>JAHRBW010000013.1:1800000-2322299 GCA_035773095.1 Papiliotrema fonsecae
TTTAGCAGCGTCGACATTGGCTGGAGAATTTAAATCGGGAACGTCGGCGGAGAGGAGTGAAATGACAGAGATGAGCTGGAGCGTGAGTCGATTGTCAAGCAATAGGGGGGGACCACCTACAACGGTCTCGACAGTGTGAACGGGCAGCCACCGCTCACCCGCATCTTCGTACCCCCACTCGTCCTCACCTGGGGCATGCTGGACGTTAAATACTGTAGCGATCTGAATCTTGCGACGTACCAGTATCGACACGCAAACCTCTCCCTTCTTGTCCTTTGAGTTGTAGACTGGTTGTTAGTTCGCACTTTAGCGTTCAGAGGCCGACTCACCATTTGGATGCCACATTTCAGAGTCGAAAACCATTTTGGGAGGCAACAATGGGTAATCCTAATGTCAATTTGGAGAAAGTAAGGGGAATACCAGACACTCACGTCCGGGAAGATGAGACGAGCTTTCAGGATAGCGCCTTCGTATAGCGTGTCTGCCGGTCTGCGAATAAGTATAGCAATCAGATGTTTAGATGGAGAAAATCAGGCCGCTCCTCTACTCACCCCATGATGACGATCTGCCATTCTAACATGTTCTCATCATCCACCAGTCCCGCACTGAAACCATCTACTGGATTCTTCTGTAGTTCTGCAATTAGCTCAGATTTAGGTCAACGGTGAGGCGGAGCAGGTAACATACCGAGCAGCTGCTTGCGAAGAACCAAACTAGCGTGACCGGTGTTGGATAGAGGTGTGTCCGGTTTGGAAGAGCTCGGTCTCGAGGATGGATAGGCATCGTTCCTAGATCCAGAGATGGATGAGCGAGCCGCTGGCATAACGAGACCGGTGTGTTGTGATCGAAGAAGATTTGAGAGGGTCAGACAAGTCACCGCCGAGCCGAAGAGATGCGTAGCAAAGAGTCGTGAGGAAGTATGTAGAGGTCGGAAAGAGGAGAGACGCGAGGTGAAGCCTGGGTGGAGGACTTGACGGTGGCGAATCCAGGTGACGTGTGTGTGGAATCAAGTTTATCAAATGCAAAACACCCCACGATACGGAGGAACACGGGCCGTCTGCTCGACTTCCGTGCCAAAGTTGTAGACATCTTCGCATCCTCACCCCCTTCTCACCCATCCTCCTCATCATGTCCTTCGCTCTGCGTGCCCGCGCAGTCCGCGCCGTTGGCATCGTGCGTTGCTATCCTCGTGTTTGTTACCAGCAGCTGACCATGTAGAAGCCCCTCCGTTCCACCCTCCCTTCCGTTCGATACCTCCAAACCGATGCCGACAAGTCGTCGCCGATGCACGAGGTTCCATCGTCTGGATCCGAGAAGGTGCGTTACGCGGCGCCTTGGGTCGATATGTTGCAAAACGATATGGCGCTAATGAATAGTTCAAGGTTCAACTGCACCCCGAATCTTTCCACTCTTACCGATGCGACGCTCCAGCTGCAGAGGTTGAGACCACCAAAGAGGAGCTTGTCAAGCTTTACACCCAGATGGTGAGCCGACGAAAGGGGCGAATTGACACAAACCTGACAACAGGTCTCGATGAGGCGAATGGAACAAGCCGCCGACGCTCTTTACAAGCAAAAACTGATTCGAGGATTCTGTCACTTGGCCATCGGTCAAGAGGCCGTTTCAGTTGGTATGGAGGCTGCCATCGATGGAGACGACCGAGTTATCACTTCTTACCGATGCCACACTTTCGCCGTCCTGCGAGGTGGTACAATCAAGGGTGTTCTTGCCGAGCTGATGGGTGGGTTTCTCTTTTTTTTTGGTTGGGACTTTTGCTAATTTTAGGCCGAGTTGATGGTATGTCGTTCGGTAAAGGAGGTTCCATGCACATCTTCACCCCATCTTTCTTCGGTGGTAACGGTATTGTCGGTGCTCAAGTGCCCGTTGGTGCTGGTATCGCTCTCGCCCAAAAGTACCTCAAGAAGAAGACGGTGACTTTTGCGCTGTACGGTGATGGTGCCGCCAACCAGGGTCAAGTTTTCGAGGCCTACAACATGGTGAGTTGTGGAGAATTGTTAAAACGCTGCTGCACCTAACATTAGGCCAAATTGTGGAACCTGCCATGCGTATTTGTCTGTGAGAACAACAAGTACGGTATGGGTACTTCTGCCGAGCGATCGTCGATGAACACCCAATACTTTACCCGTGGTGACAAGATCCCTGGTCTCCAGGTCAACGCCATGGACATTCTCGCCGTCAAGCGAGCTTGCGAGTGGGCCAAGGAGTGGACAACGTCGGGCAAGGGACCATTGGTTATAGAGATGGTTACCTACCGATACGGTGGACACTCGTGAGTTGCGTTGTTGAGGTTACACTAACAACTAGCATGTCCGACCCAGGAACGACCTACCGAACTCGTGACGAGGTCCAGCAAATGCGATCAGAAAAGGACGCTATTGCCGGTCTCAAAAAGTACATTCTCGAGTGGGGAGTCACCGACGAGGCTTCGCTCAAGGCTATTGACAAAGAGGCTAAGCAGGAGGTTGATGTTGCGGTTGAGGAGGCCAAGAAGAGTCCCTTCCCTGATCTCAAGGAGTTCTGGACCGACATCTACTACAAGGGCACTGAGCCACCATTCATGAGGGGTAGGGAGAAGGAGGAGGTCCACTTTTACAACAAGTCCGCCTAGAGAGTAGTTGCCATGTTCGGTCACGACAGGATGCATATGATTGGGCTTTAGCGAAATTGAGCGGTGCGACGTGTTTCAGGGCGGATGACGAATCTCAAAGTTGCTTGTTTTGACACTTTCCATCTTGCATTCAGTGATTTCTGCTGCTGCTTTGTCCAAGTTGAAGTCTCACACACCGATGGACCGATAGCTTTGAGACGTTTCTCCGACTATGCTCCCTCCCCCACCGGTCTCGCGACAAGCCTCTTATGCTTATACGCTACCGCGCCCTGGCCGAACGGCTTCATACGGCCCCTTACACGGCAGAACAGCCAGCGTTATCTCTGCGTCTAGATCAGATGAAGATGACGGGGATTTCGAGGAGAGGCTCGCTGCCGAGGAAGATCTAGAAGGGGTAGGTGGGGAAAGGGGTCTAGAGGAGACACTGGAGAGGCTCGGGTTTGGTATGTCGGTGCTGGGATTTAGCTGATGCCTAGGGGCGTATCACTGGAGGCTGCTTGTGAGGTGGACCACGCGATTTGCAACTGATAGCAGGCATTGTGTGGATTCGGATGGATGTCGGATAATTCTGCATTGCAATGTATAGGTGAGCAGCTACAGCAGCTATGGACTTGCTCGTGCTAACCCCAGCCGTCATTCTACCCCGGGTCCAAATCCACTTTGACCTCACTTCAAAGGTCGTCGGGCTCCTGTCCGCTTCGACTATGGCAGGAGTGGGTTGTGCCCCTTAAGCCGTACTGACGGCAGATGATGATAGGCGCTGTAGCGTGGGGCACGGTGTCCGACCTGTTGGGCCGGGCCCTTCCATTCAACGCTACTCTCTTCCTCACAGCGGTGTTTGGGATTGGCGCGAGTTTCTCCCCCTCATTCACGATACTTTGTGTGTGGATGTTCTTTCTAGGGACCGCAGTGGGGTGAGTGCCCGTCAAAGGGAATGACTGACCGGTAGCGGCTCAATGCCTACAGATGGAACGCTGTTCCTCGAGAATTTGCCCTATTCAAAGCAATACCTCCTCACGCTTCTTTCCGTCTTCTTCTCCCTCGGAGCGGTGTTTTCCTCGGTATTGTCGCTGGTCTTCCTCCCTGGTGCTTCGTGCCCACAGTTCGAAAACTGCGACATCAAGGGGAACGCGAATGACGGCTGGCGCAAAGTCTTGTTCTGGTTGAGCATCTTTGTAAGTGTCAGGCGGTGCGCGATTGACAACAGAACCTGGTATGCTCCTTCGCCCGGTGGGGTCTCTTTCGCTTGCACGAATCTCCCCGATACCTCGTGTCGAACGGTCGCCCCCAAGAAGCCGTCGTCGTTCTTAAGGCAATCGCAAAGTATAACAACAACATTATGAATATCTCTTCCGAAGATGTGCACTCTGGCGACGCCCCGGCGTCGGGTGACCGACCTTTAATAATGAAGACGAAAGATAAAAAGGACTCGGAATTGCCTTCTCCTGCCACAGAAGGTATGGATGAGCGCCGACGATTGCCAGAAACTGTAGGTACCGCCCCAGACGGATCGGGCTCGACGACGATGTACGATTCAGTTAGTCTCGGGCACGCGCCGGTTCACGGAGGGAAAAATCCCAGACATCCTATACGGCAAGGTTCCGCTTTTTACGTCGAGACGCCAACGGACGAGGACCACGAGAATCAGTTTGAGCGGTCATTCATGGCGGCGAGAATGGGATCGACTCAGGTGGAGGAGGATGAAGAAGCTGCGGGTGGAGATAGAAACGCCTTGTTATCGCCTGGTTTGCGTAAAAGCTCCGATCCGGCTCTTGGCGTCCACGCCCCACGGCATACAGGCAGGAGCGGGCTATTTTCGTGGTGGTGGCCATGGATGGAACAACTGGGCAGACTGTTTGTTCCGCAATGGAGACGGACAGTGCTGCTCATGTGGGTTATATGGGGCGCAATGTCTTTTGGTGAGTTGATCGCGAAGCACACTGGGCTCATGCGTAGCATATACAATGTTCAACGTCTGGCTGCCTGCTGTGCTCGAATCGAGAGCGAAAGGCGACGGCGATGAAGCGATTCGTTCCGCTCTGAAGGAGTTTGTGCTCTATTCGAGTCAGTCTAGCCTGCATTATCGCTCCCGCGCGACCGCTGACACACAGTTGCCGGATGTCCTGGGTCGATTGCAGGAGCGTGGATGATCCAAACTCGACTTGGCCGCCGAAAATCGCTTGCCATCTGCACGACAGCCACAGCATTGTCCACGTTTGCATTCATCGGCGTCTCTCAAGATTGGGCGGTGGTTGTGAGCTCGATGATCATTTCGGCATCGGCCACGGCAATGTATGCGGTGCTGTGTGAGTTGGCAACGGGCTCGTCTGGGTCCACGCTGATGATAGACGGTATGACGCCAGAGACCTTTGGAACGAATATAAGAGGAACGGCATGCGGCACTTCAGCCGCTCTGAGCAGATTGTGAGTTGATACACGACTCGGGCGGAAGCTCATGGCTAGAGCCGGTGTGATGGCGCCTATCACTGCGGGCATCTTCCTGTCCATCTCACCCTCATTACCGCTCTTTGTCTCGGCTGCGGTGTTCCTCCTAACGGCGGGTTGTAGTCTGGCACTACCATTCGAGCGTGTGGCGGAGGGCCGGACAATGTCATTCTCGCATTGAGCATGAAGTATCGTGCAGGTTTGAAGTGGTTTTGCATATGCCTTGAGGTGGGAAGTGAATGGATCAGCAGAGGCTACGATCAGGAGAGGTTGAGCGTTGAGGATGGTGAAACGAGCAAACGAAGACGATCAGCATATTAGTAGTGTGTTGCAGTTGAGAAGCCCGGGGCGTGTTGAAGATGGCTGAGTACATGCTACGTCACCTCGGCGAGGGTTGAGCCCGTTATCAGAAGTTTATCAAAAGTGCCGAGCGATATATCTCCCGTGATGGAGGTTGTTTGAATGAATTATTGAAGAACGAGTACCAGATGCACAATGCAGAAGCGATCAAGGAGATAGATATAGGTAACTTCAGTCTGATCTCGTGAAGAGTCCGGCTGTTTCGGATCCGACGTGTTGTTGTTTCAACTTCAACACAGTCGTTGTTATTCATCTTCAATTCTGACTTCAAGACACGCCTGATAATGTCAACATCGAACACCTGGCTCAGCTGTTTATAGAACTCTCCACTTGCGACCAAACTGAATCCCACTCCGCACGATGCCCGACTTACCCACCTTTCCACCGCTCGCGGCGCTCTTCCTGACTCACTTTGACGACCTCAAGGGGCAAACGACGATATACTACTCTTCCATTCTTGGTTCGTAACACGCCGTGAGAAGTGTACAGGGCTAATCGCAGATCTCCCCGCTGGACTCATTGAGCACAAAACACTGCCTTCCGGCCTGCACACGCTCAGATCGGATCTGGTATGCTTTACGCATGGCGAGCAGGATTTACCCGGAGCAGGGTTGTTCCGGAATGTCGAGGTGGAATCTGTGGGTCGGGGTAGGCGGATGGGGACTCTCGGAGTGGTCTTGGGTGGGTGTGCCAGCTTTCTGTATCCGCGCTGGGCTCTAAATCCTATTTCTAAACCTTCGAGTTCTGGCGATACTGCACGATAGCTGACTGCAGCGCATAACCGCGCTGAAGATCTGTTCTCCCTCCGACCCCAACTGGAAGAGCTGTACGATATCCTCAGCGCGAGTGGGGAATCGCCCTTCACGTCAAATACAACCTCGTCTGTACTTGACGAACAGTGGAAGAAGAGCGGGGCGAGGAATGTAGTGAGGATGGACGAGGCGGAGAGGGTGAGAGATATCGTCCAAGGACGGGCGCAGCTGCCTGTGAGTTTTGCTGGGTACGACCTCCACCGCGATAGGATGCGGCCAAAGTGTCGATCGAGGACGGAGAAAGTTGAGACGCTGACACGTAGGCTTGTCATCCGATATCCTTCTTCCCTGCGCTGTTGGTCGTGCTGAACCCGCTACTTGTGACCGTCTACAAGTATGCTCTTGCGGGGAAGCGTATTGTACGTTTCAGCTTTCTATTCATTGCCTTTTTCAACGCCCGGATCTCCGGTTTCTTTCTGTCTCGACCTCTTTAGATCTCCCCTACCTCGAGTCGAAGCCTTGTACCTGGAGATATGCAAATCCACGACGAGCACAAGCTGACTTGCAGCTCATCTACTCGCCGCCACCTCTCTTACCCCTCGCGGCATTTGCCTACTGCATCCAAGCGATGAGCCTCGCTCCGCCCTCCGCCCCTGATGCCGCGATCTCAAAAGGGATCGGCAATGTCGGCCTCATGGATCTCGATGCGGTGAAGAAACGCCAAGGCGGCTGGATAGGTAGTACGTTAGATGGAATCCTCCTACTCCACTCACCCATCGCGATCGCTAACCTCAGCTACGTCCGACGCAATCTACCGCACCCATACCACGGCCTTTGATCTCTTCATCGACCTCTCTTCTCCCTCTTCATCCTCCCTCCACCCGTCTTCCCTCGCTTCTCCCTCCTCCTCGTCTTCTTCTTCCAAAATCGATCCCCCTTCCGCTGAAGGTACGCTACACGTCCCATCGGCCGTACGTGGCGAAACGACCGCGGTTACATACTCGTTCACCGATATCCCGCTGTACCGCTCTCTACTCCTTCTCCAGCTATCTCCGCCTTCTGTCACTGTATCGTCCAAACTAGGCGTACGGGGAGGTATGTGGGTTTGGGCCTTTGAGCTGATTGAGCGGGCGTGGCAGCTGTGTAGGGGAGTCTGTGAGTATGCATTGGGACAAGGGAATGTGGGCGATGTGAGACTGGACGAAGGGGAAGAAGACGCTAGATTGATCGATACGGATTCGATCTTTGATCCAGCGGATGATGAGGAAGGGGATGGCGAGGGTGAAGATGAAGCTATACGCGTGGGCAGGCTGTTGGTCAGGCAGTTTCACCATAACACCTATCACCTCCATTCCCGACTTCGGTCCGTCCGACGCGGGACAGGCGGGCCGTTGACAGAGTCGGAGCTGAAGGAGTTGTGCGGGAAGAGCTGGAGATGGTCTAGTGTGGGTGGCACGGTTGAAGGGAAATGGTGGATCAATGTCGCCCGGACATGGGGGATCGCGCTCGATTGATACGTCTTGGGTACAATATATATCATACGGTATTCTACATCCAAAAATCTATGACCAACCCCTACATCCTCTGTTCGACGACCGCGGTGAACTCGGCCTTTGACAACCGCCAAGGAATGCCAGAGTTTGAGTAAAAGTCCTCTGCATCTTCGTCCTCGTCCAGATTCAACACTGTCGCAATCTGTTGCAACCGGGTAAACTTTTCTCTCGCCCCGCCAAAGTTTGTCTGCGAGGATAGGTAATTGGCTATCGATCGGACATCACGCTCGAATCGGATCGATCCGAGCTGCGTGTTAGTGAGATCCACTGGCTGAAAGTATCCGGCGCACCTCTGTGAATCTCATACTGGTGACCATCTTTTCCCAGGGTCGTACCAAAGTCTCGACCGTCATGCCGAAAAAGGTCTGGTAGTTGTGATCTGTGAATGACTCCTATCACATAAGCTCACGCCATTCGTGTGGGCTCACCTTGTACCCATCGATCATCCCCTCCCAGCCGCGTACGAAGCGCTTCCGAACCAGATCGTCCTCTTCCGACATGGCGAACGAGTCTTCGTCCAGCTCGTACGTGACCTCTCGATAGCAGTCATCAAGCATGCCGCGTAGTCTGGGTTTGGTGAGTTGATTGAACAGCTGTTCTAGACCGATCTGTTGTGAGCCTTCGTCCTAGATGCAAAATGACCCACCTTTGAACTGGATCGGAACCGATTCGACAAGTCATTCAACCTCTCAATCTCTTCCTTGACGACTGTAGTTTCCTGCTCCAGGAAGACTTGTGGCAAGCGGCTCAGGGTTTCCTCAATAAGCCTATCCATGTAATCGGCCGAGATGTCGAGGTCGTTCAAATATATCTTCACGGTCAACGATCGCCAGTGCAAAGCTAGAGCCACTCACTGTGAAAGCCTGCCGTTGATCCTTGTCTCGCTTCTCCTTCTCCACTCCTCTATCCTGATTCCCCGCCGGAAGAGAATACACAGACTCCATTTTCCTCTTGATCACTCCCAAATAGTCGTTCTCCACGACATCGACGAGTTTCTCCCGCATAGATTGAAGCGTTTTGAGCGATCCACAGGAGACGACCCGGTTGAGTACCTGCTTGAGGAGGTAGAACGTGTCGTCCAGTATCGAAGACAAATACGGCCGCGACAACACATCGGGGGAGTCAAGACGATGTGCCTGGGATTAGTTTGGCCACAAGGCGGCTCACTTTTTCTATACTCGTCCGTAAGAACCACAACTCGAGCGGTTCATAGTACACCTTGAGAAGATTTTCGATTGCTCTTTGGCTCCCCGATTGCTCCAATACTTCGAGTTGTTGCTCTGTCGTCTTTGCTGGCACATCTGCATCCTCTTGTTCGGGATCCTCGTCATCCTAGGCATAAGCGTAAGACGGTGTGCGGAACCTACCGCTATCCGTCCCCAGACAAACCGCCTGAACAATGCCCATCTCCCTCCCAACGCGACCAGCTCGCCGAGAGTCTTGTCGACATCCCTCGAATCGGGACCCACTTCATCTTCCTGAACCGGGGTTGACATGGGAGTTGCTGTCCCCTGAGGCCGTTTAGCGCCCGGTGCATACGCTTGCAGGAGATGAGAAGCCGAGGACAGATGAGAGGTGGTCGTATTTGCCAGTGCTGAGAGGGAGATTTGGTTGGAAGCGTTTACCAGACTGGGGAAAAGTGGAGGGAACAGTTGAGGAGTGGAGAGAAGGGTGAATTTAGACTGCCGTGTGTCTGAGATCTGCCAGTTAGCATTATTACAGCAGCGGTGCTTACAAGACGGCCGACACGTCTCTCCTCTTCCCACCCCTCGACGAGGTTCCGAACAACGCGATCACTCTCGGCGACCAGTCGACCGACGACAGTAGCCATGTGTCCCGACCCGTAGTACTTTTCGACCACTGGTTGGTGCTGGTCGATAATGTGGGCAATGCTTTCGAGCAGTGAGGTAAGTGATGTGAGGTAGTAGAGAGGGTTTGATGCTGAGTTAAGCGATGGGTCGGGCTGCAACTCACGTTTTCCGCTGTCTGCACTTCTAGCCTTGACCAGACCAACGACGAAATCCCCGTACGCCTCGAGACCTTCCTTTTCGGCACCAATGCCCGGCCACAGTCGGAAAAAGCGCGACACGGCCTGCTCGTCCTTTTTGTGCGCTGCCGCATCGAATTCCACCCGGAACGTTTGCAAGAGCACATCCCGGAGCTCTTCCAGCAACTGCGCGGGTGGTTCAGGTTGCTGAGGCGTGGGCTATGGTCAGACTCGGACACGGGGAGAGACATACTACGACAGCACCAGCAAAGCCACCCTCAATAACCTCCTTCCTCACGTCCATCGCTCGTCGACACGCTCGGGAAGCAGCCTCCCAATCGTTTTTAGCAATGGCCGAGGTCAAGCTTTGTAACGCATTCTGCCGTGAGCTAAGCAGTTCGAGGTGTCTAACAACCCACCTTGAGCTCGAGGACTTCTGTGACCACATCGGTAGCCTCTCTCACCCTCCCTACCTCCTCGTCCAGTCGCCGCACTTTGCCCCCTACCCTCTCGCTCGTATCCCAGACCCGCTCGACACGCTGCACCAATCCACCCTCGTCAAACACATCGTCTCCGTTGAGACCGAGCCCGTTGCTAGGTCCCGGCCCGTCTACTTGAAGTGATAATCTGTGCACATCTTCGCCTAGTTCCTGAAGGTGTGAAATGGCATTCTCGATAGACGACCTATCCGAAACGAGACGGTTGAGCGAGAGAGCCAAGTCTGATTCGCGTTTGGACAAGAGGGCGAGTTGGGCAGTGATCTGTTCAGGAGAAGTGATTGAACGTGGGTTCAATGTCGCTGGAGTCGTCGGGCGTGTGGGTAAGGGAGTGGGCAAGGTGGACGATAATGCCGACATGGGGGTGAGATATAGTGTGAGGTGTCAACCTGAAACTCGTGTTGATGCGACTGAAGCGGCGGTGGCCGGGGCAGATATAGGCGCGAGGGTTTTATAAAGGTGCAGAGGGGTAGTAAAAGGCGTGCGTACGTTGTGCCTGAGCCTTTCTCTACCGGTGAAAGCCGCCGGCCTCCGGAAGCAGAGTGAGTATGTTACGTCATTAGATTCAGGGAAAATAGAGGTGAAAAAGGATGACGGGACCAAATTGGCAATGAATGAGACCGAGGTGACGCGCTCTCTTTCGCTCTGATCGAAGCTCGTCCAAACTATTCAACACCTACTACAAGTCACCTAATCATCCTCCTGATAGGTCTGCTCACCGACGACAGCCTCTCACAGCGTCTACAGTAGTCTACCGCCAGCGACCACCCTCACCGGATTCACCCTTATCGTCATCAGACTGTCAAAGCTCTCGACGTCATCGCACTTTTTGCATTGATCGTTTGACCATTTCAGGTACAACACAACATGGCATCTTCATCACCAAAGGTTGAGAAGAGAGAAACCGAGGGAGAGTCAAAGGAGAAGAAGACTGAAGAGGTCAGTAGTGCTCTCGGCTGCTTTTGGGATAGCGGCAAAGTAATCGTCGCTGACGCCATGTTTCTGCTTGCTCATCTCGTCCCATTCACATCATGTCTTTATGTGCTGATGTCTCGCACTTTCCTATCCATACTCGCCTCCTTTCACTCTCTGCGTCATCGCTCGTGTCATTCTCCGCTGCCCATTCCACACACCCTCGCTTCTGCCTTTATCCCACCACGCTCGATGATCTCACAGACTGCCACCCCATCCTCCCCACCGAAGATCACCCCCGTCGACCCGGAAGCACCAGCTGCCGATGACCCGGAAGAGTCTGACGAGATCCCCCTCCCCGACCCGAAAGACGTCCCGCGCGACTCGACAGATATCATCGATGAAGACACACTCGGCCAAATCCGCGAAATGGATGAAGGCGACGAAGACGACGATGAGGGCGGAGTAGGATCTCGCGAGTTTTCACGGGGGATCGTGTTTGGGTTCTTTGACCAAGCCGAGCAAACATTCTCACAAATGCAACGGGCTCTGTGAGTCTCGTCTTGCCACCAAAGTCAAGCACTGATAGCAGCAACGACAAGGATCTCAAAGAGCTGTCCGGTCTGGGTCACTTCCTCAAGGGTTCTTCCGCTGCCCTCGGTATTGTTCGCGTACAGGCCATTTGTGAAAAAGTTCAACATTACGGTGCGAACAGGGACGAAGAGGCCGACTGTGCCATCACCGACGAAGACGCGTTGAAGCGGATCACGCAGTTGTTAAAGGATTGCAAGAAGGACTACGCCGTGGCGAAAGTCTGGCTTATCAGGCTGTACGAGGAGGAAGAGTAAGAGACGCGACGCGGCGCGAGCAGACACGGCGAGAGTAGAGTAAAGACGTAACGACAGCGAAAGAAGGCGAAAGCGAAGCAAAAGGCAGAAGCAGGTTTCCGGTGTTTATTTATGGGTTTTCTGTTATTTCCTTCCACCTTTCGTATCGAGCGCAGTAACTGGGTGGTCACGACGAGTTGATTCCCAGACATTCCCCCCCTTGCCCCTTTCCACACATTCATATCCGTCATGCCATGGTCTGGCTCTTCTCTTTGTAGCATGTTGCACCATCTTGGGGTTCCCCCGTTCAATCCTCGCATGCATTCCCATAGACTTTCGTTCGTGTGCAGCTTGACCATGGGTATAAAGTCTGTGTAGATGGCATACAAGCATTGCCACTTGTCACCCGCATGGCCAATCTCATATTATACAAGTGAAGCAATACAACACAACACAAATTCAAGCATATCAGATCTTACTGGCGGCCGCTATAAACAATCTGCTCAAGCTTACACCACCGCCGGGCTTGGCTCCACTCGGGTCGGGGGAAGGAGACGCATGTTGTGGTGGGTGAGCAACTGAAGGCGCAGCAACAGGCGGCGGTGGTCTCGTGGGTACAGGCGGACCAGGTGGAGCAGGCTGTGTAGAGTTGGCAGGCCGTGTGAGCATTTGGGGCGGGAGAGGCGAGACGGGACGGGCGGGATTAGGCGTGGGTACAGGTCGGGCAGGTCCAGCGACCGAGGGGACTCTCTCCCCGCTTTGTTTCGCTTTCAGTGTCTCCCTCCGTCCGGGCTGGAGATCTGGTAATTCAATTTTGGACAGATATATCGTTATGTTAGGCGCAGCCCATTGTTTCGAGGTGGATGGAGGGGACTTCGGTGCGGGGCTTGGTCATCAGCATCTTCTGAGAGAGGGCTCGGAATGGCGGTGGATTAGGCGGAAGCTCACGGCAGGGGATCATCCAGATTAATCACCGCGGGCCCAGGACGTCCTGGCGAGGTCGATGAAGGTGAAAGAGAAGGTTTGGGTGGTTCTTCCTCTACGACGTATTGGTGCAGATCGACGAGGTTTTCTCGGTGTCGGATTCTGCCATCAGTTCAGACCAAAGTGCATATGTTCAAAGGAAACCCCACCTTTTGACACCGAGAGAAACTTCTAAAGCTCGTTGAGTCGCCGCGGCAATACGTGTCCGGACCACGACGAATAATGTATGTTCATCCTATGATAAGCGGGAGTCTCCCCGACAGAACAACTCGACTGACCTCCAAGAGTCCGACGGCTTTCGCGACGTGTTCGTCGATGTTCGTATTCAAGCCAACAACAATCTCATTCGGGTTCTCCTGGTAATCCGGTTCAGCTTTGTTGTGAACGATCAGAATATGCCAACATACCGGCTCGAAATCTTCCTCGCTAATCACCTTCACCGGCTTCTCCGGCACCAACGGCGCGGTTGCAGACGAAGCGCTCGAACTTGCCGATATTGTCGGACGCGGCGCAAGGGGTTTAGACGACCGTTCATCTGCTGCATCGATGAAAAGTAGCATTCTTGATAGTCAGCTATAGTGCGTTGTCAGACTTACGAAGCGGCCAGCAACGTTTCCAATCCCCGCAAATCCTTGATATCGTCTGTGAATCTGTCGAGATTATAGTGCAATATCTGTAATCTCCCCGGGTGGTGCCTGTCCGCTTCTCGAGCTCTGATCTCAGATTACACGTCCTCCTCCCTCGTTGTCAAGGCTCACAAGCATACTTCGACCCGGGGATCCGGTTTCCGGTCCAACGCGCAGATGTAGTCTTTCCCGTACACCTCTTTTGTCCACCTATAAATGTTTCTATGCCTCAGCCCGCTCGTTCCCTTGACACCTGGAAATGGGAGCTCACCCCTCAAAAGTGAAAGACCATTCCTAAAGTTAGCTCTTGTCTGTAGATCATGTCGACATACAAAGTTTCTAACAGTGTTAGCGGATCACCAAGCCGGGATGTAGTCACAACGTACATCTTGCCTGTAAAATCGAGACCCACACTCTCGTCGGGATTATGCAGCTCCAATCTCCTTTTCTTATCCTTTACACCTGCAAAACCCATTGACGCGAGCTTGGCACCGCTGAATGCGTCTGGCACGGTATCAGCACCTTTTCACTTGCTTGCTACCTTGAGTCGCACTCCCGTACTCATATCATCCGGCTCAAGACTACTCACCATAAACCACACCAGAATATGTCTCCGCCTCCCGACTCTCCCTCACTCGGACGTATCGCGTTTCCCCGCGGGCAGCCGTATTGGCTACCTCAACTAGCTCGACCATGTTCGGATCGGATGTGGGTGTGATCGAGAGCGTGTAACATGCTGCATCGCGCAGAGACATTGTTTTGTAGGACGAGGACTGCTGTCAGAATATAGGGATAGTTGATGAGAGATAAGTTGAATAAGTATGCACCGCTTTGGTAGAGGAGCGTTGTGTTGATCATCTGGTTTTCGGCAATCCCCCGTGCCGATGAAACGGCGGCAACGTAAGGATTCAACCGGATGAAACAGCCAGTTAGGCCGCCTTGGCTTCTTGTTCGAGTCATTCGTTGTACATGTATTCGTTCAAGGGTCGTCAAGATTCGTTATCTGCCAGATTTTCCACTTGTAATGTCCTTTTGTCCGCATCAGATCTGCTCAATCGTCCTCTCCCTCCTCGTCCTCTTCCTTCTCGAATTCCGTCGACCACGCGAGCACTCTGTCGTCCACCTTGACGCTAGGCCTCAATCTCCAATACAGCAACAAGACCACTCACGCTTCTTTCGAGAAATTCTTTAGCTCCAGACCGTCAATACCAGTCACTCGAGCATCCCAAGCCCGACACCAGCCCAAAGGTTCAACGTACACCCTCCAATATCCCTAGAAGCAAGCCAAGTTCAATGAGTGAGCTTACACAGCTGCCATTCCCGTGCTTAGCTGTCCATCTGCTGTGTTAGGCGACGATGGGGGTGGAGGTGCACTCTCGCCGAGTCGTGAAATTCGGTCCTGGTTTACACGACTGAAGTTTCGGGCTTCTGCAAGTGGGTAGGAGCGGTAGGCCTACATTCAAAGCCAAGCCATTATGGATGGATCGGCCGTCTTCGCCGCCTCAATCCATGTTTACCAGTTCAGTGATCAGTGTTGGCTCCTCTGCCGTATATCATGCACCTTCCCCTGTCGAAAGTTGGAGAAAGTTCTGAACTCTGCCGCGGATAGTCTTCTACCTAGTGCCTCATCTCAAGGTTACTAGTTACACGAATAAAACAGTGGGCAATATACCTGTGCACGATCCAGCTCCCAGTTGGGGTAAACGCCCGGCGTTCTTCCCTTCCTCACCGCGAATTGTGCGGTTTGCTCATTGCTTGTTTCCGGGATGCTGGGTGAGCTGTACGCGACGTCCATGTAAGGAAGTACCAGGTTATGCTTATACAAGGTGTAGGCGACCAAGTGCGGAAATTTCCCGTTCGGCCCCTTGTTGTCTGAAGCCCCCGACCTCGAGGCGCCGAAGCATGAGTTCCTATCGGGAAGACGATAACGCAGGGTATCGGTATCGGCCTAGGCGGTTTTCGCGGATAATGGGAGAAAACTCGGAGAAAACTCAGCCGTCAGCTTGAGGTGAAGCTTGGCCGCTGATGAGGTTGGCAGTCATGATGATGTGTGATGGTGAAACGGATGTTCAGACTGCAAGTTGAGCCCTTTGTGGCGGCACGAAGACAAAATCAGGTGATCTCACGGTGCGTGATTGGCCATTCGCGTCACGTTACAGCCAGAGAACGTGATGGTCGTTAGATACTGTATACAAAGCTGTTTACTACAAGGGTGCCGTCTTCGGCGGCAGTGTTGATTCAGTCGGAGGGGACAAACGTGAGCCTCGTGCCGACCCATTGGAGACAATCGATCCCGAGGTCTGAGCAGACACACGACTGCCTCTTCTGTTCCAAACAGGTCTCGCGAGGTTCTCCCCACTGATATCACTCGCGGCGGCTCCGGATTGAGCCGAGTCACTTGTGAAACGTCGACTCTTGCCCCGTGTCACACCGTCTAGGCGACTTCGTGACCGTCCAACTCCAGACTCCACTTTCGACCCAGACCTGCTCAAACTGGCCAAACGCCTCTCCTCCTTTAAGAACTCCTCTTCGTCGACAGCCTTCTCTGCCATCTCTTCCTTTTTCGAATCTTTACTAGCGAGTCTTTCTTCTTCCATCACCTCTTTTAACCAAGCTTCTTGCTGCGCAGAGAAGACTGACGTGCTTCGGTCTCTTCCTAGCGCGATTGATCGTTGCCTCGTTGGGGACAAAATAGAGGCCGCAGACCCTCTCGACCCGGCGCGAAGCCTGCTTGGAACGCGGCCCGATGGCGATTTGCCCAGTTGAATAGTCAGTCGAGGAACCCGTGGAGGCGGGTCGAGAGTGAGATCCTCGACGACCGTGTCGCTTCGAGTCGGCTCTTGCTCGGGTGTTGCCACATGCGGTGAAACGAAAAAAACGGAATCCCCAGCCTGCGACGAGGGTGTTTGTGTGGACCCAGAAGTTCCCGTCCGCATAGTCAACATGGGTGTAGGGATCCGCTGGGAAATGTCGCGCTGCGGTACCAGCTGAATTGACGGGCGTTCGGGAGTGACGGCTTGCGGGTGCATTAGTGGCGTGCTAGATTCACCAGGAGCCGCGAGCGAAGAAGCAAATGTACGCATCGGAAGAGCTTCGTTTGTGCGGTTGGTCGCGGTCCTCGGCTTTCGGAATAAGGTAGAAAGACCCTCTCCCATTCTTTTGGTTCCGCGTCGTACCAAACCAACGTCGAAAGCCTCTTCTACTTGACTGCCGATATTTGGCGACAGAGGCGGAGCAATCAAGCCTTGCTCCGATGTCGTATCCGAAGATCTGTACCGATCGAGCTCGGGCGACTGGGATCGCTGACGGTAGACTTCCTGCCAGTCGGTCACCGTTTCTTCCACTTCGGACTCGGCGCATGCAGCCGGTGGCCAGTCGCCAATTCGGCCCGAGCCGCCTTCGGAGGTCGTCAAAGCGAGGCGCATCTCTACCGTGTCGTCTAGGTCGAGCGTGGACAGAGGATCCCTCGGCAACCACAGAAAATCGTCATAGTCGTCGGTATAATCTGGCTGATCGTTGTAACCGCGAGACCGCTGATAAGGCGGAATGTCCTCCCAGGGGCGCACTCCGTGGTGTGGAGTGACTAGCTTCGTCGCCAGAGCATGTTCTATAGCATGATCCGGTTCATGCCGCAGCTCGACGTCTTGTTCCGACGGCACGACCGTTCCGAGACCAGATTTGTTGTCCTCTTCGAAATCAATCTTAGAGTCGAGAATCGAAAATAGCATGTGGTCAAATGGAATGGGCTTGCGATAACCGACAGGCGGAGTGCGATGACTTGCGGCGTAACCCCAACGTCCGGCCCAAGTCGAGACATCGCGTCTAAACGAAGCGATCCGGCTGCTAACGGTCGAGGCCTCGTGGGTGTGCGGGGGGTCACTTGCATGAATCCACTCTTCCTCGGAATCTGACGAATTGTCATGCTCCCGGATGACGGGTGGACAAAGGAGTTCCGATTCTCGTATGTCGAGGCTGAGGTCAGAGACATCATGCTGGTGGACTTACAGGTCGAAGCGCCGTTTGAGAGCTCGGGTAATGCTACAATGTTAGCTCCATCGGAGGGGGATGGTGAGAAAGGGCGCTAATTATCTATCCTCGCGTCTCGGGCGTGGGTCTGACAACCGTACGCGACTCACATGAGCTTGCCAATGAGTGTAAAGGCGAAAAGAAACCCGGTCGAAATGGCATGTCCCTTGGCCTTGTCTGACGCGTTAGCCACGGTGCGCTCCGTATTTGCAACGTACTAAGAATGAAGAACGCAAAAAGCCCAAACTGAGCCACTACCGGTGAGCACGCTTATTAGTGACAACGCACGAGCTAGGGCGTCCAGACTGTAGCGTACAACGCGTACGCTCGTCCTCCTTCCGTTGTTTTCGTAAAGTCGTCCATATACGTAGGTGAATTGCTTTTTCCAAACGACTGAAATTAGTTCTGCCGCATAAGGATACTTACGATAGCAAGTGCCGTAGAATACAAGGCCTGGTTGTGAGTAAAAGCCGCGGAAGAAACGCACAAAATGGGATAACAAGTGGGCTAAAGGTCAGCAGTCGTCATCTGGGGCGACTCACTTGAGCAGCATGAAGAGGTGCATGATCGCGACACCCAGAACTAGTTGTGAGCTCGGCATCGTCATCCTACGCACGATGTTGAGGGACCTGCGAGAAATGACTGAATGTAGGACTGTCGTCAGCAGGGTTGAAAGCAAAAACATACTATTCCGTTCTGGAACTACGCTGGCGAGGGGCTACCGAGACTCTGGTGCCAAAGACGTACACGATTGCGGGTAACTGTTCCATCAACAACATCCCAAGCGGTACTCACCCCGAAACGGAAAAGCTCGAAACAGGGCTGGATAGCGGTTTGCAGCAAGATGTAAGACGCAAAATACGGCGCGGCTTTGGGCTGAGGTTCAGCGCTGTCAGATTGAAACTCACGAAAGCAGCCGCAATGGAAGGGAGAGGGTCAAAATTGTTTGATTGAAAAGCGACAAGATAGGCTTGAATAGCAGATTGCCCGAGCTATCGTCAGTGTGGTTGACTACTTGCACCCACCGCGAAGAAAACAACACCATTGACCATGACTGGGTTCAGCGATGTTCGGTACGAGCGACTTACGAAACTTCCAAAACCGCTCTAACACAGAGTTGTGAATGCCCAGCCTCGTGTAAATCGTCTCGGCCTTGTTGGCAATGACAAGCAGAATGGGACAGATTGCAATGGTCAAACCAGCGACCAATACGACGGGAGCTAGAGACGTGATCGCGGAAGCAGCGTCGGGATATTTTGCAATGAAATCTTGTAGAGGTTTGACGAATCCGGCAATGTTATCCAAAGACGCCAGAGCGCAGAGGATAGAAACGGGAAAGATCTGATATGAGCCCGGGACAATATATACACATACCCAGGCCAAAGTGAATGCCCAGACGCCCAAATGCACAACCCAGCCTCTGACAAACTCGGATCGGTACACGCTCTTCCCCAATCGAGGCCAGAGTAGATTTGTCCAGTCGGGGGCCGGCATGGTATGGCATGCCAAAGACCGCTTAGGATGACTGTCGAGGATTTTCAACGCCAATCTCGCTGTGCGCGCGTCTCGAAATGTCACAAACGCCGTGGAGGATGCAGAATATGAAGAAAGCGGCTTGGAGCGAGCTTCGTCCAGGAGCAGGGTAAGGTAGCTCAGCTTTGTAGTAAGGTAATCGATGAGGGGTGCGTTCTGATCTCGGAACAGCGATGTGAGGTGGGTCAAAGCCTGATAGGGATCGAGCAGTTCGCGGGGCAGGGCGTGCAAAACCTGATCGTCAACTTGAATTGACGCAAGCACTCACATCCCACACGGTCTCGTCTCCTCTTCCCAGCTGCTCGGGCTCATCATCCACAAACCGACCAAGCGCTTGCACTAAGCGTTCCATCTTCTCCCCTGGAGCCAAATCAGGCAGAGATTCGTTCCTTGCCGCGTTCAATCCCTCTACGCCTTTCTCGACGTCGTGTGCAGGGTGTATGACTATACGGGTCTGCGAGTTGGCAAATTTGCTTTTGTTTTTAGCGACCGCCTTGAGGACCCGCTGAGCGAGTTTGATGTGGGCCTAGAGTCAGCGACAACCCTCTTGTATACATACGATTTCCAGCTGCCTGAGTACAGCGGTGCGTCGGGAGCGCAAGCTGGCGACGGATCCCAGCTTGCGCACCAGGATGACCTCGTCTACTTCACTCTCCCAAGTAGAAGCTTCGCATTCCTCCTCGTCGTAACTCGGCCTCGGAACGCCGAGCATCTCTTTCGGCTCCTCGAGTGGAGTGGCTAGCTCGGTAGCGGGATGTCGCGACATTCCCGGCTTCTTCAAAATGCGACGGGGGCTGAAAGCGATACGCTGAAACGCAGTGTCCCCTTTTGTCTGGTCTGCAGGTGGAGCTGACTTCTGCAGCGTGACCTGGCCTGTTCGAACTTGATGTCGGTGGATGTAGTGGTCAAAATAGTCTTGTAGGGTTTTTTCGTCGCGCACTATGGTCAGCACGGTCAACGTAGCAGCTCACTATCTGGCGGCACATTTGTAACCATGAGCGTGCGAAATCGCTTAATGCCTTCAGAATCATCTCCAACAGTCCACGCAGTATCGTCCTCCGCAACGCCCGTTTCACCACCTGTGACACGTTGACGGTCCGCTCTCGACGCCTTCACCTTTTTCTCCAATCGTTTCACCTCTCTCCGTCGGTAGGCCAGACCACCCCAAGTAACCCATAGTATCGTTGCTGTCCAGGTGAGCGTCACCCACCATAAGAGCAGGGCGTGAACCCAAAGCCAACGAGCCCCGGATGTCACAACAAGGGTTGAGACGGAAGCGCGTGTCATAGACGTGGGGGAGATTTCGTCGGAAGAGTAGAAAATGTGCAGCGGCATAAGAATTCTGCTGTCAACGGGTAGCTCGACACCTAACTTACGGAAGCACTGTGCACGCTTGTAAGACGATGTAAAAGACTGGTGTCAGCGTGGCCATGGCCGAGCCTTACATGTCCCCCGCAGGAACCGCATGTGAAGGGTAATGTCTAATCCGCACGTTTCTGGCATATCACGTTCCCGCACCTTGAGAGTCGACCACACCCATGCTAGAGGCCAACGCCTACGGTGAGTTTAGGTTTGCTTCGGAAGCTCACGGTAAAGGGGGTCCCGGTATTCTTCATATCAGCGCCATGACTCAACGCGCACTCACAGTCGCCAAGCTTTCGGCTGATAGATGCTGCTGTAAGCGCATGTGCTGTACCGTAGCTCAACTCACTATCCAAACTCCCACTGCTCCCTCGCACCTAGCCTCTTCCGAGCCTCGTCGTCCTCGGCCCTCCCTTTCTCCCCCACGAACCCTTCCTGGCTTAGACGTTGTCCGGTCTCACCAGACCGCCGTCTACCCCTTCTCCAGCTGCTCCACGCTCTTTTTACCCCCAAGAAGACCCTCATAGGTATCCGCTTAAAAGTTCCATCTCTCCCCCGTCGCCTTGGGACGTGCACTTCTATTTCGTAACCGATGAGACAAACACCAGCAACTGTAATCGTCACATACAAATTGTTGAGCAGACCCGAGTACTTTCCCGTGTAGGTAGTCACTTGGGACAGGTCGGCCATCGAGGCGGCGTGCGATCGTAAAGTGGTATGATAGATTAGAGACGAGATATCATTGTTAGATTGTGCATAAAATCCAGCCTTTGCACTCGGGGAATCTCCGGTTGAAATGATCGCCCGTACAAATAAAACAATGCCGTCATCGCGCATTTCTGTCCTGTGTCCTGCTTCTTCATGATCATTCCCAATGTATCATCCGCCTGCAGTGACTGTCGACCGAGTAGCGGTATCTTTGAGAAAAGCTGTGGTTATGGCACTCTCACATATTCGCCTCAGCATATGTCAATTGCACTGATGAAACAGCTGCCAAAGCTAAAACATCCTGGGCCACCTTCAAACCGCTCGGGACAGAAGTTGCCGACGCTACCTGCCATGAGTGGTTATTTCCAGCCCCTCCATTGGTACGAAAGTCAAGAACAGTGAGCAATTTGGAAGAAGCGGCTAAAGCTGCACCACAATGTAGCCAACTTTGTCAAAACCCGGGGCGAGCCGTGAAAAGAACAGACAAGACGTAACGTGACATGCATACAAACCGGTCTTACGCTCACTTCTTACCCCACTTGTCCACGATTCCCTTCGCCAGCGAGATAAGATCTGGGACTACGAGGTCAAACTTGCCAAACACATCGGCGCACTCGTCCCACTCGTATGTTGTTGTGTACGCGACTTCAAATCCAGCGGCTTTAGCCGCAGCACAGTCCCAAGCGTGTGATGCTGTTTATCAGCGAAGAAGCCAAAATGCGGACTCACCGGCAAACACAGAAACCTCTCCCGGCTCGTCCGCACCAACTTTTTGTCGAGCGTGCTTATATACTGCCGCCTCGGGTTTACCTTTGCCAACCTCGTCGGCCGAAATTATGTGGTTCTCTGGCCAGTCGAAGCCTGCATTCTTAAAGTACCCGTTGACCCTCTCGAAACTCGCGTCTGAGCATGCCCAGACGTCGAAACCTCCTTCTTTCAGGATCTTGATCATTTCGTGAGCTCCCGGTCGGGGCTTGAGAGCCATGTATTGCTTGTAGATATGGTCTCGGTCGGACTGAGTGATAAACTCCGGATCAGAAAGAACATCGGTCGGCACGCCGAGCTGGAAGAGGACCCGCTTGAAGATGCCAAAAAGGATCTGGTGGAACTGCTTGTATTGTCCAATCTGCGACAAGTACGAGTAGTCCCTCTCGGTCGACGCGACAAGAGCATAGAAAACGACCTTTGAAGACAGCCCGTACTTTGCGAGCTTCGGACCGAGGGTTTCTTCTATACCCTTGGCACCGTTCTCATAGGAGAGGATGGTTCCGACGACATCGACTGAGGGTCAGCGAGCGTCACATAGCTCCTACTTACAGACTACAGAAGGCATATCGCTAATTCGTACAGATAAAGCAGGGGTCGCTGACGGGTTCTCTGCACTCCACACATTGCCAGTCTTGCTTATATGACGAGTGAAGTCCGAATGAACTTCGGACGAAAGCGATTCCAATGCCCAATTCTCGGCCCGGTATGTCACCCGCGCGCAACGACGCGAGGTTAGCCGACGCCTAATCGATGGCCATCACGTGAAAGATAAGGTCACCTGATTAGGATCACTTGGCAATCCGCTGCCGGAGCGGGTCTGTGATTGTAATCAAATTCTGAACTGGACTACAAAACATTTTGCCACCCAATACCAAATTTGACCCCGTGATCTGTTCCACGTGTTTGGCCACTCGCCGCCGCGCGAGGCTCGGCCTGTCAGCGGCGGTTCTCGTCCTCGGGTCGAGCTTCATTCCTACTTCGATCCCACCTCTGCTCTGCCGACTTTTTGACCACCCGAGTTGAACTCACTGATCCATGTCAGATGATGCACTTGGTCTTCCAGCCAAGCTCGTTTCGCCGGCCATAGCAGATCTTGTCCATGCCGACTCTGCGTCAATTGCCGAGAAACCGACACTTCCCTCCAGCAGCCCTTCACAACCGAATGCGTCCAAAACAAGTGAACCTGATGCGAATGGCAAGCCTACTGGTCCTCAACGGTCCACCGCAGGATGCCTGACTTGCCGCCGGCGAAAGGTGAAATGCGATGAGAGACGACCTGTCTGCGCAAAGTGCACAATAAAGCATCGTCCTGTATGCTAAATGTTTTTTTCCGTGAACCGGGCTAACGGTCAGTGCATCTGGCCTGAACCTGGTACATCTAGCGGCCGACGTCACAGCAATGCGAAGAAGCGATCTTCATCCGTCTCTATCGATGGTTCCATGCCTCCGCCGCCCGTCAAGAGGTCCGGTGCAGTTCCACCAGCACGTCTCCCTCCAATTGCGCCTTTCCTGCCCGTGAAGGAGACATCATCAGTATCGCCCGAAATAGTCAACCCATTCAACCTCCACGCCGATGCTTCACCTCTCACCGATCTCAGCATGTGGATGCACTCGTTTGAAACGCCAGCAGACCCGCCGGAATCGTTGCCCAACGCACCTTTTTTGCATCCCCTGCCAAGCTTTGAGGACATCGCGTCATGGACCTTTCCCCCCAACCCGCCATCGTCTTCCAGGCTTTACGTCCCGCCGGATTTCCTACCAAAGTCGTTGATATTGGAGCCGGGAAAGCAGAAAACGTCATTGTTGCCCCCCAGGCAAAGGGCCAGGATGATGGCTGACCCGTGAGCGAAGAGAACATCGTTTTTGATTGCGAGTTGACGATCTAGCGGGTTCCTGCAGCCATATTTCCCATCGGTGTAAGCGCACATCAACGACCACGACTGACGCTAGTGATGAACGGCTGGTCATGCGGCATTATCTTTTACATACTGTCCACATAATCATGGCTTTTGAATGCGAGCGCAACCCGTGGAACCCATGGGTCAAGATTCATGCTCCGCTAGCATTCACCCATCTACCTGGGTGAGTTGTGCTTATTCCGCCGGTGACAGCACTGACAACAGGGTCGCGCCCGCTTGTGATGCGCTGAGAGCGGCAATCTTAGCTGTCGGCGCGGTACATTTGCGGCATATCCATTTCCCCAAGGACAAAGCAGCGGCATCAAAGGTCGCTCGGTCTAGCATCTCCCAAGTTCTCGACCTTGTCCGCCAGGTTATCGATGCGCAGACGCCAACCAAGCCGCTGGAGAATCAAGATATCGAATTCATCATGGCCGCTCTTCTGAGCTGTACCATTGCGAGCGTAAGTCTCGCACACCAGTCGACAAGCTCATGAGCAGAGTCTAGCTGCGGATGGCGCGTGGGATCAGCTGCTCAGCTCGGTGGTCGACTTTATCGACCGACTGGGCGGTGCTGCAAATCTCTTGCAAGACAGTCCAAGAGAAAAAATGTCGCCCCTCCGCTTTTGTTGCGAGCAGCTGGCGATACGGGATGTTTTTGGGTGTTTCTCAACCGAGTTACCGCCACGGATTTTGGATACCGCATTCAAACCCTGGTTTTTCGAAGCGGAAGCGTGGTCAAAGAACGACGACGAGTGGGAGTCGGTTGAGCGGATGTTTGGTGCGTATCGTGGTGGAACCGCCTAACTCGCGGTGGAATCGCCTGACCCTCAGGAATCTCGCGCGGAATGATCGATGTCATGGCGCGAGCTTGTGCGTTGATAGCCAAAGTGCAGAGCACGGGTCAAACGTTGCCGGAAGATTCCTCTGATGTCCGTTCATGGGCCCTCAACTCGCGCGACGAACTCAGCCTTCGACTACCGGAACGCGCTACCGTGCGTCTAGGCAATGGATCAGCCACGTCGACCGAATCGAGCGAAAGGTCTACAGCGTTGGACAAACCGGCGATGACGCGCGAGACGTTGTCAGAAGAGACCGGATCGTTGATTGCTGAACTGAACGTGTGGGATCAGGCGTCCAACTTCGTCCCCGCGCACCCCCGGACGCAGTATGCCAACCACGCTTATCGACACGCCATCAGAATCAGATTATTGCGAGAGGTCTTTGGGGCTTCTAGGAGGGACAGGAGGGTGCAAAACTCTGCGCGGGTTATAATCGAGCTGGCTACGGAGGTGGTGGCCAAGTTTGGCAAAGTCACCTGGTGGGTTGATCGCTTAACAAAGCTGATCTTAGGTTCACATGGCCAGTCGTCATTGCCGGTTTCCACCTTTTATCGAGCGATCCGCTGCGAAAGGTGGTCTCGACGTTGTTGAGCGAGTTCAGGTATGTCTTCTCTGGAAAATCCATGCTGACAAGCAGACGATACGCTTGCTTTGATGCCGGCGCCGCTTTAGACCTTCTCAAAGAGTTTTGGAGGGAAGACGAGGAGATGGCATCGATAGGAACAACACCCACTCAGGCTGTGGCGAGGCTGACTTCGAAACCGTTCTTAGATTGAGCGGTCAAGTTGTATTGTATCACTACAAATATTCATGCAAAGAGGGAAATGGGTCATGCCACCGCATAACCACGCGTGTGGCCGTCGCTGCGGCGCGAAGCGCGGCGCTTCAGCGGGAGACCTTTCAAGAAAACCAAAATTACTACTCTCCAAAGACGCTACAGCTTGGCCTTGACCAGCATTGCAGCTTCATCCGTCGTCTGGATTGCACCCTGCGCGTTTCCACCTTGCCCCATGTACTCTTTGATGACGTTGACAGTCGACTCGTATCTCTCTTGTGTGAGTCGGTAAGGCGGTGGGAGAGCATTGTCAAACGCTTGTTGAGCAGAAGGAGGGATCTTTGCTCGGTTTTGCAGGAACGCAACCGCAAGAGCGGAGATGGCGGTGGCACAAGCGGGGATTTGCGGCATACCTAATCATCAGCGCCATCGCACAAAGTCGACGCCTCACTCACCATGCCCTGTGAATCCCGCACAGACAAAGACGCCCTCTTTCTCCGGATGAGCCCCGACAAACGGCTTGAAGTCTGCCGAATAGCCCAAAACCCCACTCCACACCTTGTCCACGTTCCCCGCTCCTCCTGTCCACCCTGCGAATCTTTCCGGCATGAAATCCTCGAAATACTCTCTCGCGCCAGGCATGAGCTCGTCGTCATTGATATTGTTATACCACATGTCATGGTCTTTCAAAAATTTGCTTTTAGCTCCCCCCAGGATGATACTTCTGTCGCCTCTACCGGGGGTGACATGACCTTGGCGTGCGATCATGTAATCGACATCGCCTGTTCCGTGGCGAAATCCGTACGTATATCTCAACGGTCCTGGTGCGGCACCGAAAGAGTGCGAGGCAGCTGGGGTGATGGAAGACGCGGTGCCCCGAACGGGAATGATCTTGGACTTGAAATCGGGGAGGATAGAAGAGGTGTATGCGTTGGTGGTGGCCATGACGAGGGGTGTGGTAATCTCGCCTCGAGGCGTTTTCACCGTCCACTGGACGCCAGACCTTGTGACTTTTGTGGCCGGGGTATAGGTTTGGAGGTTAAGGCCGTGACGTTCTATGCAGATGCGTATGACTGTCGTGAGCTACACTCAGTGGGACATTTACGAGCTGTTGCGAGGAGGTACGGCCAGAGGTGACCCGCGGGATAGCTTGCGCTCCATACAGCGCCTTTGACCCCCGCGACCCTTTCCACATCGTCATAACTCCCCATATCCCTCACGTCCCCTTTCTTGAACGCTTCGGGGAAATCTTTCTTCCTATTCGCAAAGTCTGCTTTCCCCTTTCGCGCATCTTCCTTGTCGAAGAAGATGTCAAACGATCGCGTAACGTTCAAATCACACTCAATCTTCTCCTTCTCCACCAAGGCCGCATAAATACCCAGAGCGTTCTCTTCAAGCACGATCATGGCGTTTGCGACCTGTTTGCCGTGTTTGGCCTTGAGCGTGTTGTACCCCAAAAACGTGACGGGTTTGCAATGGCCCCCTGATGTTTCAGCTCAAGGCGGGTCCATAACTCACCATTCCTTGCAGTCGCACTGCCACACGTCTCATCCGCTTCTAGCATGACCACATTCAGCTTCATTCCCTTGGCCTTTGCCTCTTCCAGGATCATATACGATGTCATGGCACCGGTCAGACCGCTGCCGATCACCACGACGTCCGCGGTTTTTGGCAAGTCGGCGGTCGTCCTCGCGTTACAGAGCTCCCGGTCACGCTTGGACAACCAAAACGACTCGCTACGGTTCTTGACGGGTAAAACAGGCTTCACTGGCATGGTGCGAGGTTGAAAGTGTCGACTTGAGCACCATCTCGTCGTATCTTAAGACGTCTCGATAACCCTCGGCTACAGCCGAACGTCCTTGCGATGGCTCGGCGGACTCTCACGGTGCTCCCTCCAAGCTGTGGCCCTTGCAAAGCACAAGGACGACACTGGTCCGGTGCCCGGTCGCCGCAGGATGCTTTTCGTACTCGGAGAGATAGCGTGTGACCTCGCGCCAATCATCGGCTAGCTCGTATCTCTCAAGCGTCGGCTAAACTGCATGTCCGAAATACATCGGAAATTGCTTTCGGGATCCTGTCGTCCCGAGATTCAGGTGTAATTGCTCGTATGGCCGTGGAGCCCGACATCGGCTGGCATGAGAAGCGGTCGGCATTGATAGCGTATCGGTCAAGACTCTGAGCAACGCCAAGGGGGGACCCCTTCGGAGAAGCTCAAAAGCGGAGGGGTATTCAAAAACTTCTGTTCTTTTCCCATTCGACCCGTCTCAGTATGTCGACAGTCGAAGAAGAACGTATCCGCAAACATAGAGAGCTGGCCATGGCCGGTCAGGCTCTTGATGATCCTTCACAAGAGGTACAAGTCTACGAGGTCCCTCCTCCGCCTACTACCAAATGGTCAAAGCTATACCGGTCCGCCGCGTTCCAAATTGTGGTTGTCGCCATGCTCGCCTTTTCCGGTCCAGGAATGAGTGAAGCCATCACCGCTCTAGGTGGTGGTGGGCAGGCAGCTCCATGGGCTGTCAACGCTGCTACAGCTATCTCCTACGTCATGGTGAGCTGACCATCCATGTCGCTCGTACTCAGCTAAACCAGTAGGTGGCGTGTGTTTCCGCTGTCGGTGGTCCCATCGCCTCCCGATTGGGCATCCGATGGATGCTCATCATTGGTGCCGCTACCTTCCCCATCAACGGTTCTGCATACTATGTAGTTTCCAAGTACCTCGTGAATTGGTACTTAATTCTTGGCCGCGCAATTTACGGTATCGGGTTCGGTCTGTGGTATGTCGCGGAAGCCGCCATGATCTTGTCCTATCCCGAGGAAGGCCGTCGAGGAAAGTGAGTAGAACAACTGACTCAAGCTAATCCCAGATACCTGGGAATGTGGGTGGGGGCCCGTAATGGTGGTCAGCTCATTGCTGGGTGCATCGCTTTGTCCCGAAAGTAGGTCGCGGATCTCGATCAGCTTGCTCGCGCTGACTTGTAGCGTGCAAAACGCCTCAGCCGGAGCGGTGACCACCAACACCTACCTCATTTTCATCGCGATCGAATGCCTTGGTTTCCCGATCTCATGGTTTATTTCCCCGCCTCACAAGGTTGTTCGATCAGATGGCATGCCGATTATTCTCGCCGCCAAACACCCTTGGAAGGTAGAATTTCAGATCTTAGGGAGGGCCATGAGGCAGAAACGAATGTTGCTTGTTATTCCCGCCGCTGTCAACTCATTCTTCTACGGCGGTGTGGCTTATACCTATCTCGCGACGTTCTTCAGTGTCCGCGCGCGCGCTCTTTCGGGTGTGCTCCAGCCTGCAGGCGCTATCATGTGAGTCGCGATCACAATTGCAAAGGCCATCAACTGACCGCTTAGCACGACATTACTCTACGGACGATATATCCTCGACAACGGACGCTGGAACCAGAAGCGTCGAGCTCAAATCGGTTTCCTCGCGTGGTGCATCCCAATGGTAGCTTGTATCGCTTGGATGCTGGGTAATCAGACTCGATACAGACAGCAAGCGGCCCTGCCCAAATTCGACTGGGAGGACAAAGGCTGGGCGAATGCCTACCTTCCATTCCTCTTTATCCAGTGCGTGGGTTACTGGGGACAGTCTTACGTCTATTGGCTTCTATCTTGCTTCGCAGGTGACGTCCAGTCGAACGCTCGAAACGGTGGTATCTTCCGATTCTGGGAAGCTGTCGGACAAGCCATCTCGTACGGCATCAACTCGGACAAGACCCTCGGCGCTCGACCCATGTGGGGCAACCTCGCGGTCTGCTTGTTTCAAATCCCTTTCACGTGGCTCATCATCCGTATGGTACCAAACTACCGCGGGGATGATAAGCATCGTCCGATAGATGAAGACAGAAAGGATGTCGAAGAGGGCGGTCTGGAAGATGTCGGAAAGGACGTTACTGTTACTTCCGTACACGAGCTGCAGGCTAGGTGAGTACGGTGGCGAATTGATCATGTGAGCTGGCTTGGCTGGGCAGAGATCGGAGTCTCGTTCAACAAAGAAGGAAACAAATTATTTGTAGAGCTATTGTATTGTGGATGTAGATTATTGAAGCAGCATGATGTGTTGAAAATCAAGTAGGTCGTTCACAGTGAGACCACCTGCAGGCATTCAATTCCCCACATCCTTCGTAGCTCTCTAACCATATTTGCGGAAACAGGTTCGTTTCGCACACACTGTGAGGCGAAATCGGTAGCCGATGAGTTCGCCCGATCGTCACGATCAAATACAGAGCACTATTCTGCAGGCCAATAGACGGTGGAGTCGCGCCTGTTCTCGGGAGCCGGCTAATCTGGCCGGTCCGATATTCGTCGGACCACCGATAAGCCGTATGCTGCGCTAATTCAACTCTCCCGCCCAGCCCCGCCAGTTACACGTAAGAACGGGAAGACGACCGAATGCTTGTCGAGTCATGAGACCAGAACAGGCTGACCGCCATTGAAGCGCTCCGATATCCTTCGGATCGAGATGCAAGGGCCGATGTAGAACGGACAGGCCCGACAGGTATATATCGTATACCCACAGTGTGCAGTCGGTCAACTCGATTCGACCAGCACTTACCTCTGGCTCTCGGGCCAAATCTCATTATTCTATTCCTCAAAGATCACACCACACTGTCATCTCTATGACACGCCCTACTGTCGAGACTGTTTCCGCGGACTCACCCATCGAGAAGATTCTTGAAATCCTCCATCGAGATGGTGTCATCGTTCTGTCCGATTTTGTGGGTAGTCTCAGCACAATGGCTCGCCACTGACAAATAGGCTTCAGAGGATGAGGTTGAGGCGCTGAACGCCAAGGCAGTCCCACAATTCGGGCGTCAAGAAGATGAGGGGCTCGTCAACCACAAGATCAAGGGGTTCCGAGCGTCAAATACGACCGTGTTTTACGATCTCATCGGAAAGTGTCCCGAGGACACGACCAAGCTGTAGGTTGTGCGAGTAGGCGAAATCGAAAGCTGAGAGAAGTCTGCAACGGAATGTCTGGCACCAGAGTGAGTGCGGCGAGTTCTCGCACAAGCAGCGCTGATTGTGTCAAGTCATGAAAGAGTTCTTGCAACATGGTGAGTTACTTTTGGGAGGGTCTATGCTTGCTGATGCTGTAGACACGTGGGACGTGGGTGAACTTAAAGTCTTGTCGGATAGGTGCTCACGACGTTAGTGGTATGGAGACCAAAAGATCAGCCGAAAAAGCGGTTGCAAGTTGTTTCGATTGAATCAGGCTGATACTCATGACAGATTGGCTGCACACGTCGATTGCCTACAAGGTTGGTCCTGGCGCTGGAAACCAGATGCTCCATCGGTGAGTGGGGCCAGTGGCAGAAACACTCGGCAGAAATTAACTGCTCAGTGACCAGAACTCGTCGATGATTCAGCGTACGGGCCCAGAGAGCCTGATCAACATGGGTTAGTCTTGCCCTGCGCGGTCCAGAAGATCCGTCTTAGGTTTACGACAGTCTCCACATTCGTTGCTGGATGTGATGTGACCGCGAAGAACGGTGGCACTCACGTCATTCCAGGTGAGTTTCATCGCACGCAAGCTTTTGCTAAGCGTAGGTTCGCACAAATGGCCTCAGGATCGCGCTCCGAAGCAAGAGGAATGCGCGATCGTCGAAATGAAGAAAGGCTCGCTCGCGATCTGGTTGGGCCAGATCTTCCACGGCGCTGGAGCAAATACTTGCAGTCCGACTGATCCCGATGCCCTGCGTATCATATACGGTCTCTTCGCTTGTGTCAGTCGCTCAGATTGCATCACAGGACTTCTTATAGCTGTGTATACACCGAGTCGGCGCTAACGATTAGTCTGACAATTTTCGCTCGGGCGAGTCAACCACTCTCGCCTGCAAGGCTGAAGATTACATGAAGATGCCGCCGTCCGTGCTTCGTATGCTAGGCTTCTACAAGGGAGCTTCGGGTGCTGGTGGTTTAGGCGGCAAAGACCCCGTGGAGACATGGGAAGGGCTGAAAGGGTACAAAGGGGGAGAGTGGGTGTATAAGGGCAAAGGAGCATTGAAGCAGGAAGCCTAGCACTGTTCGAAAGACGTAAGAGCGAGTTTGTTTTCGTCGCAGTTGTTCATTGCACATGTATGTGATAATAAGGCAGCAAGATCATAAAGATGTGTAGATAGGTTGATGATTCGAAATAATGCTACAACGTCATACTGTATTATACACCTCTAAACGTTACCGCTTGATTGGCTCCCAAGCGAACCCCGGGTTCTCTCTCCACCCGTCCTTCCTCTTCTCATACTCCTCCCCGCTTGCTTTCGCCAGCATACGCAGCGCGACTATCCTTTTATCCGGATCCTGCCATTTTGTCGCTTGCATGCCTTCTTCTCGACTATCCAGCGAGTCCATATCTTCCGGATTCTTCCCCTCTGGCAATGACTGAAACATCATCCGTTTGAGGACCTTCAAAGCGGCTTGGTGTTTTCTACGAACGCGGTTTTGCGTTTCCTCATCCATCGGGCTCTTGTTGATGGAGTATTCGACCTCCCCTGGTGGTCAGCGTGCGCTCAGAGGAGATTCCTCAGACCCACAAATCTGGTCTTGCCGCGTAGCCTCATCGTCCGCAAAGCTGACTGGGCCCGTGACATATTCTCCGTCGATCTTATTCTTGATATCCAGAGAGAACACCTGGATAGGTCGTGCTGACTCTGGTCCGCTCCAGTTGCGTGGTGAAACATACGCCACAACGCTCTGTGCAGCTTTAGGATCCGATTGCTTGATTGTCACATTCACCTCCTGTCCGTCAGCTCGCCGTGCCGGTCCTCGACCCACCTCATTGGGGAATGCTTGTGTCATCTCATCCATCAGCGCTTCGAACAGCGCGACACACAGCTTGAAAGAAGCCTCGCCCATTTCCGACGACCCGAACAGGCGTAGATCCATCTCGGAGCTGGGATTAGCTATAGCGTATCGATCCGTTGCGTACAGAGGGAGGTACTGAAAGCCAAAAAGCCGAGCCGTGTTGTGGTACGCAACAAAGATGCCGTCCATTTTGCCGATTCTCACTTGCATGCTGTACTTGAGCATCGCCGAGCGTACCATGTCGTAGTATCTAGCGATAAGCTGTGCACAGACACATCCACGTACTCTCGTTCAAACGAGTTGTAGAAGCCTCGTTCTTGGTGGATATCGTACAAACTCGCGCCCTGTCATCAATAAAAACCATAACTGGAAACTTGCAGCTTGATTCGCCCGATCGTGTCGCATTGTCAGACAAGCTCGTGTCTTGATGTCAAACACGCCAGTCCCAGGTAGCCTAGGATCCCAACAGTCGAGCTGTGACCGCATGAGCAACTTGGCGGCCTGTTGTCAGCGCCTTGAGCGGATTTGAGCCCACTTTTTGATATTGAAATGCTCCTCTGTCATCTCTCTCTTCCTGCGAGACGGCAGAGTCCGGGCTTGTGTTGAGAAAGCGCTTAAAATCCTCCGTCTCCGCGGTCAAAAGCTTTTCAAGGATGACTCCCTGTCTGTCAGCAACGTTTGCACTGAAACGTACGTATTTGCTCAAGACATTCTCCACGTCGTGCGATTTATCGTTGTCGACAAAAGTGGCACCATTGTCACCTTTGCCCAGGATCAAGGTCGCGGGAAGAGATGCACCCATCGTATAATCGGTTCGCTGGGATTAGCCGAGAGCTAGGTACAACCTACTTCGGAGGCAAAAGCATTCGACAAATTGCCATATTCCACACCGCGATTTCCTATCATCAATCTCATCCCGCAAAATACCGGACTATACACACCACTCAAAGCGAAATACAAATGACTAAAAGCTTTGCTCAATGTCGAAGTTGAACCGACGTACTCGCTTCGAGTCGCGGTGGCCATCTCTAGCAGATCCTGAAATCAGCACCTCACGCAAAAACAACCCACCTTGTCCTTGCCAGGGGGGAGGTAAGCAGGTGTTCGGTTATAGGCAAATTCTTCCGGTGTGGGAATATCGTGTAAACACTCTGGATCGAAATTCCATACTCCTGTTCTCGGATCCCGAAAGAAATGGATACCAGGGCTATCAATCAGTCGCGCGCAATATGCCACTCACTTGAAAGGTATCCGCTGCATATTCCGTCTTAGAGTAGCAACGGGCTTGTTCAAACCGTCGTCAATGTCTGGCCGTCAGTGCAAGCCGTCACACTGCCACTCACCCTCGAGAGTAATTTCTCGCGAGCTGACCCTGCCTTGCGAAACTACCTGGTATGTGTTTGATTCGTCGACTCCGACATGTGGCGGGGTATCTTTACCGCTCACTGGGACGACATCAGATCCACTCGATACAGTCCTGACTTGAGCTGGGAGTGAGCGACAATCACGCGCAACGACTCACAAGAACCTGCAACGGCAGCAGCCGCTTGGCTGAGAGGCGGAGCGTGACCCCCTCCCTGCGCAAATCCAGCAGGACCACGCGCCATCTTGCCTATCCGCCTTTGTGATATCTTTCCCTTTTTCGCGGCACCAGCCGAAGTCTCGATAGCCTTTGTTGCAGCTCCGGGGATGACCCCCGAGGCCATTTTCTGTCCCGCTGCGACCAACTTGGCCATCCACAACGGGTTCCCCACGTCAGTGCTGACGCCATCCTTGAGTGGACTTGAGCTGGCTCCGCGTGCCTTGCGCTGCGCGGACAACCGCCGCTGCTTCTGTCGTCGGGAGAGTGGCACGTTGGTAGCTTTCGAGGTCTCCGATATCCGTGGGGGCCGTGAAGTCGAGGCGTGGGCTGTTTGTAACGAAACGGCGGATACAGAGAGATTTCGTCGCAGCGCCACAGCCGGGCCGATTTGAGGACAGAGGGCGATGCGCAGCATCAGAAGAGGGTTGATACGAGGAACGATATGAGGAATACAATACGATCGTGACGATGAGGTGGATCTGACCGAGTGGATGATGCAAGATCCAAATGACACTTGAAGATCGACGACTAGTGATACGTATTAGGGTGATTTACGCGAATACAGATGCAATGTCCACTCCGTCTATTCGAATTGAATCTTGCCGATCTGCTCCTTCCCCTTGAGCTGTTGGAGAGGCGTGCTGTTGTAGACCCCGAATCGATGTCGATAGGTCGAGTGAGCGATATGCACGACTGAAATCACGATGAAACCGGCCGTCTTGTTCCTGGATAAAATTGTTTAAAATGCCGTTTACAAAAATTGAAATGACTCCTTCCCCTGGCGCTCCAAGTTTTCCCCGTAAGCTCTATTTTCCTTTCTCACCGTTACTCTTCTCCTGTTTATCACCAAAACACCCTAAAAGACTTTCACCCGTCATCATGCTTTTGTTCACCGACATCCTTACCGGAGATGAGATGTGCTCCGACTCCTTCAACCCGTAAGTTTGCACGTGTTGGGGGTTTACCACGTGTCACCCTGGATGGCGAGGCTGACATTATAGCAAGGAGATCAACGACATCGCCTACGAGGTCGACTGTGCCATGATCCTCGTCAAGGAGGGTGATGTTGACATTGGTGCGTTGCCAAGCTGTAACCTGGACTAACTCTCAGGAGGAAACCCTTCCGCCGAGGAGATGGAGGAGGCCATGGCCGACGGTGCCGAGCAGGTCAACAACGTTATCCACTCTTTCCGTCTCCAAAGCACTTCTTTCGACAAGAAGGTGTGTTCATCGTACCTTTGCATAGACTGACCGCAGTCCTACCTCACCTACCTCAAGGGTTACATGAAGGCTGTCAAGACCAAGCTCCAGGAGACCAACCCTGACCGTGTCCCAGCTTTCGAGAAGGGTGCCCAGGAGCTCGCCAAGAAGATTGTCGCCAACTTCAAGGACTACGAGTTCTACGTTGGAGAGAGCATGAACCCAGAGGGTATGGTCGCCCTGTTGGTGAGTGTGCAGGACATCAGCGGGTTTTCCCCACTAACAACAGAACTACCGAGAGGACGGAACGACCCCATACTTCACCTTCTGGAAGGATGGAATGAAGGAGGTCAAGATCTAATTTGAACGCGTCGTTGTGCTGCATATATACATTTTACATCCTGGGCGTCCGCGCTCCCTCTCACTCGTGCCTTTAGTATGCATGTTGAGCTAGCTTGGCGGATCGATTCATTCTGCTGACCTAATCCCGAGATGACATTCACATGCACCGTAAACGTGGCAATACGATAACCCTTTGTTGGGGCGATACATGTATCTCTTGTGTCGAGATGAAGCTGGATCCTAACATGCGATACCCTGTGCATGAGATTTGAGGAAGAGATCTGCAAGATTCGAAATCGGTAATTCCAGGAGTTGGCCGCGCGTCATGGATCGTCAGGGAAACCTTTCAACACACTCTTCTTTCACTATACTTTTCACCTTTCTCTACACCTCCGTTCGATGGCTCCTATCCCTGCAGATGCCATCTTTGCGGCTCATGGTCTGTTCGACGTCAAGATCGACGTGCCTCAATTTCGCACAACTGCCAATAACATTCTTGTGATCCCCACCCTCGACGGCTTCTCTTCTAGTGACTGGTTATCAGGAAGCGCTCGCTTTCGAGTGCAAGACAGTTATCCCATCTTTACCCGTGATGGTCGATCCACTCCTGAGCTCGTACGATTTCACTATTGCCCATCGGACGATCAAGCGTCCTTGGCTCGATTTCGACGACAATGTCAAATTCTCGCGTTGGGAACATTGCCATCGGCCCCCGGCCCTTCAACGAGATTCGCTCGAGTGACGGAAGTCTTGGGCTGGTGGGAGGACGCGCAAGGGTATTGGTTCATCGTCGAGGAAGAACAATTGGAAACGGTCGAGCTGGTGGAAGAGTGGTCACGAATCATGCAAGATCCAGGGATGGAAGACGTAGTGGACATGACGGAAAGTTTGCCAACCAATGTCGAGCGTCAATCCCATTTTGGCGCGACTGAAGCAGAACGCATCTTTGGGGAAGCATGCCAGGTCCTATTAAGCGTGGTGAACGCACTAAGAGTAAGTAAGATCCCCCAATCACTTACTTACAGGTCAGGGTCTTCACCAGCGTCAAATGTCCATCATTTCATGTCGACCCAGCCTATTCTCGATATCGCATGCGGCAGACGGCGAGCTCCAAGTCAATCTCAAGAGCTTCGACCACACGGTACCACTACCTACATTCAACATTGCCGCGCTACTCAAGCACCATTCGAATTTTGCCACATCCCCATTATTCCGGAAAGATCCGCCAGACGCAAACCAATCTCTTCTCGTGGAGCCCTTGTTGCGGAAGGACCTTCGATATCTTGCTCCCGAAGAAGCTCTTTCGAAGCGCGTATCTCTCACGGGAGACATCTATTCGATCGGAGTCTTGGCTTACGAATTGATCACCGGGTCAACCATTGATGGTGGACCCGATAGCCCCGGGGAAGCCGATGTCGATGTCCTGATCGACTTTCATCGGCATGTCACCATGCAGATTCTGCCGCCGCGAGAGTGGATCGAGCGCGAAGGGCAAATCGGTCAAATACAAACCGCACTTCCTCCTCGGCAATTGAGCGACATCATCATGCGATGCTTGGGCAAGGAGCCCGACTCTCGCTACTCTTCCCTCGAATCACTTGCTTACGATCTTTCGACTTTTGCGCGGATATGCAGAGCGCAAGGCGACTTGTCGAAATTCAATGTTGGCGAAATCGATGATTTGGCGCGATTCTCGCTGCCAGCGCAACCAGTTCACCGTGACGCCCAGCTCGATGCGCTGCGCAATGCCTTTGATCAAGTGGTCGCTAAAGACGGTCCCAACACGCGAGTCGTCAACGTGACAGGCCTCACAGGGAGCGGAAAGACGCGGATCGTGCGATACTTTGTATCCCAGCTGGAATCGTCGAACAATCCGATCGCAATCGCCTGGGCAAAGCTTGACGAATCTACTCGATCGCCCTTGTCTTCCTTCACTCAAATCTTCACTTCACTTTTGGATCGCTACATGACGGACCCAAACGAGGATATAAAAGAATGGCAAGAATCGATACGAAAGGCTCTCGGACCGAAATTTCAGCTTTTCATGTCTCTCATGCCAACCGAATATTGGCGTATGCTTGGCAGCGACCCCGACGGCCGCGAAGTGGACTGGCTTACGCTGAACGCATCGTTGCATGTGTGAGTGACGGCTCAAAGTGACACTGACGGGTAGGTGGGCCAAACAGTTTTTGCAATTGTTTGCCTCGGAAAAACAGCCCTTGGTTATAGTTCTCGACGACATCCAATGGCTTGCGCTCGACGAGGCCAGATTTTGGCGAAAGATGCTGGATGGTCCTCAACCGATGAGCCATCTCTTGGTCGTATCTACATCCCGGATGACAGAACATCAAGCTCCGCCGTCGTCCCTCTTGTCCGCTTCGACTCTCAGCATCGATGTCTCGCCACTTTCGGAAGAAGGCGTTCATGCGCTTCTCAAAGTGTGCTTTCGGGACCGCATCATTCAAAGTCAGGCTTTGGCGAGTTTCATTCACGCCGAGACCGGAGGGTCAAGCATGTTTACGAGAACCATCATCTCGCAGTTGGTCAAAGACGAAGTCATCCTATTCGACTTTGACGCTTTGACTTGGCGCTTTGATGCGGTTAAACTACAGTCGCATCTATCGAAAGCAGGTGTAGATGCGTATCTCGAACGTCTCATATTGTCCGTACCTCCTGCGGTGCGGGAACTACTTTTCGTAAGTGCATGCTCACCTGCAAGTGTTGATGAAAGTATGTGTCCTGCCTCCCGCCCAAGGGTTTCAACGTGTCTCAAATTGCGCAACTTTTGAATAAGGATGAAGACGACGTGGAACGTCTTATCGAGATAGCGACTTCTGCTGCCACTCTTCTCGTCAGGGCCAACAACAATTCCATCACGTTTGCTCACGATGGGCCCAAGGCCGTTGCGTACCGACTGATACCGCCTGCGCGAGCTGCCGAAATGCACGCGGAAATATCAACGTTCCTTCGGCAAGCTTCTTTCAACAACGACTACATTTTCGATGCCGCGGACCATGCGTTGATCGCTCGCGAGCTAGGCTCTAGTGCGGACAGTGACGAAACGATGATTCGACTACTATTGACTTCATTGTCCAGAACGGCACTTGCAGCGAGTTTGACCAAAGCTAAACAGTTTTTTCGAGCTGCGCAGGATATCATTGATGCATCCGGGGGATGTCGGCGGTGGATGTCGGATAAGCGAGAGCTATACATACGGTTCTTGCAGGTATATGCTGCGATAGCAAGCGTGTCCAAGCAATTTGACGGCTGCAGCGCCAAGGTGAGTTGCTGTGGAAAAATATACCAACGGACAGATTCAAGAATGCCTCCCGTATCTCAAAACTCCGTACGAACGCATTAGCGTGGCTACAACATCCGTGCACCTTTGCATCGCTGGTGAGTTTCGTACTGCAACGATCATTGACTGGAAGCGGGCAAAAACGTTGAGGCTTGCGAGATCATGTTCAAAACGCTCAAGGAACACAACTACGATCCTCTTACATCAATAGATCATGCCACTCTGCCGAAAACGCCTGAAGATGTCGAGATATTTCAGCGAAAACTGGATGGTACCAAAGCTAGCAAAGACGACATTCGGATATTGGTGGTATCACTCATCGGAGCGGCGGGGTAAGCCGGCACCATCAAGCAAGCTAACGATAGATCTTCCGTTTACTCGTGCGAGCCAATTCTGCGCAACGCGGTGTTTCAACTTGCCCTTGCATTGGTTTGGTCTAGTGGTAAAATGCACGAAACCACCTCCTTCGCCACCATCGCCGCGTCGTTACGTATCAATCGCGACATTCCCATGAAAAAGGCACTCGTCAATCTCAGTCGGACAATCGCGGATCAGTGTCCGGTCTCCTTCTTGATCGGACATGTGCGCACGATCATTGCCGCTCAGACACACTACTGGACACCTTGGCACGAGCTGGAAGATGATTATACCCTAGCCATCGAGGGTAACATCAGTAGTGCCAACTATGAGCAAGCTACCAGTAAGTTATCGAGCTGTATCCCAGCTTACCATAGACGCCTTTGGGCTCTACCTCGGAACCACGGTCATATCTTCCAAGGCCATCCCGATCGATCTGACGTTCAAACGTTATGATGCCATACGACCCTTCGTCTCAGCTGCCGGACGATACTTCATCGAGCTTCGTAGGTCTCGATCTCTTAACCTGTACTAATGATAGCGCTACAATACGCAGAACGCGTCATGAAGCTCTCCTTTAGTCCCCAACCGTGGACATTCGATGGCGCCGTTGTGAACAGGTCGACAATGGACGACTTTCTTGAATTGTACCTGCATACATCTTTCCGCTACGTCCTTGCCCTGCGCCTTGCTGTATTTTATGATGCGCCACTCGGAGACATCGAAGCGATCATCGAAGATGGCCGCAAGTATTCGCCCGCTATTGCCGGCCTGACTTTCGATGCCGAGTGGGCATTATGGACCGGTATAGTAGCGAGTCGTTCGGGAAGAAGACAGGCAGATTTGCAGCACGCACTCGACGAGCTGTCAGCGAATACAACCAGTAAGTCGCTATGATATCAGAACTGATACGCCACAGGTCCAGACTTTTCTGACCGATTGATGCTGCTACAAAGCATGCAAATGGTGCATGAAAACGTAAATGAAACACTGGAAGAGACGGAAAAGGCGATCGACACTCTGTCTGATCACGGGCAGCATGCGCTTGCTGGTACGCCTAAAGTCGGAGGATCCGCTGACTCTAGGTTTATTGAGTTATCGCATAGCTATGGGTATCCTAGAGTCGACCAAAAGTCTGCGTCTCGCTACCGGATTCCTGCGCACAGCGTCAGAAGCTTATCAACGAGCCCAGATGTTTGGCGTGTGCGAAATGATGCGCGAAAGATGGCCGCTGGTGTGTCCATACATTTCGACGCCCGTAACTCTACCGTCGCAAATCCTCCGCCACAGCCATCATCTCGAATCGATGTCATCTGGCCCGCCACCTTTGAGGCGTGCTTCAATCTCGACGTCCAATGAAACGACTGCCTCGATCCATTCGTCCGGAAACCAATCGGGCGATGTGCACAAAGCTCAAGACAACAGGTCGTTCAACGTGGATCAGCTTGATACGCTTGCGTGAGTATGTTTGACCCACCCCGCTGATTGCAGTATGATGAGAGCATCTTTGGCGCTTGCTCAAGAGCAAGACCCGCCTGTCCTTCTCTGCACGTTGCTGCGTATTCTTTGCCAACTCCTTCGAGCCGAATTCGCAGCTATCGCCCTCGTCGACGAATCGAACAACGACCACGTACGACTCCGAGCAGCGGGCCCATTCTCTCACATTGTCCCGTACGACGTGCGCATCGTCGACGAAGCCGCTCGTTACGTGTGCCCCACATCTCTCATTTTACACACAGCCCGGACCGGTAAACCCATCACGTCTGTGGCCGGCAACTCTCGATTTCGCTCTGACCCATTCTACCACTCTCGCAGTCCACGTAGCGTCATTTGTCTGCCAATCTCGATGCAGGGAAAGCAACAAGGAGTGGTAGTCTTGTCGTCCATGACGATAGCTACGACGCAAACGCAATGGGAGTCGGCCAAAGAGGTCATCAGCACCCTTGCGACTTTTGCGACCATTATCACCAGCAACGTCTCGTTCACCAAACGACTAAAGCTCGAAGTGGATCAGCGGACAGAAGAGCTCTCGAATGCCTTGGCGGCGAAAACCCAATTCTTGAGTCAATGCAGTCACGAGTTGAGAAGTCCGCTATCTGCGGTTCTGGTAGGTGCTCCCCTTGATAAAGTCTAACCAATAGGGTCTCGCAGCTGTTCTCGAAGCAAGTTCTGGCCTTTCAGATGTGCAAAGGGAACATCTCCGCACAATCATCTCAAGTGGAGAGGACTTGCTAGGACTGATCAACAACATCCTCGACCACAGTCGACTTGAATCAGGTTCAGTTACGCTCGAATCGATTCCGTTCTCTTTACGAGATGTAGTGGAAGGAGCCCTCGACTCTGTTGCTGCTGTCGCTCAGAAGAAGAATCTCGAAGTGTGCTTGATCAACGCTTTTGACACGGACCCGCCCGGATTGATCGGTGATCCATTCAGAATCAAACAAATCTTGCTCAACTTGTTGTCAAACGCAGTCAAATTTACGCACGAGGGAAGAGTAACAGTAAGATGGCGCTGTCACATGCTCTCCGAAGGCAAGGCCAAGGTGGAGATTGATGTTGAGGATACGGGAATCGGTATTCCCGCTCAAAGTGAGTCTCGCATCTGGGTATAGTTGACCCGCAGAAATGGATAAGCTATTCAGGAGCTTTTCCCAGATTGACGAAAGCATTACTCGAAGCTTTGGTGGAAGTGGTGAGCCGCTTCATTGTCCATCGACTCACGTCAGGTCTTGGTTTGATCATCTCGAAAGACCTTGCCAAGTTGCTTGGGGGAGACTGTACCGCCGAATCGAATTACGGTTCTGGCAGCAAGTTTACTTTCAGTCTGACAGCCGATGTGAACCCGAATTATAACCCCACCATACGACGATTTGATGGACCAACGTAGGTTCATTGGGCAGAGGATGGCTTTGCTAACGAGCAGGAGCTGTTTCGTCATATGCAGCGAGGGACCCTGGTGGCAGATGTTGGAGGAAAAGTACGTCGTTGTTTGGTGTCAACTGACTTGCAGCTTGAAACTACTACATGTAGACCCAGTGCGATTCGCAGATGACCCTATGGAATCTCTTGTCAAGTCACACCCCGATGGCTTAAACTCGGAAAAGCAATTCGACTTCATTTTGCTTGATCTCCAAAAGGTCACCAAAGATGTGCTCGCCGAAATGAGAAGGCTCCAACCAAAGGCGACCGTGAGTACATACGTTTTGGCTTATATTTACAGACAGTTGCTCTATCTGGTACGAAGTATTGACCTCACCAAGGTTATTCGAGATTATGACATTTCGGTGAGCTACATCTTAAAATGATTTAATATTAGCTGACGCGGTAGCGCGAGTCGATCGTTTCCAGACCAATCAAATTCACCTCGCTCTTGCGCGCGATGCTCCCCTTGCCAAAAGATAATTCTTCCTCGGCACACCTCGATCGGACCGACAGGGGCAAGAAAAAGTTGAACAAGAAGCTCGCACAAACCAACCCGCTTGAAATTCTTTTGGTGGATGACAATGCCGTCAATGTTACTGTCGGAAAACGCATCCTCGAAATGTTCGGCTACAAATCTGTCACATCCGCCTCAGATGGTCAGCAAGCCATCGATGCGGCGGAAAAGAAGCATTACGACCTCATTTTGCTCGACTTGCAGATGCCAGTTGTCGATGGGTTCACCGCTCAACGACGTATCCGAGCGAGTCCGTTGGCGGGGGATCCTTGCATTGTCGCCCTCACTGCTAATGCAGATCAGGCGACGCAGCAGGTATGCGAAGACGAAGGTTTCTGGGGCTATTTATCGAAGCCGCTCGATATTCCTCGTCTGGAGAGGATACTGGGAGAAGTGGGAGAATACAGAAAACAGAGTCGAGGGAGTGGAGGCCTGAAACGCACTATCACCCCACCGGAAACTGAGACTCACAATGAAGCCGGCAGTTTCAGACGCGAAGTCACAGAGGCGCGCACGACTACGGTCCATGGGTCGGAACAGGGTCACGGAGCGGCGCCCGGGTCGAAGGAGATGACAATGTCCGAGGTACGAAATGCGAGAAAAGAGCAGAAGAGTGATGAGGCGGATGAAAGGGAGGGGAAAAAGATGCATGGTGAGCAGACGGGTCAGTCGGCCAACGGGGACGGCGACAGAAAGGGAGACAAGAATGCGCAGGACGACGTGAGAGACGAGCCGAACGGTACGAAGGAACAGGGTCAGGCCGGGAAGAAGGACGAGAAGGGAGACTCGAAGAATCGGGCGAATGGCGATCCGAACGGCCAAAAAACTGAGACTTCGTGCGTTCAGATGAACGGGAAATTGGACAATGCGCAGGACAGAATCGGAACAGGAGCAAACTAGTGTACTTTGCATATCATACACCGAGTGATTGTTGTACATAGACAATGTTGCACATGTAGCATTTGAGAAGACGCCACAGTCGGGTGCCACGAGATCCCCCTGTGTTTCGGGTTGGTGCTTGACTTTGCTACCAGGCTCCGTCCTCATCATGTCCACACACCTCACGCACACTTGCTTTCCCAACTTCAACCTTGAACGACTTGGTCAAGGGCTCGCACACTGACTTTCTGGCTCGTTACCATCACTCTGACCCACTACGGAATGACAATGTCCGCTAACACGCCGTGAAGCTCCATGACCCGGTCAACATCAAAAGTTACAGGTAACAGAGCGGACCGCGAGAAACTGTTCCGAGGTGAGCTACGGATTGTTCTGAAGATCAGGTCACATCCTCTCCGCAATCGGGAGCCTCGCCATATTCAGGAACCTGGTGTGATGTTGAGGGTGGACCCTTCGCACCACGATGTGTCGTGCGCGGAGATGGGAGGAAAGGTCGCTAACGGCAGCTCTTCTTCCACGACTCGCCCTTTATTCACCGGAAGGCGTATCATCTTCGCTTCTTGCCGGCAATAAAACATTGTACCAGGTTTCCGTGTCTGTTGCGTATATGATTCTGAGGGTTGAACTGCCCATTCCTGGGTATATCACCGACACCGCGAGTCCGACTCTGATGCAGAGGAAGTTGGGCTCAATACTCAGGTGAGTATTGACAGCGAAGTGGCGGTGGCTTCCATGCCCTATTCGACAAAGTTTCTCATGTCAGAACTCGTGTGGCAAGCGTTGACGCCAGATACCCGTACCTCGGCAAATACGTCCGAACGTTGTCCTTCTCCCACACTGCTGCCCAACATGTCTCATCTGGAGAAAACACAGAAAGCAGAGAGGGTCAAAGACAGGATAGCTGGGATATGGCGGTCGGACTCATCGGGCTATCTCCGAATATTGAAGCTTTGGAATGGAAAACTGGCTTAGGCATCAACAGCCCTTTATGGAAGGTGAGCAAGAAACCGTGTGTGCTTTGACGACTTTAGGCGATTTCCGAGTTATCTTGCTTGAAGAAGCTGTCTCTGACTCCGCCATTGCCAGAATTGTTTGTCTCCCGTTCGAGGTGGTTGTCCCCGTATCTCACCCAAGCCGCAGCTACATCTGCCTCCAGGCCTCGACTTTAACAGAGTCGCGATTGGGTATGAGAACGGACCAAGTCGTCGACAGGCCCAAGTAGTAGGCCAAGGTGGATGGGGTTTGGGGATGGCATGGGAAGGGTTGGAGGTACTTGAGATCGAAAATCTCGGCCACGTCGGAGTGAGCTAGCGTGGTAGGAATCGGTTGAACTCACGATCAGACCAGAAACCTAACGGCTCACCTCACCCTTTCCGAAATCTTCCCCTCAGAGCTTCATACTCTTTCAGTTGGCACCAATTTTCTCGACCTCCCGCTCTTGACCGCCATAGGAAGACTGGGCAGTCAAGGTGTACTTCGCCACCTCAAACTCGCAACAAGCGGCACCAATTTAAAAGTCGAGGGGATCAAAACGATCATGTCTTCTTGTGTAGGCTTAGAGAGCTTTGTTCTGGATGCTGTAGAGGGTCAGCTTGGCTGCTAGGTTGAGCTGAATGCTAGGCCGACTGGACAAAAATACCTGGAAGATGGTGGACGATTGGCCATCAAGCTTGAGGCGGATGGAAATCCGCATCGCGGAGAGTGGCGATCATCACTCGTCAGTCTTGCGGCAAGTAGGGGACGAGGCTGACAACCAGATGGGTCTTGCAGCATCTTCCGTCCATTCAGTATCTGCCCATTTGTCAGCTAACGCACCTCTCTGTTCGACGACTTGTGCCATCAGTTGCAGAGCTACCTTACCCGCCAATCAACGTCATCGTACCTGGAATCCAGGCCGGTCACGCGCAGTACCCAGTTCCCGAAGATCTATCACGTCTTCTGATTGACCAAGGAACAAAGCTTGAGCACTTGTGTCTGGACTGGTGGTCGTTGTCAACGGCGGACCTGAGGGACATGCTCAAAAACATGCCCAAGTTACGCACATTGCGAGTGGCGTTACGCGCTGCATTCGCCAGCATCGTAAGTCAGCACGTGGTGTAGTGAATAAGTCTTGATGGTTAGACCTCCATGACCACTGCATTCGCGGGCGTACCCGATCTAGAAGTCCTCGAATTGACCTGCTCCTCGGAGTACCAATCTCAGGCTGGCCTTCCCAAGTCTTGCTGCAGCGACGAAGACCTGACGGCCTTACCACCAGTCCTGTCTGCACAGCTCGCAGAGGGAGACCGTTCTTTGCCCGATGTGCGTGAGCTGCGAAAGTTCGTGCGACGTCTATCCCGTCTTAAAGAAATCGCATGGGCGGGAAGAGGCGGCAAAGGCTCTTGGTACCTTTCGAAGAGAACGCCTACATCGTCAATTGTCAAAGTGACTTTCCTGCACGCAGCTGTCTCGACATTACCTCTTTGGTATGCGTGTCAGTATGACCCTTTGGAGTTTGACTTCGATGATCAACCACCCGTACGACTACTGGAATCACCACCGCCGGCAGTGACTGTGGCAATTAAGGCCGAGTTCCCGGCTCTCTCTCGGACGTCTACTTCGAGCTCGGCCAGCACTACAATAGCCACACCTGTCCAGCTTAGTCCCGTCGTCAGTCGAAGCGACCCGGCAAAACGACTTTCTACCGAAAGCTCTCGCCCGCACCGTTTTACGACCCTCCCCAAGTCTGGTGGAATATCGATAAGAGTGGCAAAACCTAGGACCGACACGGCACATGTCAGGTCAAAATCTGTTTCGGATGTTCGAACGTGCCCGTTCGTCGCACCGAGTCCAAAGTCGCCACTATCGCGAACGCCTGAAGCACACGAGCGTCTCCTGATAAAAGCTGGCGGACGGAACGAAAAGAAAGGGTACACGGGTATTCTAGGGAATACCGCTCGAGTCGTCCCCGGGTCAGGCAGGAGTGCCGTTATAGTGCAAGGAGAGAAAGACGGCCGAAGTGATAGCGCGAGGGGACTAGACCAAGTGACGATTGTGGAAGATGACGAGGACGAGTATGGGTTGGTCGGAATGGGTAGGAGCTCTGGCGAGGACAGTGAGTGGACGCGAGTGGTCAAGGAAAAGCCAAAGGAGATAGAAGTGGAGGCGGCATTGCCGAAGGCTAGGAAGAGCAGAAAGAGCAAGGCGCTCGCCTAATCAAGACAGGGCACGGAAATCGAGCGCGATGCCGGGGCGATAAATGTGTGAACGAAGCTGGGACTAGATGTTACGAACCAGGTGAATTGCTCTTCAAGCGTTCAGATTGTACATGATTGATTCTTCCTATGCAAGATAATGCGAGTCCATTCAAAGGCAGAAAAATGCATGTCATCGCATGGGTACGAAATGAGGTCGTAATAAAGGAAAAAAAAACAGGCATGTCCCGGAGTCGTAAAGGGCAAAGACAAGTCTGTCAATGCATGGTGAAGGCATGAATTCGGTTCGTATGCGTGGGTGGTGATGAAATTATCGTAAATTCGTGGAAAACGGGATGGATAGCCGTACATTCGTTTTCTAGGTTGTCGTATGTCAGAGTTCCTCATCTTCATTATTGTTGGCGTTTGTCAGAGCCCGACTGCTGGACGGTTGACCCCATACTGGCGTGGATGCCGGTTGCATGGCCGAGCCAAAGGCGTTGGCGGATCGACGACCGATCAACCAGCCTAGCTCGTTTATGAATCGATCACGGATCGGTCCCATTGCGCCTTTGAACGAATCGACCAAGGCATTAGCGCCTTCAGGCGCAGAAGGTTGTGGGTAAGCCCAAGCGAAGCCACCATTATGCGTCGGCGTGTTGGCGAGTGTGTCGAGATTGTGAATCCAGTTCTCGACCGTGCTATGCGGAAACATACCTGCACGCTGGTTGACTTCTGCGGAGATCGTGTTAAGCCACGTGGTCCATGAGGTAATCAAGGTTTTACCCAGGTTGAGCAGAGTTTGGGTGGGGCCAAGGTTCGTATTGGCATTCGGGGGGATGAGGCGGAGGAGAAAGGTGATTTGCGTGGAAAGCGTATTGAGAAGCATTTGGACGGTCTGAGGGTCGGGAGAAGAGGAGTTTGAGGTGGGCGGAGAAGTGATGAAAGATAAATAGGTAGTTGCCTATGCGTGAGCTTGGAGGCACGAAAGTTGAAGCTTACTGTGCGGCAGTACGTCTCGACGTCTTTCTGAGTCCTGGTCCAAACTCTGTCCTGGTTGAGCTGGATCGCAGATGATCCAACACCTCGTTTGACTTTATCGACGAGTTTGTCGAGTTGGGCTAGACATTCATGCAAATCGGGCTGGGGCAGTTTATCCATGAGCTCGTTTTTGAGCTCGGGGTGGGTAGTGATCAGGTTGAGGAGGATAGACAGATGGGCCGTAGGTGGCAATGTGGCTTTTGATCAGCTTTGATATCGTCTCAAAACCGTGCTCTATATCTCACCTAATAGCACGCCCATGTCCACGTCCGAGCTTTGTTCTTGCTTGGGCGAAGCGGTTCCTGCATCTTTTCTGACACGCTTGACGTCTTTCCTGACGATTCTCCTCTCGTCATCTTTCAGCTCCAACGTGTCGACATTGAAATCTTCCTTATCCTTCTTCGCACCCATGCCCTGCCCGGGGGTGGGTGAAGCAGTCCTGCTACTGCTGCTGTTACCGGCAGATTCGGGAGAAACGGACCTCCGAGCACGTTTGAGCGACGGAGTCGTTGCGGACCGGAAAGCCGATGGGGAGGGGCTAGGACCTGGACGGACAAGTTGACGCTTAGGCGAGCCAAAGGCACTGAATGATGATGGTGAATTGAGTGATGGAGAAGGTCCACCTCCGCCAAGAGAAGGTGTGCTGGCGAATCCAAAACCAAGAGAATGTTGACCAGCGGATGAAAAGGATCGTGTAGGCGTACCGAAAGCAATACCGCCTGGAGACGAGGATGAAGCGAAGCCGGATGAAGAGGTTGATGGGAGACCGAAGCCGAATCCGAGGGGCGATGGACGCGGCGCGGAGGGGAAAGGGAGCGTGGACGGGGGGTGTTGGGTGAGTGGGTGGGCCATGTTGGATGTACTGGGGTACCTTGTGGGGTGGGTGATGTCTATGCACAAGGCATGAGTATAAGGTGAAGATGGAAGAGGACTCGGAGTTGATTCAGTGTCTGGCAGACACACTCGCGGCTAGCAACTGAATAGAAAGAGCCCTTATCAATCGAGTGGCAAAAGACCGTTGGGTGGCAAATCTTCATCTTGAACTGCTCATTAATGACACGTCACCCCTTCTCTCCACTTCTTTCACTTTCATCACTCTCTACGTATTCTCTCGACTTCTTGCATTGAACACAACGATTGGTACGGCTGTACACCACTGAACAACACCGGGAACAGCAGATCATCTCGCCAAAATGACGACAGCGCAAAAGGTGCGAGTGTTGAAGCAAACTGAGCGGAATGACGTCTAACGACCAGATTAAGGATATCGAGGAGGAGATGGCGAAGACACAGGTGAGTCAAGAGCCTTGGTATATACCTCAAGCTGACTTGTAGAAAAACAAAAACACAGAGTAAGCGAGACGGAAGAAATGAAACTGGAACTGCACTAACGGGAGATACCACTTGGGTCAATTGAAAGCCAAACTCGCAAAGCTTCGACGAGACCTGATCAACCCGCCTGGAGGAGGAGGAGGTGGTGGACCGGGTATTGGATTCGATGTGGCAAGAACGGGTGTAGCGAGTGTGGGATTCGTCGGTTTCCCGTCGGTCGTATGTCGTTTCCATCGCGGTTAGAGGCTGTATTGACCCATAGGGAAAATCAACGCTCATGTCCAAACTCACGTACGCTTACCGACAACAATGTGAACGAAACTGACATTCAGTGGAACACACTCTGAAGCCGCTTCATACGAATTCACAACCCTTACTACTGTTCCTGGAACGCTTACTCACAACGGAGCAAGAATACAAGTCCTCGATTTGCCAGGTGAGCACGCGACCGCCTAGATGCGACCCCACGACTAACCTTTAGGTATTATTGAAGGTGCCAAAGATGGTAAAGGTCGTGGTCGACAAGTCATCGCTGTCGCCCGAACGTGCAACTTGATCTTTGTCATCCTGGACGTGCTGAAGCCGCTCAACGACTTGAAGATCATCACAAATGAGTTGGAGGGTTTCGGAATCCGGCTCAACAAGAAGCCGCCTGCGATCACAGTGAAGAAGAGGGAGACTGGAGGTGTGAGTGGAGTTTGATCCACTATACAAGGACCCATGGATGTCGGATTGGTGGTATAGCCTACCAGTACCTCGTCCTATGCGGTATTTCACGGCGCTAATCATAGATCGCCATCACCAATACCGTTCCTCTCACCAAAGTCGACGCTTCAGAGATCCGAGCCGTCTTATCAGAGTATCGAATGAACTCTGCCGCTATCACGATCCACCAGCCCGACGCCACCATCGAGGACATTATCGACGTCGTCGAAGGCAACAGAGTCTACGTTCCAATGATCTGCGTGCTCAACAAGATCGATGCGATCAGCATTCAGGAGCTTGATCTACTGTATAAGATTCCCAACAGCGTTCCCGTTTCGTCCCAGCAATGGCTCAACATTGATGAATTGATGGAGGTGATGTGGGAGAAATTGGACCTTGTGCGAGTGTGAGTGGTCCAATGATTTCAAAAACAATCCGACTTTGTGGTCGTCTTCTGACGCGTTAGATACACCAAACCTCGAGGTCAGCAGCCCGATTACTCGTCACCAGTCGTCCTAAGACGAAGCAAATGTACCGTGGAAGACTTCTGTAACGCGATCCACAAGGAGATTGTCAAGCAGTTCCGAACAGCGATGGTTTGGGGCACGTCGGCGAAGCACTCGCGGGGGCAGAAAGTGGGATTGGACCACACGCTCGAGGATGAGGAGTGAGTGATATCTGCATAGTCTCGTGATGTGCGCTGACGGCAGTATCATCTGTATCTACAAGAAGTAATCGCGGCGGAGGCGAGGAGAGGTGGCTCCGAGGGCTATCGATGGATACGGAGGTTGCTCCATTGTACGCATATGCAACTGCTTAATAAACACATTTGAATGCCACGGGGACATGGACGTTGTTCATCTGTCGTGGTCAGGCTTGCGTATTATCACTGTACTTTTGCGGTCCAGTGGCGTTATCCGTACAACTGTACTTGAACGGACTTCCAGCACTTTGACATGGTTGTTTCTTACTGTGTGCATTACAACCATGCCTGGGTGAGGGAGCCGCCATCTACACCAGATTCCTCAAGATGCAAGCGGCGTCTTCTCTGCCCACGGGCAGAACGTCCCTATGGAAAGCAATTTCCCTTTCCAAAAACGTCGTGCAGCTCGGGACACCCATTACGACAGTTGTTGTCCCTTCTAACATGCATACGCTTCCATCAGAATGTTCTCAAATGCTCAGCCATGCTTCTATGCATAGCAGTGATGGAAGTGTATACTATAATATGGGGGTGTCGGGAACTGCCGAAGAGGTAACGGTCGACTAGCACTATTCACCTCCCATACTTACCGCCACAGTCCTCTCACAACCTCGGCGTAGTCGGATCATCGCTATCGTTCCTAAACGGATCTGGGACCCGCCGTTGCGTGCGCCGACTCCCGCTGCTTTCGCCTAAAGACAGTCCCACGAGATTATCCACTCTCCCTTCTTCATCCTACCATCAGCTTCGCCCAACCTCCCAAAGACATCAACAACTGACCAACAACGCCGACTGATCGTCGTACTCGTCCGCGCTGAACAGGGCGTATTCACCCGCGGACATGGACGGCGAGCCCGGGCTCTTTCTGGAAGCTGATGGTGTCGTCACAGCACGAGAACGCGACCGCGACCGGGATGTGGTCCGCGTTGAAGGAGTGTATGCGTCGTAGCGCAGCGCACTGGTTGCAAGGGATCGTGAAGACGACGGAATGTCGCTTGACGGTGGAGGTTGAGGAGGTTTGGCGATCTCCACCAACGTCGCCAAGATATCCGGAAGCTGCTCTCAGTCTGATATCTTGGAGGATATCTGCACCTACAGCGCGGGAGGGTGAAGCTCTATCGAGACTCATTAATAGGTCTCTATTCGAGATGACTCGCTCAATTTGGTCACACCGCTGCTTGTTAGCTTTGGAGGTCAGCACATTCTTCAGCTTACCTTCTGCAGGTAGCTATTGGCCCCTCCCCTCACTCTGCTCAGATCAGGATTCAATGACTCGATTAGTCGACTGCAGACGTCGTTCGGAAGTCGACTGATGATGCCGACAGAAGCGACTAGCGAAAGCTCTTGAATCGAATCTGCTATCAGTATCCTAGCAAAGTGCGCAGATTAGCTCACAAGGATACGAAGGGATGTTGTCCAATAAGGCGGACACAGCCCGAGGGCCAGACTCTGCAGTGAACTGGCCATACTCCACTGACGTGGTCGCGCGAAGAACAGCCAGAGTATGATCCGAGCTGCGCCGAGGTTGAGGCGACAGCAGACTTTCCACAAATCCTTGCCGCAACTCTCTCGGACCTGCAGGTCAATTTTGTCGAATCTTTCACTGGACTCACTGTCTTGTAGCATCCGCAACACGGCCTTCAAACCGGCCTCCCACACCCGCCCTTCACTCTCGACCCCGCTCAGAGTCCCACAAACTCGAACAACGCCAGTTGCAAGGATCTCCCCAGCTTGTCGATCCGGTAGAGCAGCACTTTGCACTTCGACCACTTCCAACGCTCTCCTCGCGGTTTCTTCCCTCCCCCGCTTGAGCTTGCTCTCGGTGTCCAACCTTTCAGGCGCATCAAGAGGTAATGCCAGATTGGTAGACGAGGCAAGGCTTTCCAGGTGATTTTGCAATGCGGCTGCCAGCAGTTCTGGCGATAAAGCCTGTAAAAGTCGCAATGTCTACGTATCAGTATAGACATGGACAAGCGAGTTTCACCCACAGCCAGGCGTATCGTGTCGTCAACACTGTTGAGACCTTCCATAATGACTAGCATTTCGCCCTCGCCCATCATGGTATCCCATGTCCCAACTGGCAGGAGAGCGAGACAACGTAGAGAAAGTACGTGATCGTCTGGATTTGGCACAGTCCTCGTGCTCGCTGTCGAGTGAGGTAAGAGTAAAGCCGAGATCTGTTTGACGATTACCGGTAGCAAAGAGGAGGGAAATATCGATGTGGAAGAGAGACTCGACACGAACGAGCATGTAGCCAGAAGCAGAGCTAGATTTAGTACTTCACCGTAGTGGGACTCACCCGAATCCGTTTTGCGACTTCTCATCACCGAAGAGAGCCATGAAGCGACAATCTCACTTCCATCAGCTGGAAGATCCGCCTCAGGGCAATCGCCTCACCTTATGGACTCTTGTCCTTGAACAAGAACCTGTAACACTTTGAGTGCGTCGAGCGAAAATTGACTTCCCGCATCCGCCCTCTTGGTCTGCGCAATTACAGTCTCGACCAGGAATACTCCTTCTTCGCTGGTTCGTACCTCGTGTAGCTTTTCCTCCTTATCAGCGCTCTCCCCCTAGTCGAACTTACAGCTATCAGAGTTCTCATCAGTCTCAACAAAACGGCAGCTGGACCAGCTTCTGTTTCTTTATCTAGCAGTTTGGCCAACTTCGCCATGTTCAGCGGAAACGACGGGTGTTCCACTCCGTTCCTCCCATTTGATCCTTGCGCTCCATTCTTGGTAGGAAAGAACAGCGCAGCAAGCGCACTCAAAGTGTTGTGTCGTACCATAGCTGAACGGTGCCGTAACAGACTCCTGGCAGTGAGGAGGGGTATGACAGCTGGTGAAAGGTCGGCGGATGGGAGGTGGGTTGTAGCGTGCAGCCCTAGGATGATGTCCGGGACAGAGGTCGATGTGAGGTCCTAACATCAGCTCTGGACGCATACTTGGCAGAGGGAAATACCTTCCGTATAGTGTTTATGACCATTAGCTCGAGTTCATGTCCCCGTGGGAGCCTCTCGCAGAGGTACAAGTAACCTGTAGATAAGCCACGGGTCCTCTATCTCCCCCTCTACACATGATCCTCTGCCCCGCAGCAGGCTGACGATTGCCCACCTCTCGCGTCAGACTGATGAGGAATAACCTGAAACGTACCTATTCGTCGCTCCTTGACCGTCTTGCCCCCTTCCGCCAATTGCAGCGCGGGCATCAGAGCCCAGTCGAGCTTATATGCCGTGCAGCTGGTCATTGTGCAGTGCAAGAGGACGATCAACGTCTCCGCAATCTTGCTCTAATCGTCAATTCATTTTTACCGTCACTGGAAGCTCCATGGCTGCGATGATTGGGCTGGGGCATAGACGCACTGTGCTCGGCCTCGAAGAGAGCGACTCCTTCGCCCGTCTTATTTCCCTATCCACTATCGTGTCTTCCTCCGATACCGATCTTGCTTCTGTCAGAGCAACTATGAAGGCATGATGTGCTCTTGAAGAAGCGCCCGAAGTGAGATATGGCGGGATAGACATGATATGCTGCCAACTTAGGGTGAAAGGACAACAACAACATGTAACCGGTCAGTGGTTCAACCTCCACCTTGCGTTTCCCCGGTTCCGACTTTTGCTCATTCAACGCTGCATGTCGCATCTTCAATCTGTCACTACAACATAGAAATCTATCCCCTGAACACATACGCATCTTCGTGCGCGGGCGTCAATTTGTCGTGCAACATGTCGGCCAATCTGTTGTAGTCGTTGTCCGACTCTACATGGGTGAATCTAAGAAGCTGCCACGAAGCTCCTGCGGCTTGCTCATCCTTTCTCCTCTGTCGCTGTTCGTTCTGCCTGTTAGTGATATCCATTATTCAAATACCCAACCCACCTCTATCCTGGTCTTCTCTTTTGACGCCTCGTCGTAGTTGCCCGACTTGATTCCTCTGGCAACCTTGTCCCACAGCCTCCTAGACTCCCAGTCGTTCTGCTCCTCAATAGCCCTGACGGTGACTTCCTCTTTGGGCGCGCTGGTGTCCAAGAACACTGGACCTTTAGATCCGCCAATGTGCGAAACACCGGTCCATTGGCCCTCGTAGTGTTGGAGCGTTTTGCCGTTTTGCGACAAGGTGGCTTTGAAAGAATGCGATTTACCGGAGAAGTAGCCCTTTCCTTTGTAATCAATCGCAGCGGTAAATCCAGCGGACGACTGGATAGCGGAAGTGTCGGCGAGCTCGACGTACGGGGAACCCCAAACGATACCCTCGATTCGTAGTTTGGCTAGTCGTCAACGGAGATCATGTGACTTCCTTCATTACTTACGAAGGGTGATGAGGTACTTTTCCTCTCCGCCAGATCTTGGTCGAACGGTAAGCAGCGCGTGGCCAGACTGCTTGACTGGTCGTCAGACGGGTCGTCAAGTGACTAAACAATGTACTCACCGTGAATGGCGGTACCAGAGAAAGACGTCTTTTGACCAGAGTGGCCTTGCAGCGCTACTCCCGCTTGCTTGTTTTCAATGAAACTAATCGTCAGTTCTGACCCCAAAGCTACGCAGATCCGCCAACTGACTAGGCAGTCTGTTGTCAGCAATGTTTTACCACCGGCGACAGAACACTTACAACAGGAGGGTGGTGCGAGACCTGCTCGACGACAAGGACGGTCTCTCCTCGACCGTTGACATCGGGCCAAAAACCATAGAACAACTCTCCGAGGACGGGGTTGAGGGGCTGATGATTAGTGTCACCTCACCGCGTTGTTGGGTTCACCCACCTTTTTCTCCGATCCCATTTTCTCGTTACGGGTCTGTTATCAGTACAGCAGCGATACAAGTGGACGCTGTACTCACAGTGTACTGTCCCTTGAGGGTCGCGATGAACCACTTGAGGACAAGCTCCATTCTGTCGCGTGGAGTGGCGCCTGATGAAATGGCCGCAAACATGTCTGGGTGCTCGCACCAGTACGCCGGGAATTCGGTGAGGGAGACCGGTGAGAGGATGACTAGACGTCAGCGCCCAAATCGGGCGTAAAGTGCAATCGCTTACATGGCGGCGCGGTCATGGCAGACAGATCAGAGGTCATGCTCGCGAGCGACTTGATGAAGCTGGCCCATCCGGCCTTTTGCTCCTGGGGCACATCGGCACCTGTGTTGTCAGTCACGGCGACGTGGTGTTGCGTGGTGGAAGTCGCGCTGCAAAGAAAAGGGAAAGTGGACAGGAGACGGCGAAAGTCGGCAGTCCCCGTGCAAATGCCTATAACGACCCCAAGCAACCAATAGCTCCACGGCTGTGATGTTCAATGTCCATGTCACTTACCTGCTTCTCGTTCAGACATTGTGATGAGTGTTGTCAAAGGTGGTGAATGCGATGAAATGAGATAGTCGTCTACACAATGGTCGCGAAAGATCGGTGGATTGTGGTGAATGTTGAAGATATGATTGTGGATGCGGTGTCAGCCTGTCAACGCGCAATGACGACGGTACAGAGAACAGAGTCGCACGCCAGTAACCAGGGCTACTTGATACAGGCGTGGGACATTTCGCGTGCCTACACAACACAGGCTCTGTGGTTTAGCAAATCTGATCCCGCACAATCGGCTATATCTTTAAATACCCCTCGACGCTGCGCCTTCATTCACCGGAACACAGCAACGCGAGCTTACCCTTCGGGAGACAGAGGACAGATTGCATAGAGCGAAAAGGAAGGGTCGCGGCAGCAACTTGGAAACTATGATATGCCGATGAACTTAAAGGACAATGATGCAACCATTCAACCAATCCAAAGCGAACACCAGATCTTCGCTTAATTAAGTGCTACACTGATAAGAACGCTCAAACCTTCCCACCAGGACGCCAAAAAACGAAAAGGAAGTGTAGCGTGATGCATGAGATTGTACAGACCCAAGGTAGACCCAGCCAAGTGGCATGCATGTAGGAAGATGAGGGTAATGGATCGCTGTGGTCCGGTTGTGGAAGAAATGCGAGAAGTGTGCCTGTTTCATCGGCACGTGAGCTGTTGATGTTTTCGCCGAGGTCGGTGGAGGTAAGGGGGACAACCAGCTCTACGACGCTTTACGCCTATTCAACAGGTATCACGGTCTCTTCTCTACACTTGCAATAAAAATCAATCTTCTACTTGTCTCCTGTCCTTCTCTAAAAACCTAATATCATACTATGTATCTCGGCAACGACACGACCGCGATACAGCGGAGGATGTCATCAAGAAGTCTGCTTGATCTCCCGCGGGAAGTCATCCGCAATATAGCGCTGCACATCTACGACCCGCTCGAACTCACGCAGCAAGACCGGCTGAGTGAGTAGGCCGGAGCTATTGGGATAGAACTGAACATCAGCATGGGGCATCTTCTCCACTGTGGACATGCATCAAGAACGACAGGACGCCCTTGCCTCGTTGATTGCGCTGGGGATGACCTGTCGGAAGATCCGCAAAGAGGTCCGGGTGATATTGTTCAGGTGTATACGGCCATACACTGTCAAAGACGTCAATACCGTGATACAGAACAAGGATGGCTGGGCGAAATATGCAAAGTGAGCGGCCTTCATACAGGTCGAGCCGAACTGATGATAGGTCAATCATTATCGACCTGGGAATGTTCGAGTCCACGGAATCTGATTCTGCTCCGCCCTCACCTAGACAGTCGGCTGGTCCGGTCTCTCGCAGATCATGCTGGGTAGAATCAACCCTCCTGACCAACCTCATCAAGTCCCTTCCGTCTCTCAACCACATCTCATTCTTCGCCGACGCATCAGACGACTCTACTCTCGCTCTGCTCTTCTCATCCCTCATTACTCACCCATCTTCCCACTCCGTTCCTCCGCCCACATGTCCATCCTCCCCCTCAAACCGCTCTTCTTCCTCGGGCTACATCCCATCTGAGAATACCATTCAGCCCGTCCCGTTCGCGTCCCGCATACATTCCTTTGGCTGGAGACAACGCGCTTCTCCGCCTCAAGGCACACAGGCCTTTTCTCAAGCTTCGACCTTTGTCTCGACTCTGCACCTTATCCGACATGCGCACAGATTAGGGTTCTTGGTGCTCGATGCGGATTTGGACGAAATGTACAAAGAAGATATACTCATCGCGTGCAAGGAACTGGCATTGCGTGAACCGCCTTTGGGCGAGGCGGCGGAAAAAGTCAGTTTGATGCTCTGTGGTCCGATACGTGGGTGGAGCAGAGGCTTCCTGGCCGAGCTTGCCGGGACGTTTGAAGGGATCAAAGAGTTGTTTATCGATCGACCATTAAGGAAATCGACCATTGCGCACCAAACAACAGAGGGATTTGTGAGTATCTCTTCGAAACTGCACCACTCCCATCCCAATGCCACACTGACAAGCCCAGACCTCGTTAGTCGAGCCCCTATCCCAGCTGCCCCACCTCCAACTACTCCAAGTCGGGTCGTACATGTTCACCCCGTCGCTCCAATGCTCCATCGCAATCCACCTCTCTCAGATCATCCCCTCCCTTCTCATCCTCGGGATTTTGGGTGAAGAGGGCGAAACCAATTGGTGGGGTATCTGGCGCCACGCCAGCAGACGCGTCCCCGCCCCGCCAGAGGGAATGCACGATAAGGATACCGACGTTATGCTCGTCCCGCTCGGAGATGGGCATTTGCAGAGGTTAGAGTTCGAGGCGAGAGCGAGTCAGAGGGTCATGGTGAGGATGAAGAGCGACGAGTCGATGTCGTAGCGGGCTGTCGAGCGTCAATAAAGACAGCTAGAGTGTGAAGAGGCAGGAGTCCGGTCATGTTAGCACTGGAGGTAAGGATCATGTGGGTGTACGTGGCAGATGGATGCTGGCGGTGTGTCGAAGCAACAGAGGAGGGGACTGAAAAGGGTACGACTAGCTCGGAGCGGGAATTAAGAGCTGCGAGCCGGGCATTTGAAAATATCTTGTGAGGCGGAAATGACGGCCGACATGACATTGGGACAGGGTCGAGGGCAAAACTTCGGATCCGTAGCAGAAATATTCAGAAAGACAAAGCAAATGTGAAGAGGCTGGATGAATGCTTGCCCGACTGGATTTGGATGAGCCCCATGTGGCCAACTTGGAAGTCGAATTTGGCGCGACGTTCAATTCCCATTGCACCGTTGGAAAGTGAGCGGACAAGCAGCACCGATACCACAGAAATGTGACAATGGCATCACCTACAAGGATAACGATGATACCGTGTCTCTCACCCCCTCCGTCCATTGCTGCAGGGCATCACCACCACATTCCGGACCCGTTATTCTCCCCAAACATAGTGTTCAGCTGAGCATTGTCTGTCGAATTAGGGTTCTGCTCCATTCCGCCCGATTCTGTGTCATTAGTCGCAGCCCATCAGAGCTGGATGTTGACGTACCAAGAGGAGGAAACGGGAACCAAGACTCGACGTTGAACGAGCTAGCGGGTGCGAGCGAAGTATCCATCTGACCGTCAGGGTGAAGGATCAAAATCAGTAATACGTGCTACCACTTACAAAGCTTTGTGGTAGATCTTGAGCGCGAGGCTGCGAAAACAGCTCTTCGGCGTAGGTAAAATCAAACGGATTACCCTCTACCGGCGACACTCCAAAGCTGAACCCCGAGCTCGATGCCGCGTCGCCGAACAGCGCACCAGGCGATGAATCGTTCCACATCTGACCTTGCGCCGTCATAGGTAACGGCGTGGTCCGTGGCGCAGGCGATGGCATCCGACTCGAAGGCGGCAAGACTTTCTGCCTTCTCGCTCTACCCAACACTTCTCGAAGGACTTTAGCGTATTGGAATCCAGGAACCCTCGTCAATACTTGTGCTACTTTCTCCACATCTCGCCCGATTTGCCGCGTGTTTGCGCCCTCGGGGAGCAAGCTGACAAGTCGGATGAGACAACGCGCGGCAAAGGCGATATGAAGGTGAGTGTAAAGATTGGCAAAGGCAAAGTTTTTGGTATACTGCTGGCCGCGCAGGCACATTTCGAGAAGAGTCTCGGCGGCATGGCGAGCCTTGACCAAACGAGCTCGCCGGTGTTCGGGCATTCTCGTCACGTCGTCCTTATTTCGAACGCCGTGTAAAATCCGAGAGTTTGTGAATAACTCTGCACCACATCGAGCGGTGACCACTGATATTAGCTTGTACCGGGCAAAGTTGGACTGAACGTACGAGCTTCTCGCAGGAATTCTCCTGGGCCAATACCTTTTGCCGCGTAGTACTCGTTCCAGTGTCTGAACCACTCGGAAGCGATCTGGTCATGCCGCATGAGTTTCTCATCGAGATCCGGGATTTTCGATGCGTTTGGGAAAATGGCGAACGGCTGATGCAGCGCGGCTGATGGTCAATTTCCGTCAAAGTGCACTCTGCAGTACGCTCACCTCTTGCCAAGAGCAGCTCACACGTCGCGACGAGCCGGCTATCGTTGCGAACTGATAGCGGATGACTGAGAAAGTCACGGGCGTTTCGTATTGTTTCTTCGCCTGCGAAGAGTGCTGGTCGGCCCAGGTTGAACGCCATTCTAAGGTCAGCTTGAACCGCAACCGGACGTACTCAAACTCCATCTTGAACAGCTTTTATCAGCACCACACGACCCGACGTTGCGGACTACTCACCGTCAACCACACCCTTGTCCCCACAACCAACGGATATTCTTCCCTCAACTGTGTCGGAGATTTCCCCCTGCCCATCCCCCCTTGCACCAGTAATGGTAAACATCGGTATAGTCCCATGTCCATCGCCATCCTAAGTGCGTGTCCTCCTGGACGCCACGACGTATCACCCCATGACGCCAAAATGATCATGGCCTGTACCACCTCTATCCTCGCTACCGGGCTGAACAATGTCGACGATCCAATCGATTCGGCGTGTTCCCGACATTGACGTTGGAGTTCCGATACCGGTCCCGCCGCATCGGTAATCTTCGCTCCGACCATCACAACCGCGGTGAGGCAGAATGGAGAGCGCTTCCTCATCGACTCAAAAGTGTCAATCTCTGGGTCGAAACAAGGCATGTACACGAGCGAACCCTCCATGAAGAGGTTGTACATTTGCTTTGCCTTTTCCTCGTCGCAGTAGCCCAGACCCACACAGTCTTTCCATCGATGTATCAAATCACCCCGCTGTAGCGGTAAATTCCGCTTGATTTCGGCAAACTCGTCGTCATCCTGCGTCGGTCGAGATTTCCGCCGGCGTTTGGTCTCTGATCCAGTCTTCCCTTCGCCTGTGCCGGAGCGTTTGCCCGAAGGCAATGATCGGTCCGTCTCTTGCTCCCCTGGTGCGACATGACCATCTGCCTCGAGTCTCGCTGCTTCGGCGAGGTAAAACATGTTGTCCCAATCACGCATGGTGTTGTTGGTGATCGGATCCGGATCCTCGTCGTCTGACGACGGGTCCGAGGAAGGTCTTACCGGTGATGGTGGTTTAGGAGGGGCTAAAGGGGGCCATGGTGGCGTGGGTTGTGGTGGTCGAGCAAAGAACGGGTCTATAGATGCCGGTGTGGGGATTCCCGACGACATCGGTTGTGATGGGTTGATGAAAGATTCCATATGTAGCATCTGTTGAGGTGTAGTGTAATCGTTGTTCGAGAGAGTGGGGTGCTGCGCCATACTCGGCCGGTCTGGCGTCAGCTCCGTTGTGTTATGTGACCCACGTTGCATAGGTGGGGCCATGGGTTGCTGCTGCGGAGGCTGGACGACTGGTAAAGCAGCTCGCTGGAGCCTGACCAGCTCTTCCAGCGCGTTCTGCATGGAACCCATCTGTGATTCGACAAATTTGAGGCGACTGGGGTTAGCTCGAAAACAGAGGTGAAACCCACTCTTCGACTCTTGAGCTCTTGCTCTTCCTCGGTCCATCAAAAGTACACACATGTCCGCCCGCCCTGCAGCGCTTGCACGGGGGGTCTTCCTTGCCAATGCACCTCATTTTCATCTTGTGGCAATGATCCTGACCATCAGTCTCGGTACTCTGTAGCTCGGCAACAACATACACAAGCTCCTGCCGGTCAGTTCAGCTGGTAGCATTAGACTCACTATTCGCCTGCTTTCTGCCGTCATTGTCGTCTACCGACTGTTCCCCATCATCGTCTATTGACCGCGCGTCTACCGACTCCATTTTGTCCTATGTACACCGACTGAGATCAGTCCTGGTGGGGCTCCCTTTCAACAGGGCGATCTGTTTTCTGAGCAAAGTAAGATGAAACTGCAAGATGTATTTTGACGAACTGATCAGGCGAAATGGAGGCCGGATGACTAGGTCCGGACCGGTGTGACCGGAATACTTGTTATTCGGTGGTAATCCCGCGAAATCGGGCTGAAGGGAGATTGCGCCGTTATCGCTTTATGACGAGGAGTGTGGTTCGGAGTGGTGTTTCGGCGATCCGCTATATCTACGTATAAGCGGAACGAGGATGCCAACAGATTATCCGACAATGAAGGAGATGATAGGATCAATGACCATATACCATTCAGCGGGGGATTGCCGTCGCATAACATCGCAAAACTGCAGTTGGGATCCGCTGTTTCCCGATGTGGTAAAGAATGCAGAGAACACCAGTGGCGAATATACAAATCTCTAAAACGGCTTCTCCGCTGCGAGATCAACATGTATGGGAATGCCCGTGAATCCGATATGTTCCGGGCGAGGTAAGAGGGACGCAGTCGCAGACGCAGACGCAGGTGGCTTGATTCGGACTGATCGACAACGGATATGATTAATCCAGGCGCGGTTTTGAGTTTGAGGATACATGATTAGAGTCATATTCGTTGCCGATGCCCGCAATGCTCGCAATGCCCGACGGTCATTGTACTCGGCCTGTTCTCTCGTAGTGGTGATGTCGCGGCAGGCGCAGGGACTGGGACTGGGGCTGGGGCTGGGACTGGGACTGGATTTAGACACCCCCTTGTCAACGGACGATGCATAGAAAGTCTAGAGTCTGGGAAGCAAACGTGTCAAAGTTGTATCCCGTGCCGAGAGGGGTACGCGTTGATTTCGTTCCACGCCTTCGGCCTCGGCCAAAGGCTTCAATGGTAACATGCCTTTCTTTTAAACAGTCGATCCCGTGCATAAGCAGAAATCCCCCGCTCAGCACAATACACACCCCGCTCCAGTCCATTCGCAAAAGCGGCTCGAGTATTGACCACCGACGTCGCTCCTTGTAATTGTACAAATACTTATCCACGTCGATTTCCCTGACCTACGTCGCTCTATCTATCGATAACGAGAAATCATGGCGGATCTCGTCAAGAATGCAGAGACCGCTTTGGCCGGTGAACAAGCTCCTTACCTCGCCGGCCCTGCTCTCACGCAGAACTCATCCGAGACGCACATCGACAGACTTGCCAATCACGACGATGACAAACTTTCCCGCGTGCCCACTGCCGATGTGGAAAAGGACGGTGAGACTGGTACTTCGGCGGAAGAGGATACCGGTATTTTGACCGGTTTCCGACTGTATGCGGTCTTCCTCTCGCTCATGCTTGCCTGCTTCTTGTTCGCTTTAGACCAAAGTGTGAGTTTGATTAGAATGCTTGTCTCCTTGATGCCCGAGTCACGGCGTTGCAGGCGCGAAAAAGAATGGCCGTGGCACATTTTCAAGCCTGCCCGCTGGTCGCCCTCTTCTCTGATATACCTCACTCGTCATCACTCTTGTTTCCTTAACTAACCCCAGATCGTCGCTACGGCTATCCCCGTGTTCGCATCCGAGTTCAACGCGTTCGACCAAGTCGCATGGTCTATCACCGGTTACTTCCGTGAGTCACCCTTTCGCGTATGGTACTGCCGCTGACATACAGTCACCCAGTGTGGTCTCATCCTCTTCGTCGGTCAGCTCCTCACCATTGCCAAAGCCAAATGGGTCCTCCTCGTCGCCTTCTTCTTTTTCGGTCTGGGATCTCTCATCTGCGCGGTCGCCAAATCGATGACAGTTCTGATCATTGGTCGAGCAATCCAAGGTGTCGGTACGCTGACCCCACCTGACATCGTCCTGCGCTGACTATTAGGAACCTCTGGAATGTTCTCATCCATGATGCTGATCATCGTCACAATCACTCGTGTCGAACAGAGAGCGATGTTCATGTCATCTTTCGGCTTCGTCTTCGTCATCAGCTCCGTCGTCGGTCCCCTCCTTGGAGGGGTCTTTACCGAACATGCCACGTGGAGATGGGTAGGTCGGCCCACCATTTCATGCCTGATAAAGCTAATAATTTGTGCTTCTGGTTGAACCTTCCGATTGGTGGATTGGCGGCTGCTGCAGTGTTCTTCCTGCTCCCCGCTCGAGCACCCGCCGCCACCGAGACTACGCGTGGGAAAACCTTGTGGCAAAAAGTTGCCGGGCTCGATTACCTCGGTACAGTGATGATATTTTCCATCATTGTCTGTCTCCTACTGGCCCTGAGTGACGGCGGAAACAAGTACGCTTGGTCGAATTGGCGTATTATCCTCGAATTCGTCCTCGCCGGTGTCCTTATAATCGCTTTCGCAGGGTGGCAATTCTACCTCGACGAGAAAGCCCTGATCCCTTTGACTGTGCTCAAAAATCGTACTCTGGTCTCGGCTTCAATCGCCATGTTCATGACCATGTTGGTCATGCTTGGAGGTGTTTACCAACTTCCACTCTATTACGAAGCCGTCAAAGACTACTCGCCGACCAAAGCCGGTATCGCCATCATCCCATTCATGTTGGCCACCTGCGTCGGTATCTTCATCAGCGGAGCAGCTACTGGAGCGACCGGTCGATATTGGTACTGGATTATAGTCGGGCCTCCCTTTGCCGGCGTGGGTATGGGTCTCATCTCCACCATCACCCCCGATACCGCCAATGCCAAACTCATCGGTTATCAAATCCTCGCTGGTATCGGGATTGGATTCTCGTTCCAAAATATCCTCCTCTCCGTTCAAGCCGAGTTCCACAAACGACCAGAATTCATGGCTCAAGCTGTTGGCGTATCCAACTTTTTCCAGCTGACCGGTGGCGCTGTCGGTGTCGGAATCGTCAATACGGTACGTATTTATGCGTAAATAACATGACATACAAGCTGACCCCAGGTCCAATCTGTCTACCTGAACAAAGAGCTCCGACTCCGCGCTCCAGATGTTCCATTCGAACTCGTTCGACAATCCGTCACGGCCATCTACAAAGTCGTCCCAGAATCGCAACGTGGACCCGTCATCGAAGCATACGTTACAGCCATCACCAAATCCTTCCTCCCGATTTACATCGCTGTTGCCATCGCTTTCGTCGCGTCAATCTTTGTCCGTAACCACAACCTGAAGGTGATGGGCGGTGCTACGGCCATGGCCGCATAAGGCTCAGAGGTCTTTTATCTGATAGATGAGGAGTGTTGATATCAGTTTGGACAGTGTTTTTCGTAATGTATAGTCCTGCATTGCACGTATATGTCGTTCAGCCACAGAAATGGGCCAGCATAGCGACCCGCATTTCGGTTCGTTGCCATACAGAACTTGTAAATCGACCGGTTTCCGAAGAACTACCGATCGCTTACAATCTCAAAAGCGCGTTCAACGCGCCTCTCGACTTCTCGAGGTATCACTCTGTGCGCCTGGACGTATACCATATCTCCTGTTGGTGTATACTTGATGTATACCTACTACTTTGATGCACGACACTGAGATGTGGCCAAGTTGGATTGATGATCTAGTGCCACATGCCATTATTGCCTCTGACATCTTTCTGAAGAATTATCAAACCCGAACGATCCAGTTTAAACAGATTTATAACAACGCGTCATATCATCGATAAAGCCGATCGGGTAATCTGGTCCAATCAACAACCTCAAACGGCTCGGTCCGACTTCGGAGAGACCTGCACAAGGCGATATGTGGAGGTTGGCCCGAGTCCACCTCTAGCTCGCCCTGGCACAGTATCGTATATAAGCGCTGTATCAATCTTCGGGTACCCTTCTTTCTCCCAATTTTACATTCATCATGAGTCAATCCGCACCTACTACGTTTGTCGGTCCAAAAGTCGAGAAGCCGTCTGATCGCGCTTGGTGGAAATCGGCTACCGTTTACCAGATCTACCCGGTGGGTACTCGCTCCGTCTCACTATGTCGTTGTTCGCAGGCACCTCCCGGGGCCACGTAGTACCCCTACCTGATCGTTAATGTGGTGACCAACACTGACCCGCAGTCGACGTTCTGCGATCATGGAGATGCCGGTTACGGTACATTGAAAGGTATTCAGTCAAAAGTGCCCTATCTTCGAGATCTCGGCGTGGACATTGTCTGGCTCTCGCCAATCTATGCCAGTCCAAACAAGGACATGGGGTACGATATCTCAGATTACCGAGATATCGACCATCGATATGGAACACTCCAAGACTGGGAAGAGCTGAAAGATGCCGTTCACGATCACGGTATGAAGCTCGTCATGGACTTGGTCGTCAACCACACTTCCAACGAGGTAAGTGGCCTTTGGAGTAGATTATGGGCTGTGACTCATTTAACAGCACGCATGGTTCCAGGAATCGAGGTCGTCGCTGGACAACCCAAAACGAGACTGGTACATTTGGCAGCCACCTAAGTACAACGATCAAGGTGAACGTATCCCGCCCAACAACTGGAACTCGATTTTCGGAAGGTAAGCGAGACGTCATGGGGGAGCTTGAGGATCTTTGCTGATGTAAAGCGGGTCCGCATGGACTTACGATGAGAAGACAGACCAGTACTACTGCCACACCTTCCTCAGCGAGCAGCCAGACTTGAACTGGGAGAACCCAGAAGTCAGAAACGCAATCTGGGACTTGATGCACTGGTGGCTGAAGAAGGGTAGTGATGGTTTCCGTATGGACGTCGTAAGTGGTGATCACTCAGAGATGCGGCTGCCAGCTTACCCAACAGATCAACTTCATTTCCAAAGCCGATGGCTTCCCGGATGCACCCGTTACACAGCCGGGTCGACCTTTCCAGCCGTTTGGCCAATTATCAATCAACCGACCTCGAGTGCAGGATCATCTGAAGGAAATGTACCGCGAAGTCATCCAGCATTACGATCTCTTCTGGTACGTACACGCAGAGCCCCCGGTCCAAAAGCTCATAGCAGTGTCGGCGAATGTCCAGGAGACGAGGACGTGGACAAGTACTCGGTCTACTCCCGTCAATCTGACCCCGAGCAAAAGATGCTTCAGATGGTCTTCCATTTCCACCAGTCAGTACCTCGCGGTATCTCTGGACTCTACTGACCCTCAGCCAAGGGTTTGACCGAGCTTCGGGCGGCTTTGGACGAGCTGGAAACCCCAACTGGAAGCTGAGCGATTTCAAAAAGGTTTTCAACACTTGGCAAGTTCAGATGGAGGAGCAAGGTGGATGGAACTCGAACTAGTGGGTGCTGGATCATGTTCATAGAACAGTCCTGACAGACAGCCTGGAAAACCACGACCAGCCGCGAATTGTCTCTCGTGTTGCGTCGGATCACCCGGAAGATCGAGCAAAGAGCGCAAAGCTGCTCGCCATGTTCCACGCTTCGCTTACCGGCACCCTGTTCGTGTACCAAGGTCAGGAGATGGGGCTTTGCAATGTTCCCCGCAACTGGGGAGAAGAGGAGTACAAGGATATCGAGACTATCCAAAATTTGGAAGGAGAGCGCGCCTATCGACGAAAGACCACTGGCGTCGAGGATCCCGACATGACCGATATACTGAAGGACATTCGGGATACAGCAAGAGACAACGGTCGTACTCCGATGCAGGTGAGTGGTGACCATGAGCCAACATCTCCACGACCAGCACTAACATTAGTGGGACTCGAGTGAACACGCTGGTTTCTCCAAGGGTACCCCCTGGATGCGAGTGCACGATGACTACAAAGATTGGAACATTGCGGCGCAGAGGAAGGATGAGAGCTCGGTCTGGAACTTTTGGAAGAAGATGCTACAATTGCGCAAAGATTACGAATCCCTCGTCTACGGTGAGTCTACGATGTGACACCTTGCTAACATTTAGGTAAATTCATCCCACTCGACGAGTCCAACGAAAAGATCTATGCGTATATGCGCGACGACCCGACAATCGGACAGAAGCTGTTGGTCGTTCTCAACATGGCCCGTGGATCTGGACGTGGCGAGGCTGTCACTTTCACCGTTCCGAAGAATGTGGATGCTTCCAACGCCAAGCTCATCATTACCAATGGCCCCGCAGCTGAGGGCTCGGGCCTGGAGAAAGAGCTGTCTTTGGAACCATTCGAAGGCAGGATCTACGTTCTATAGATGGAGTATTCTCAGAAGAGAGAGATAAAAATGGACAATGCCACAAGTGGCACTCTTTGCCTCTCATCCGTATCGCCAAGCGGGCTTGACATATTGATCTCGGCTGATCGATCCGTCGTTCTTGACATGACCGCTGATCTCCCGTCGCAGTAGACAAATCTCACAGCCCTCCAAATCTCTAAGTCTTCAAGGTATCACTAAACACCATCATCCCGCCCGAGCCACACGGGCTTTCCACTCGACTCCCCCGTCCCTCACTCTCCTGCGCTCGATCGCTGTATTTACGCCATCAGCAGAACGGACATCAGCCGAAAGGCTGCAGCGCCAGCAATCCAAGAGATACACCCCTGCGGCCTTCACAATCCAACTTATCGGTCAGTCCTCTTCAGTCAGCCCCCTTGGGCGCTGGATACGAAAGGCTCATGTGGCAGACAAAGTGGAAAGGCAGGGGAAGGGCAAGGGGACGGCAGGGGAGGGAGGGCAGAAGGAGGGAGGGAAGAAGGGGCAGAAAAGCAGAGTAGAGTGGATGATAGGGGAAGATGAACCAAGAGGCCGTGCTTCACGGAACGCGAGGGCAAAAGGAAAACTGCAGAAAAGGCTCAGGGACGCCGACACGCAGGCTCTAGGTTAAAGATGCATTATTTTATGGCTACAGGCTTACAAAGTCCCGTCGTTGTCCATCTCCAAGGTCGAGTTGGAAGGGTGGCACTGTTGGAGTCCATCCTGTCCATCCATGACAATGTTGTTGCACACGAACGAGATCTCCGGGTGATCAGTCTTTCCAGGCTTGATGTCGACGTTTCGGAAGGTGAAATCGTGGCATGGGAGATGTTTGGGGCAGTCCATCCAGACAACCCGGTTGCCCGTAGCTGTTCCGGTAAAGTTGTCAAAAACAATGTCAGACCATTCGAACAATGAGCCCTTGATATCCGGCTTGCCCTTGACATCCGGCAGGTAAGTGAGGGTGGTGTCGACGGCGATTGGGTGGATGATATCCTTCATGTAGACGTTTTTGAAGGTGATGTTCTTGGCGTAACCGTTTCCGCCTCCACCACCGTTTGGCGGCGTACCGTGGGATTCACCGATCCACGATTTGGCGTAAACACCCTGGTAGCCGAGACATTGGTCGGAGGCGAACAGGTTGATGTCCTCCATGACGACGTTCTCAATGATGTCGGTGACACCCTCGTACTGCGCGATACTGCCCAAAGCGATACCTGTTCCACCCCAGCAGGTGATGTTGCGCATGTAGATCGAGGTCGAGTTGGGCTTGAGGGCGATACAGTCGTCACCACCTTGGTAGACAAAGTTTTCTGCACATGAGTTATAGCCTACGGATATTCTGCTGGAGCCGGCTTACCGACAGAGACGTTGTGGGAGATGTAGGTGTCAAGACCGTCAGTGTTTTGGAGCCACGACTTGTTGTCGGACCAGGACTGCCATCAGACGCTTTCCCTTTTTGGCACAAGCACGCAACTCACCTCGGGGTTGTAAGAAGTCGCGTTGATGTAGATATCCTTCATGGCGACGTTCTCGGTCCTGATGAGGATGAGTGCCCAGAACTGCGGCTGCTTAACGGTCCATCGCTTGACCTCGACATCCTTAGCATCCGAGATGGCCAAGCTCATCGGTCGTCCAAACTTGTTTCCAAAGTCCCTGGCGTAGTCGTACCATTGTTGTCCGTTACCGTCGATACCTCCGACATCGTTTCCGTCGAGAACAAAGTTGTTTCCGTTGATGACGAAAGCGAGAGATTGGTTCTGAAAGTCGAAGACGATTCGGTTTTCGATCCAGTATTCGATGGTGTTGGTGAATGTGAGGAAACCGTGGAGGTCGAGGACAGAGTCTTCCAGGGTGATGGTAAGAGGTCGAGTGATGGTGCTGGCCGTTAGCTCGATTTAAAGGATGATGGCAAGAGGCTCACTAGACTGGGTCCGGGAGGTGAAGGACACCACCGTGACCGCACTCCTTGACCGTCTTCAAGAAGTTCTCGGTGTCGTCCGCTCCTTCTCCGCCAGATTTGAGGGTACATTTCTTACCCTTGCCCCCGAAAGAGCCTCGCTGAACCGACAGCAGACTGCTGTCGGCAAGCTCAAGCTGGGCGTTGGAGGAAGAAGCGATCGAGCTGTGGATGTACTGGTCGACATCCTGGATGAGCTCCCCGGCAGATGGGATCCAGCTGGCAAGAGCCGGCGTTATCGAAGCAGCGAGAGCAAAAGTTGACAAACGCATAGTGGTGAAGCGGAGGGTTGATCTTTCTTTTAAGCAAAGTTGCAGCCTGCTGTCTCTTTATATGCTTGCCAGGAAGAGGATGATATTTCTGTCGCTTGGAGAAAGAGTCATCGACCGGCGATTTTCGGCGCCGAAGTTGACCGGACCGGAACTCGCCGGAAGCGGGTTGGTGTTACAAGTCACAGGTCAAATCCGATGTAGCGTTTTGGCCGTCATCTCGCCGAGGGCTATTATCGTTTGTATAAGTATACAAAGGGACATAGTAAATCCAAGTCAAAGCTACGATACGCACAATGGCGGAAGCAAGTTCAGCGATACGTACCGCCTTGACGGCGATTTGGGCCGCGTTGCATACGACCCAGTACGGACTGGCGATAACGACTTTGAACGGGATCCAAGATGCCGTGACGTGCAATCTCGAGCATGAAAAGTACAAGCAGCACGGTTATTTCAAGCCATGTGTCAACATGACGGTGGGTGATGGCGGTGTGCGTGCTGGATAACGCTGATGGTAGGACGCGCAGTTTGGCGTCGTCGTCTCGATCTTTACGCTCGGTGGTCTTATCGGATCCTTCAGCTCGGACCTGCTCACGCGTAAATTTGGCCGAATCAACACTTTCCGGATCTCAGCACTTTGTACCCTCCTCGGGTCGATGTGTGTCGGACTGGCGAATAGCGTGAGCGTAATGATGCTCGGTCGGTGAGATTCTGTCCTCTCTCGACGTCAACCTCGTGCTAACTCTCAGTATTTCCATCGGTCTCGGATGTGGTCTCGCGACAGTGTCCGTGCCGCTTTTCTTGTCTGAAATCGCACCACCATCCATCAAGAAATCTCTGGGAATCATGAACCAGCTGTTCATCGTTATCGGCATGTTCATCGGACAATCGCTTTCTTTCCCCTTTGCGGAATACTCGAAATGGCGTTATGTCTTCGCACTCTCGGTCGCACTTGCCATGCTGCAGATCGTCTCTAGTGGACTCATCCGTGTACCTCAATTAAGACGGGATATCAAGCGTACAGCGAGTGAAGAAGACGCGCTGTTGGCTAGCGAGGATTCAGAGGAGCGACAGGAAGAGCGCAACCTGAGCATCAAAGATCTGTTCACTAGCAAGGACAAGGCGATCCGCAAAGGTCGTACGTTGCTTTTGCTCCCGGTTGAACACATATCTAACCCAACAGTCAACGTCGTCATCATCGTGCTTCTCGCCCAGCAATTCTGCGGCATCTCTCCAGGCAAGTCCATCGTCTCAACGTCGATCAATGTGATTAACGCCCAGTGATGTACTTCTCAACCCGTATCCTCAAACCCGTCTTCAGCGGCAACTCGCGCTCAATCGCCCTCGGTATCGTCGGCTTCAAACTCCCTCTGACAGTCCTGCCAGCTTTCATCATCGAACGCACCGGTACTCGGCCCATCTTACTTTTCTCGTCCGCAATCATGATCTTCGCTTCACTCCTCCTTGCCTACGGTCTCAACGCCGACTCAGGTCCTGCGGCAGCTACGGCCATCTTGTCGTTTGTCGGTTCATACTCTGTCGGATTGGGCCCTGTCGCTTGGGTCGTTTTGAGCGAGGTCATGCCTCCGCAAGCTACGACTGCGGCCGGCGCTCTGGGTATCGGAATGAGCTGGATCTTGAACTTTGTCATGGTGAGTTGGGGTTTGAGCCGTGTGGGCATGAATGAGGCTGATTTGACAGGGCGCGACTTTCCTGCCTGTTCAGAAGTGGCTTAGCGGAGGTAAAGAATCTGGCGAGGGCAACATCTTCTACTTGATCGCTGGACACTGCATTGTCGCGTTCTTGTTCATCAAGGCGAGTTATGCGGCGTATGACGCGGCGAAGAGACGGAAATGAGGGTAGTTGCCGTAGCGGATGTCCATGTATTCTTGACTTTACTTCTGTTTTGGTCCGCCAATAACAGCTACCTTCTTTCTGGTTCACCATAACAGTCGTTATGAATCTCCCAACGTCGAGGCATTGTCTCTGCAAGACCCAGAGACCCGTGTCATGGCAAGCGAGGCACAATTCTATTCATGACGATAACCTACTGAAGCACCCACTCTGGCACCTCGGGCTTCTTTTCCCAATCTCCCTTGAAGTCCGCCTCTTCACCGCCGACCGCCGGTTTCCCGAATACTCCCGTTGCGATCCAAGTCTCTCCCTCCTTGATCTCACCCATGAGCGTCGGCAAGACACTCCTTGAGAAGATGACATTCGAATTGGGATCGGTCTGGACCAGTTTCCCTTGTTTCTCCCCACTTCCATTCTTGCCCGGGACTTTTAGGTCAAGCACGCCCACCGCACCAATCTTCGTATTCGCCCTCGTCCATCCAATCTCCTCGTCCCCACCCGACTTCAATCCGGAGAAGGTTTGCACTAACGCGCGACCGTCGGGGCCTTGGCCGTAAGTCGACCAGCCCGCTTCGGCCGATTTGAGCGGTCGATCCGAGGTAATCTTGTGGACTCGGACGTACCAATTTGGCGCGGCTTGCGTCGGTGGGATCAAGAATGTCTCGACGAGGACATTGGGCCATGGGCGCCATTTTGACCGAAGGTGGACTTTGGGCGTACCCCGATTGACGACTTCTGCGTCGAACGTCTGTCTTCGAACGCGCCACGACTCGCCGTCACATGCTTCGACGCCGGGCGTATTGTCCCGCAAAGCGATCATCGAGTCGGCCGATAGCTGCTCCAAGTCCATATCACCCGTAGGACAACTGAAGCCGAACGTTGAGGAATAGCCGAATTTCGAGTACTTAGCGGGTCCATGTCGCATAGCGTAGTGCGGTTTCTGTCCGGAAGACAGCAAGAAGGTGTGTCCACCGGAGTGAGTGAGGATGTGGTACGTATCGGGGACAGCCTTGATCGGCGCCAATAGGGCTGCGGGGTGTTCAAGCTCTTTGGACGTCCAGAAGGGGTGCGAGGCAGGAGCAGCGAGACACGCAAACGCCTTCATACACCAGTATGGCGAACCTGTCGTCAGTTCCTGTCCTCACCTGACCGCATGCCACCCGACTCACCAGGAGCATTGTAGTTCTCCGTCATGTTCATGTTATCGTACCCATATCCGATGTTCAACGTTCCGTCACTCCTAAAAATGTCCTTGCTCTGGTTCCAACTCCTCAGGTGTCGTAGGACGAATCCCTTGATATGACCCCATTCCAGAGGAGCAGGCAGTGGGATATCAGCAAGGGCGAGAGCGGAGAAAGACGAGATGACGGCGAAACGATACACCATCGATCGGCCAAAGGGGATCGCAGCGCCGTTGGGGGAGAAGTAGTAGACGAAATCGAGGATGAATTTCTGGGCTCGTTTCTCGAACATCTTGCTCCTTTCCGGATCGGACTCACGGCAGAGCTGTGCGTCAGCGAGGATTTCATTTCGACGAGGAAGGCAAAACTGACCTTGGTATAAGTCATCTGAGCGAATTGAATGGCGAAAGAGCTAGAGTAGTAATCCCGCTGATACACGTCGGCTGGCCCATCGTTCGACCATCCGCCTGAACCTGTATCATCGCCCACGGGCGGGTGGTCCTCGAATTGAAACTCTTCGAGACGGGATAAGTCCCGTTCCATCTGAGACGGGTTGAACAGCGGTGAGCCGATGCTTCTCAGAGCGAGGTTGGCGAAGACTCTGAACCAAAGCCAATTTGCTGCTGATCAGTATGCAGCAGGTAAGTGTGTTGATGTGCGCTTACTATCAGGCATGGGCTTGCCGATACACGTCTCGAGGAACGCGGCAATGTTCTTCTTGGTCTGCTCGTCTTGGTTCTGGGTGTTAGTTCGCGCTTTGACCACAGTGACAGCTCCGGATCTTGCAGTCCGGAGCTCACCCGGCTTCCTTCCCAAAGCCATCTTGACCCGCCCTCTGCAAGCCCGGAGACAGTCAACTCACGTTGTAAAACACATCAGGCTTGAGGGCCACGGCGAAACTGAGCGGACTCATCTCGACCATCCTCTGATCCTTTGCCCGCGCTTCACCCCAGTATTCCGAGCCATTAGGATCCGTCCCGTTTTTGAACCCATCTATCCATCTTTGCACTCCTTCATATTTGTCTCCACCTGCGAGCAAGCTTGTCAGACCCCAAAGCGGCCGCGCGAAGGTTTCGAGGTAGACTGCTCGGAGGTCGTAGTGCGTCGCGGTGTTGCCTATTTCTATAAAAGCGCCGCCAGGGGAGGTGTGCGGTGCGAGAGCGTCAAGGACTGGAGTTAGATCGTTATATCTTGTTTCCGCAATGACAAAGCAAGGTGAGGAAGGATAAGGAGGGTGGCCGGGAAAGGACGTACGGGAAGTTAAACCGCGGACGACATCGTCACGACTTTCAAAGGGATTACCTAGGAATCCGTTCTGTTTCAGCAAGACCATTTCGTTTCCAGTACAAGAGTATCGACGTTGAACGACAGTATTGAGCTTGAAGTCGGTACGTGTGTGCGATTGCTGCTGATGCTATAGCTGGCCGGTGGACGACTTGCCGGACGTCACAGATATCCGTCTGAACACCAACCGGCCCGGAGCGGGCCGTGGACGTTTTCCGGTTTTCAGCGGAAAACCAAGGCTTCCTCACTTCTCTTCATGCATCTTCATGTGGAGGATTGCTTCATCCCGCCCCGCAAGATGGTAGCCGATCACCCCTGGATGCCGGTCGGCCCGGGAGGCTGCACCCTGGTATCCACCGTCAAGGGTCTTTCTCGGTGAGATGCGCCTTCAGCGAGCGATGACGAGTTGTGATATGGCATACATTGCTCCGGACATTACTCGTAAATATCATAACTGGTGAAAACAACTGTTCAACTGGCCGAGCAAACGTTGGGTGATTGGTTAGCGCACAGTCTCTGACCATCGTCCAGACAGACGAGTTCCTGAGACCGCCAGACCACCAGAACTGCGAGACCTCACTCAACACCTGCACCCGCCTGACCAGCCTGCCTCCTCTTCCTCCGGTTCCAAACGAACGGGATCAGACCGACGTCTGTCCAAAGACGCCGTGGTAGCATGCTGCGGTTGTTGATTGATCTCACGGACGATCTCCCTGAAAATCTCAATGACACCAGTTTTGGTCTTGGCGGAGCATTCTGCGGTTCAGCGAGATACACAAGAGGGAGATGCAGGCGCGAGGAGTTAGACTTACCGACAAACATGGTCTCCATCCTCTGAGCAAACTCTTTCCCTTCGTCCGTGGAGACCTGTCTTGAAAACTCCTACACGTCAGCGCTGCCCTATCTCGATAAACCAGCCCGGTCATGAGGCCACCAGTATTCTAATGTGTCTTGCGCCATGTAGACTCCAGGTAACCAGACGCAGACTCACCTTGTCCACCTTGTTGCCCACGACAATCTTGACGATCCTTTCCCCACAATACGTATCGATCTCTTTGAACCACTTCAACAGCTCGTCGAATGTTTCACGCGCGGTGACGTCGTAGACTGCCGTCAGCTCCTTTCTACGTCTTTCACGATCGCTAGACATTCAGGTAGGTAGGCAGGTGGATAGGTGGGTAGATTGATCAGACTCACCGAGAACGACAGCCTGCGCACCACGATAGTAGCTTGATGTAAGGGATCGGAAACGCTCTTGCCCGGCCGTGTCCTGCGTGTCAGTCATCGCCTATTACCCCACTTTGGCGTTCTGACGGACACACCATCCCCCCCCCCCCCCCCCCCCCTCCCCCCCCTCACCCGCCTTCACGCTCCTTCGTCTCCTACATCCCCTCATTCTCCGAGCTGTAGCTCTCACAACGGCTCTCCACATACAAAGATCCTGCATCCCTCTTCGACTCTGCAACCACAACACTCACCCATATACTAAGCTTGTACCGCTTCCCATCCACATCCAAGACTTTACTCTTGAAATCCACGCCGATCGTCGCTGTGGTCTCTTCCTCTGACAAGAAATCGTCGTCGGTGAACCTGAGCAATAACGACGATTTACCTGCGGTCAGCGTTGGCTCACCTCGCATTGCAGATGAGGAATGGTGTCGTGACGTCACGCACCGACACTCGAATTGCCTATGAGCAATAGCTTGAAGTTGGGTGGTTTGGCGTTATCGTCCATATTTGCTTGTTTGTAGTGTACTCAAACGCAGGCTGTGATTGTTGAAGATATGAGTGAATAGGTAAACGTCAAATGGACAAGAAATACCGAATGACGGTGGCCACTCTCCGCCGGAACGCGATGACGACGTGATAAGAATCCTTACACCACACCATCCATTGTCAATGTATCGTTGCATCGTGCTAGTAAATCTACATGGGTCCACGACATCTTCTTCATCTTTCTACGCAAAGTACTACGGGTCAGCGTCCAGGTCAGTTCACATCCATCAAGACTTACGTGGTGCTCTTTTGCTTTTCTTGCTTGAACCTCGAGGATACCCCTGTACGTCAGCCGAATTGCTACCATGGAGTAGAAATCACGTACCCGTGGAAGTGTTCGTGTGTCAGTTGCGTAGCGTTCGTTCTCAGCGCAAGCTGTCGTCAGTACAGGTCGCGCGTGAAGTATCTGAAACTCACCATTCCCGCCTCGACACAGACCGCCTTCAATTGAGCCGCGTTCATGTCCTCCGTCGATCTCGCCAATTCTTCAAAGCTGCACGTTAGCTCAATCCACAACAAGAAGAGGTCAGCTCACTTGACACCCTTGTGGTTGAGCTTTCGTGAATGGATTTGCAGGATTTGGGCTCGAGCAGATTCGTTTGGCAATGGGAATTCGATCTTCCTGTCCAAACGACCAGACCGCAGCAAAGCGGGGTCCAGAATATCGATTCGGTTCGTAGCAGCAATGACCTATTGTAAGCTTGTATCGCTCGCTCCTGCAAGTGATGACTCGCCTTGATCCGCGAATCAGACGAGAAACCGTCAAGCTGGTTGAGCAGCTCCAACATTGTTCGCTGCACCTCCCTGTCTCCCGCCTTGTCGCTGTCGAATCGTTTTGTTCCGATGGCATCCAATTCATCGATGAAGATGATTGCTGGTGCCTTTTCTTTGGCCAGTTCGAATGCGTCTCGGACGAGTTTGGCTCCGTCACCAATGAACATCTGTTTGTTAGTCGCGATATTTGATAGTGATGGGGCGACTGACTTGAACGAGGGAAGGACCGGCAAGTTTGAGGTAGCATGCATTGGTTTGTGCCGCACAAGCACGAGCAAGCAAGGTCTTACCAGTACCTGAGCGTCAGCAATCTGGACAATAACGAGGCACAAGCGTAAACTGACCTGGCGGACCGTACATCAGACATCCCTTCGGTGGGGTGATACCGAGCGTCTTGAATTTGTCCGCTTGTTGCATTGGCAGAACACTGCCGTCAGCTCTGACAAATGTCGGGTGCATTCCAGCTTACATGGCCTCAACGAGTTCCTCAATCTGCTTGTCCAACCCACCAATGTCCGTGTATGTCTCTGTCGGTCTCTCGTCAACTTCCATAGCTTTGACACGGGCATCGTATTCTGATCGTCAGTTATAGACCAAGCGGGCGAAATTCAACTGACCAGCGGGGAGCTTGTCGAGGATGAGGTAAGAGTCTTTGTTGACACCGATCAAGTCTCCCGGTTGGAGCTCGTTATGCGGGACCAGACCGATAATGGGTAAGAACACGGTCTATCGTAAGTTTATGTTTCCCGGCTATTCGTGTTTCGCAGCTCACCTGTCGAGTAGACGTCTTGATAACGGCGCATTTGCTTTTTTTCGCGTTTTGCTCGTTATGCGTAGCTCCCTCTTGGATCTCTGGGTCGACGTCGAGAATCTACCGTGAGCCAAGTCCCGAATTGACGGAAGCGATAGCTCACCTCGACGACCTTCGACACCAAATACGGCAAGACCTTGTTCTGCTTGATCTTTGTCGTGTTGTCTGCAATCTTTTCCGACATTTGTTCACGCTCGTGTCCCAGTCTCAGCGCTTCTTGCCTCATCATCTTGATTTCGTTATCAATCATCCTCGCCTGCATCTTGATCTCCTGTGCTGTTCCCTGAGCATGAGCGATTGTCCCAATGAATTCCGAATGACTATGTATGTAGAGTGAACGGGATATGAGACATCCCCTAACGAAGCAATTCGACGAGGTGGCTGTACGACTCACGCTCAAAACACCTTCAGGTATATCCTCAAACGTATCTTCCTTCGTCTTTGGCCCACTATCCTCCATTGCTACATTGTCGCCTGATCCTGACCCTGACGCAGCGTCTGCTTCCGTGTTGCTCAATAAGGGCTCATTCTCGCTAGCTTCAACGTTGGCGTTGATAGAGCTGGAGTCTTTCGGAGCGGCGTTGTTGGGCGTTTGAGGTGGATCTTGTGGTGGGTCTGAACTCGGAGCGGACATGATGGGCGTATAAGGTGAGCGGTATGGGTGAAGTGTAAAAGTAGAGTAGGTGGAATTCGCTGAATGTTGGAAGAGCAATTGAGCAAGTCATCGAGACGAGGCGTGGTCGCGCTCGTCAGCGTTCGATCAAGTCACGTGAATCGAATTTGATCCCGCTCCCTCCACATACGTCAACCACCATCATTACCAGCCTGCATGGTAACGCTCTCTGAATCATACCTCTTCTCGACGAGTTCCAGGCGAACGAGGTGCAAAGCGTAGTGACTGCAGCATCATGAAGTTCTCCACGCGTAATGCGTTCTACCTTCGAGCGTCAAACTACAGAGTCGTCCCGCTCTTCCTCTACCTCGACGAAAGGCATGTACGTCATACCATACTTTTCCAACCGTGTCAATCATACACTCATGCACAGACCGACTGGATGACAGACGAGACGATGCAGCTTGTGATTGGAGAAATGCAGTCAAGGTCTGCTGAAAGGCCCAGTCTGTTGTGCACAGCTGATGAATAGCATGCCGGAGCTCTTGTCATCTGCTTCGAGGTTTGAGAAGAAACATAAGCCTCATGTGAAACGAGGAGGTGAGTCGTGAATCGATAAGACAACGTGCATGCAGTGTACCAAGCGGTCATGTGCCTGATCTATAACATACCACCTACGAGCTGGCTAAGACCACGACTGACAAGCAGAAACTTATCAATACTGCTACTTCCTCCGTAACACCACCCGGACCGAAGTCGTCCTTCTCAAGAAAAAGACCTTCTCCCTTCGCGCTCCCTCGCCACCTCCCCGACCTACTCCCATACGCGAGACCAAGAAGAAATCAGCCACGCCACGCGTCTCGAGATCTAGCCGTGCTCGATCGCGGAGTGCCTCAATACGACGTCAAGAGGAAGAAGAAGAGGAGAGCGGGATTGAAATTAAGCCTGATCCTGATGCGCCGCCTACGCCTGGCCCCAGTGAAGGTGGGGGCGATGAGCAGGAGGAAGAGGTCAATATCAAAGATTGGAAACCTGATGTCGATGTTACCTTCCGAGGTGAGACTTTTGCTTTACAGCAGGTCGTGTAGCGCATAGCTCACTACAGGTTTCGGAATCTCAGCCGTACAGATCGTCCTCATCGTCGAGCCCTACCCGCCTCTCCCACCTTCAGAGTACGCTCCGCCCTCATCTCGCCTATCCTCCCGTTCGGCAAGTATAGCAACATCCCGTTCCCGCTCTCGCCTCACTACCGGCGTCCATGGTGCGTCTCGCTCTCGCTACTCGTCCACTTCCCTCGCTCCTGAACCCGAAGAGTCTGGAGGGTCCGCTGCTGCCTCATCCTCTGGGAGCGGAAACATGCGCAACGCCTCGAGATCCGTTTCAGCAGTCCCAAACTCTCGACGAGGAGGTACATCCAGCGTCACGCCTTTCCGCGAGAACTCTACCACTCCCGGTCTGGAGAGTGGAACGGGAAGCGGGGGTAGAGGTCGCTATGCCACGCCATTGTTCATGCCCCGAGATTCACCCTTTGGGGAGGATGACGAGGACGAAGAGGCTCATGAAGAGTATACGACTGCTCTGCGCGAGGGAAGATTACGCCTGCCCAGTGTGAGTCGGCCTGCCGGTGCAGATCTGGACGATTTGGGGAAGAAGGGCAAGGGAAGGAAGAGAAAGGCAAGAGAATGGAGTATGGCGGAAGAGGATGAAGAGGACGAGGATGATATTCCAGAGACAATGGAGGCAATGAGTGAGAGGCTGGTCAGGAGTAGTGAGATTGAAGAGGGGATTGTGAGGATACAGGCAGGCTGGGAAGAGCGGGCGGAAGGGGAGGAAAGTGCCGTGATGGGCAGAGAAGAGCCAGGTGATTAGTATTCACAGCGGCAGCCACACAATGATCCGGAAAAGGAATGCAAACCTCGGCCCGAACTGAACTTGCACGTCAAAACCCAAATTAGACTATATTCACAATGCATGACGCTCGCTCATGATAATATGCCATCTGAATCCCTCTGATCTACACTGAATCTACTTCTCACGCTTAGTCGACCTCCTCCATCGAACCGCCGACCTCCTCGAGGGGTGGCATGTCCTCGGCCGAAGTGGTGGCCGGGACATCCTCCTCGGAAGCGTCAATCGACAGACCGAGCGAGATCATTCGGTTGATCCTCGAGGCAAAGTCTTGTGGGGCGGTGAGGGTGAAACCGGATGTCAAGAGCGAAGTCTCGAACAGGAGGTAAGTGAGGTCCTTGACCGTCTTGTCGCTCTTGTCCTCGGAGATTCGGTTCTTGAGCTCCTTGATGATGGGGTGGTGGGGGTTGAGCTCCATGGTCTTCTTGGAAGCCATGTATGATGACATGGAAGAGTCACGGAGGGCTTGCGCCTTCATGATTCGCTCCATGTTGGATGACCAACCGAATTGACCGGTGACGAGGACGCATGGCGAGTCGGTGATACGGTTGGAAACAACAACCTTCTCGACCTTGTCACCGAGGTTCTCCTTAATGGCAGCGCAAAGACCCTCGTAGTCCTTGACGTCCTTCTCTCGGGCCTCCTTCTCCTCTGGGGTCTCCTCAAGCTCGAGTCCCTCCTTGGAGACACAGACAAGCTTCTTGCCGTCGAACTCCTTGAGTTGAGTAACGGCGTACTCGTCGATGGGGTCAACAAGGAGCAAGACCTCGAAGCCCTTCTTCTTGAGAACCTCCAAGAACGGAGAGTCCTTGACGGCCTCGAGTGATTCACCGGTAAGGTAGTAGATCGACTTCTGGACCTCTGGCATTCGGGTAATGTAGTCCTTGAACGAGGTTTGCTCGTCAACAGACTTGGTGGAGTGGAATCGGAGGAACTCGGCGATCTTGGATCGGTTGTTGGCGTCCTCGTGGATACCGAGCTTGAGGTTCTTGGAGAAGGCGGTGTAGAACTTGTCAAAGTTCTCCTTGTCCTCGGCAATCTCAGAGATGAGGTCAAGAGCCTTCTTGACCAAGTTCTTTCGGATGACCTGGGATTAGAAATGTCCGTAAACACAATCATTTGACTCACCTTGAGAATCTTGTTTTGTTGAAGAGTCTCACGGGAGATGTTAAGGGGAAGGTCCTCAGAGTCTACAACACCGACAACAAAGTTAAGGTACTCGGGCATCACTGGGCATCAGCACAGTTCCTGACCGGACCAAAGAACCACTTACACTCCTCGTTGTCCTCAGTGATGAAGACTCGTCGGACGTAGAGCTTGATGTTGTGCCTCTTCTTCTTGGTCTCGAACAGGTCAAACGGCGCACGCTTGGGGATGAAGAGAACAGTCTTGAACTCGAGCTGACCCTCAACCGAGAAGTGCTTGACGGCCAAGTGGTCCTCCCAGTCGTTGGAGATCGACTTGTAGAAGGAAGAGTATTCCTCTGGGGTAACGTCGGATGGGTTACGGGTCCAGATGGGTTTTTGCTTGTTGAGCTCCTCGTTCTCGGTGGTGGTCTCCTTGACCTTCTTGGTCTTCTTGGTCTTCTTGCCAGAGTCCTCGTCGTCGACTTCCTCAATCTTCGACTCGCCCTCCTTGACCTCCTCCTCCTCGTCCTCGACCTCCTTCTCGGTCTCCTTGGTAACAACGAGTTGGATGGGGTAAGAGATGAACTCGGACTATGGGTCAGCGCGATACTTGTCACGAAACCAACAGTCAACTTACGTGCTTCTTAACAATCTCTCGGATTCGCTTCTCGTCAAGGTACTCCTTGAGGTCGTCCTTGATGAACAGCTTCATCGAGGTACCACGGCCAAGTCTTGGGCCCTCGGTGTCCTCGGTGATGGTGAAAGTTCCACCGGCGGCAGACTCCCAGATGTATTGCTCGTCATCGTTGTGCTTGGTGGTGACCTGAACACGCTCGGCAACGAGGTAGGAAGAGTAGAAACCGACACCGAATTGACCAATCATGCTGATGTCGGCACCGGAAGACAGAGCCTCCATGAAAGCCTTTGTACCGGACTTTGCGATTGTTCCAAGGTTGTTAACCAAATCGGCCTTGGTCATACCAACACCGGTATCACGGATGGTAAGCGTACCCTCCTCCTTGTTTGGGGTGATCCTGATGTACAGGTCCTTTTCGGAGTCGAGTTGAGAGTTGTCGGTGAGGGCGGCATATCGGATCTTGTCAAGAGCGTCCGAAGAGTTGGAAATGAGTTCTCGAAGGAAGATTTCCTTGTTCGAGTAGAAGGTGTTGATGATGAGGTCGAGAAGTTGGGAAATCTCGGCCTAGTCTCGTCAGCAGCGGCGACGGGTGGAGTCATGACGGTGTGTGGTGGAAAACTCACCTGGAAACCGAAAGTCTCAGTGTTGGTCGACATCTTTTAGTGTAGTAATAATCTGAAGATGAGTCAGATATGTGAGTCTGGGGAGAGATTAATGGTAGCGTACGGGATTGAAAGGGATGAGAAGAGATGGGTTTTAATAGACGAACGGTGGAAAGTTGATGAACCGTTTCCAGAACGGTCCCCTACACGCTCGACCCGATGCGAGGCGCGTCTGGAAGATTCCATACAAAAAGGGAGGAGGATTTAAATTGATTACAGACGGGAAGACACGTCAGGCAACAGGTTCCTTTATCAATTGGCCACCGGTAATTCGGATCCGGCAGGACAGTGGTTCACCGCCGATCTCTTTACTGGGGCTCCAGGCCAAGCCAACGGGGTAAGTCACCGTTCAACCGTTCAACCACAGGGCCGTGTGCAACAGGTACATCTTATAGTCACAATGACTACAAGCACATTCGACCCATCTCTTCTCATCCCTCCTGCTACTCTGACCACCGCGCCCGAGCCGGAAATATCTGAAGACACCCTTGCCAGGCTTCAACAGCTTACTGAATACTTCAGCGACCCCAACCTCGAGCTGCGCATCGATGAGACGTCTGCGGAGAAACGGAAGCTCGATCAGAGGGAGATGATGTTTTTGGTGCGACTACACTACTCCTATTCACTTGAACTCAGCTGACTCTGACAGTCTAGAGAAACGTTCATAAGGTGAGCCACCTTCGTTCCGGGTTGTTGGCATTAGCGAGCAGGTCTGACCCCCAGGTTCCTTACAGGTAATCTGGTGCTGCTTTCAAAGTGTACCCTCCAAGGTGAACTGATGGAAGGTACCAAGGGCGACGTCCCTGCCGCTATTTCCCGCCTGGAAGGCGCAATTGCTTGGCGCCGCAGCGTCTCTATCGAGGATATGGAAGCAATGGCGGCAGATTGCGAGCCCGAAGTGAGCTGGAAGCTGAAGTATGACCTGCAGTAGCTCACGGCAGTCTCGGACGGGCAAAAATCTCGTCATGGGGTTCACGATCGCTGGCCGGCCTATAATGTATTTCTTTCCGAACCGCAACACCACGCCGGTCGACCAGCGCAGGGCGGTCCATGCGGTGAGCGATTGTCTCGGCTTGGACGACGTATAGCTCAGACGTAGATCTTCATGCTGGAACGAGCGAGGGATCTGATGCCTCCTGGCACGACGTAAGTCTGGGCTGAAACTTCCCTCGCTCGTTATAAAGACGACTGACAAGTAGGAACGTGATGAACATATTCAACTTCGCTGGTAAACGCCAAGGTCCACCCACAAGCGTGTCGGTACGTCGTCTTATCTCCATACCACCAGATTTGAATGATACAAAATCAACTCAACCTTACTTCTTCAGGTCGCCCGGCAAGTCCTCCATATCCTCGGAACCCACTACCCCGAAACGCTCTCGTCGTCAAATTTCCAAGACATGCCATGGATCGTCAAAACGTTTGTGAACCTCATGTGGCCGTTCGTCGACCCTGCTACGAAGAAGAAAGTCAGGTTTTCGTCAGTGGACGAAGGCACGCTGGTGGGCGCAGGCGAGGTGGACAAGGGGCAGTTGTTGCGTGAATGCGGCGGAGAGCTTGATGTGAGTCATCGTGCTAGTCATGCCCCCAAATAACTCCGGTGGAAGCTCAAAAAGGGCGAGGGGGAGACGATGAGCCTTTGGGAGGTCATCCTAACGACAGATGCCATATCATCACGAAACATACTGGAACGCGCTCATCTCAACTTGCGCTTTGAAGCGTAAAGAGCAGGATGAGGCGTTTAGACGCGGCCCAGCTATGGTTGGGCGGAGCGAAAACGAGTGGAGGAGTAACTCTACGTCTGCAGTTGCCGCGTCGAAAGGCGATACCGGCTCCACGCACAGCAGTGTGGACTAGACGACCAGGGCTACGAACGGTAGTGGAACGACCGGGAAAGGCAGAACGCGGTAGGAGGGAGCTGAGACGCCAAGACAAGACCGTGAATGCCATATTCCGGATGCTTCGTAAAGTAACCCAAGTGGCGTGTTGTACATGAATATTACGAAAAAGCTATCCCACAGCCCAATCCATCGGCCAACCCTAAAACACTCCCCTGAAATCCTCCGGATTAAAAGTCAACCCCGTCTGTTTCGCCAGATTCACCATTCGACCCATATTACTTTCGTCGTAGCTCAAGTTCGGAATATCAAACCATTTCGACACGTCCCAATCTGCCATGCCCTCCCATGTTTCCTCTTGGTTCATCATCAAGAACCCAGAAGGCGTCGCGTCTTGCGGGCCGGCAAATATGGCGCTAGGGTATTTATAAGACACTGCGTCACCGTTGAAATTGTTGTGAACGATCGCCGGTGTGGGCGCCGTGCCAGCTGATGGAGTGACGTGAACTGATGTCGAGGGGGTATTGAATGACGACGATGATGTTCGAGCTGATCGGGCGGTACCAGACTTGGCGGGACGTGTGGGGTCAAATAGCTTTTCTCTGCTGCAACTGCACCGTCAGTCTTCTGAACTTGTGTGCAGGTGTATAATCCAGACTGACCTAATCATAACTTCTGTGGCGAATTTAGAGGAAGATTCCGCCTGCAGCTGGACGAGCTCATCTAGCATATTCAAATGCCGATTTCCAGTAGGATGTCGCTCGCTAAAACGTTTCAAGGCCATGCTGGCATTAGCATTGCGAGCGACAAGCAGTCAGGCTCGTACGTACCGGAATACTTCCAGTTCTGAACGATAAACGGCGGCGGAAACGAAATCACAGTTTTGTGTCGCGGCATCTATGAACCGGATCAAACCCTTGCCCGAGGAGAACCACATGTACGAGCAGGTGTACGGCAACAAGCTCACTAAACATCAGTATGAGACTTTGAGTCTTGCTCACGATCAAAACTTGTCGATGTGACTGTCATTTAGTTGTATCCCGCAAAGATTGATTCTGGTACTCACTATCGTACAGTAGGGACAAGACCGCACGGATGGCGGACAATGACATTCTAGCCACATCGGTGTAATACAGTTCCTTTGTGATGACCGGTTCACCGACTGCCAACATTGCCCTGCGAGTCAACTGCTGCTCATTAATGATGGCTGTGCTCACCCATGAGTGACGCAAATTGCAGCGATCAGATCCACATCGATCCCTTGAGTGCCCGAATCATTTTGTATGCTCGACGCCGGGCGCCGGAGATGTGCCGGGAAACTCAGCCTGAACGCATTAATTTGAGAGAAGAACACTCGCAGCTGAGGATGCACGAGGTACCCCGCGACCGAGTGACTGCCTCGACCGTATTGCCGGAAGAATCTCGAGATGTCGGTATAAAGTTTGAGCGCTTTTAGGTAGAACACCAACCCATCGGCATGTGTATCCGGGTGTGAGGAGAAAAAATCGGGAGAATGTATCGTCTGAACACCACGAAGGTCCCCCACACCAGAGTCGAATGTTGCTTGAGCGACTGGCAACTCGACGGTAATTTCGCAATCGTGCAGCGATTCTGGCCAGGATGTCGACATGATGATTGTCCGTTCAGTGAGATAAGCTATCCACCATGTTCGTTCTCTACTCGCTTGTTCCAAATCGGTGTTTGGGGGAGCGAGAAGAGTGCTGCGATTTCGATGCATTGCGTCCGCCGGTATTTGAATCGTTTCGTTAAGCCGCAGAGGCACACACATGCGGAGACAGCTCCCGCTTTCCATCCATAGATCAGTCCACCATGCGTTGTAGGCATCGATAGTTGTTGCGCAGATCAGAGCTGATGGTTAACCCTCCATCCAACGATTCGGTAAACAATATACTTACCTTGCACAGCTTGCACAAGCCTCTCGCCTGTATCAAAAATGGGTCCCAGAATCTGAAACGTTTTGCGTCGGTGCCACATTTGAAATCGCTCCGTAGACGTCAACGGCTGATCACGAGGCGAATGATTGTAATGGATTTGTCCCGACACGAAACGGCGATCGGGCGCTGTCGTTTCAAAGTCGCGTTCGGGATGAACAGTGTCGCGCACAGATGTTCCTACGGGAAAGTAATCCCTGGAAGCGAGTAGTGTGGAAGGCAAGTGAGGAGCAGTCAGCCCCAGTATACCGTGTATCAGCGCGGGGGACTGATGTTTAGCGAAGCGTAGAGTCAAACAACAATGACCAGCTCACCGGGAAATTCGGGTGGGAAGGTGGTAACAGCAAAGAAGCGAGGAACGAAGCTTTATGCAACATCTTTGGGACCGTCGGGACTTTGTCGAAGAAGACTCCAACAACATGCTACCTGTCAGCTTGAGCGGGACGAGTAGGCATTCACGTACCTCAACAGTCTCCAGCGGTGGGAGATCAATGGGCCAACTGACCATCAGTTCTCATTACCCGGCACCTGTATGAACTCACTCAGGCCAGACGAGGCTAGACATATTGTCAAAGTCTGTCCTTGTTTCGCCCCCAGAATGGCTAGTGGGCGTGTAGTCTGTAATCTGGGGAGGCAGATTATCGGGTATAGACTCGTGCGCATTCAAGATCCAGCTGGCAGGGGAAGGCCCGTTGGAGTCGATGAGGTGGTTGCCATGCTCCATCTCCGTAGTTATCTGTACAGGTACCGGGACGTTGTGGAAGGAACTAGTGGCTGCAGCGAGTTGTGACAGGGCGGATGGTTGCGCAGACGGTTCAGAAACGGATTCCTCCAGTTGAGCCCGCAGAGTCTTCTCAAAGGCGCCTTCGATCAACACCGTCCCGAAGATTGCGAGGTTCACTTACTGACTCGTTCTTCCAGTTCTTGCAATCTCGCTCTTTTATTGCGAATTTCCTCTGTATCCCGTCTTCTTTTCCCTCTCGATGTCCCACTTTTCTCTCCCTTGGTCCCACTAGCGCCAGGTGTGTCGTCCCACGTACATTCCGTCTCTCCGTTCGGGTTAGCCCTTGGTCGTGGCTTGGTACAGTTAGTGCATATCGGTCGAAGCGCGTCACATTTCTACTCGTAAGTTGTATACGTCATGTAGCAACCAACATACCAGCTTTCGCTTGCTGAACCGTTAGCGCTTGTCCTTTCCGCACGTCGAATAACTCACCGACATTGATGGCAAGCCGAGTTTCTAGCTAGGACTTTTGGGACCTGCGTTTGAGCTTCGGCTTCAGAGGAGCTCATGATGTGATAAGATCCGGTCGTATCAACAAGCTGGATCCTGCGATCAGGACAATGGCGTATGTGCAGATGAGTGAAAGAAAGGACGTGAGCTGACCCGCATTCAGAGTGAAAAGATGCCCGAACTCCGAGTTCGGTAAATCGGCTATTCTACCACGTGCCATCACCAAACGGAAGCAAATTCCCCATCCTAATGTTCGACGCGTCGATGGATTTCTTTCCTGACTGGCTCTCGATTTTATATACTTTCCTTAGAAACTCCAATCTCAGCTCAACTTCTCCCTACGACCCTGTCATCTACCATGTCCTCCGAAAACGTAAGTCGGGAAAATCGTAGACGCGGGCCGGAAACTAATACCAGTCCTTCCAAGTCGAGCTCCAAATCAAGCTTCTCTCCCCATCCGCCCAACTCCCCACACAGGGTTCCGCTTCCGCCGCCGGTCTGGACCTCTACGCCTCATCGGCCAAGACCATACCTGCCCGAGGAAAAGCATTGGTGGAGACGGGTCTATCCCTAGCGGTCCCTCTAGGGCATTATGGACGAGTGGCCCCCCGGTCAGGGCTCGCGAGCAAGTTTGGGGTGGAAACGGGCGCGGGGGTGATTGATTCAGATTACAGAGGTCCTTTGATGGTTCTACTGTTCAACCACTCTGACAGTGATTTTGAAGGTGAGCTACGGTCTTTCCAAAGCAGGGCAAGGCGTTTACGCGTAGTGAAGCAAGGAGACAGGATCGCGCAGCTGATTCTGGAACGGATCTCTATACCCGTCATCCGTCAAGTCGAGGTGTGTTAAAGCAACCGTATCTCCGTCTCTAACTGACGAAAAGACACTGGATGAGACGGTAAGAGGCTCAGGAGGATTCGGATCTACAGGCGGTTTCACCGAACCGGCGGCCAAAAAGCTCAAGGTGGAGAATGGCAGCGCAGTGGTTGTCGAAGCGGAGAAGGGCGCGAAGGTCGAAGTGAAAACAAGAGAAGACAAGGCATGATAACACGTCACGACAGAAAATATGCATATGACCATAGATACCGACCAGCGCATGATCATACGCGCCAAATCTCCGACCTGGCTCGTTCCCAGATAGCGTGCTCCCGCAAGTCTTCGTCCATTCCATCCACGTCCATCCTCTTCTCCAGCTTATCGCGTGGCGTAGGGTGTACTACAATCTTCGCAAAAGTCCCCGCAGAATGTGCCCGAGACGCATGCGCCGGGTTGACGACTAACGTAGAGTCGACAATCTGCTGTTAGCCGACACTTCTCTGTGCATGAACACCAGCACTCACCTTTGAGAAATGCTTGAGTTTGGAAGGTATAATCAAAACATCCGGCGCAGGTCCATCCATCTTCAACAATGGGTGATGCGTCACGTCCAAATTCACCTCGCCGGCGTGTGGCTCGGGAGGCGGGAAAATTGGGTAGAACGTCCGTTGTCCAAGAACATGTCGGACTAAACTCGCCATTCCGTCTTTTACTTCGGGTTCACCGGACGGTTCCGCCTCTTCCGCTTTCGTGAGGAGTTCTTCACGTCGCAGGTGAAATAACACATCGACAGACGTGAGCGAGATCAGAACTTCGTTTACCGAGAAAGTGCATGGGTTGGGCAGGCATTTGATACGCTATCTGTCAGCTGACGGGAACGTTTGCGACTTGCTAGGCTAACCTTGGGGATGCCTAGAGCCTCCTTGTCCAGCATAGCTTGAGGGTATGCGACGTGTCGTGAGATCATGTCTCTTACGCTCGGCATCAGAATGATGACTGTTGCCGGTGAGGACTCGATGACTCGTTGCAATCGCGATGTGATCTGGTCACGGAACAATTCTGCTGGGGTGGAGGTTACAGCACCAAGCTGTATTAACGGATGTTGGGAATCGACAAAAGGTCCAAGCTGATTGTCAGCTGCTGGACGTTGATTGCGCGAATAAGCTCACGAGAATCACCACGTCTGGGCGTTCTTCCACCGCAACACTGATCAACGCCTCGAACGGTTCGTAATTCAGATCATCGTCCAGCGTATACGGCCCCGCAGCCACCACCATGGACAAGGGTTCTCCAGCCAATTTGTCGCCATGTTGGTATTCTATTAGCTCATCCGCTGGTGTCTGGGCTAAAGCGCTTGGTGGAGCCATCAATACCTCGTCCACGACAAACGATCCTCCTCCTCCATTCCTGCCCTTCACACAAACAAGACATCCCGGGAAGACGCCAAAGCCCTTGACACCTGGAGCGCCCCCTCGGACTTTGAGTTCGGTGGGACCTTTGAACTTTAGACCTATCCGTTTCCCCGCTCCAAGCAGCCTGGAACTCTCCAGGTATAGACTCCCCGCATTGACTTTGGCGTTATCCGTCGGTGGTGACAGAATCCTCCCGACGGCGTAAATCGGCTCCTCTGAGACGAAGTGTGGATCTCCCAGCTCGGTGATTCCGTATGCGTCCTTGATGCTCTCTGCGAAATCGTCTATTTGATCGTCGAGTGCTTCGGACCGCTGGGAAATCTTCTCAAACATGTATCGATATCCCCAGTCTTTCGGGTTAGCGGTTGTCGCTAGACCGACACGGGGTCGAGCGAATGGTTCATTGCCACTGTGAGCCGGCAAGTGCGGATTGAGCGTCTCGACAAGCGAGTGTGGCTGAGGGCGGAGACCGAAAGGCTGGATGGGTTGGGGTGTGAGCCTAGTCTTTAGTATTATCTCTGGGCAAAACCATAAACACTGACATGGCAACATCGCTTGCACCGTTGACAGGACTGGAAGGCGCAGAACGACCGATTGGGGTGACTGGAGGAGGAGCAAGTTTCGACGGACCAGGACGATAGCTGCTACCGCTAGCGCCGGCTGGTGATGGTCGGGACGGGGTCGCGAAGCTATCCCTCGATGCACTGGATGGCGTGAAAGCAGACGCAGAGCCGTTAGTGTTTGATGTAGGTGTGCTCATGGGCCTCGACGCCGATGTCGGTTTCGTCTTGGGCCGTGAGGGTGTAGTCAACCCGTCCAGACTGCTATTAAACTTGTCTCACTCCCAAACGACACGATTACTCACAATCCACCTAGATCGTTTACTCCTTTCCCCTTTCTCACGCCCACACTGGCTTTGGGCGTAAGCTCCGCGGCAGCACTCGCCACTATCTTAGCTTGGTGTTCGCGCTGGACGTCTCGACGCAGCTCTTTGGCCGTCTCGACAGTGAGAACGGACAATTTCGAGCGAAGGCCCGAAGGTCGAGACATGAGGAATGCTTCATATTTGAAGAACAGGTCGCTAGCTGTCAGGCCATATAGTCGAAGTATAGAGAGACCTGAGTATCAGTGTATGTTCCTCTACACGCTAGAATGGTTGAAACGACGATCGAAACCCACATTCTGCCATGACGTCTGGGTGATCGTTCACCGCTGCGCCAAAACGCTCCCCTAGTTCCACGCGCTGTTCTTCTTCTGTCTGCAGCATCTCTGATTTACGATGCTAAGATGACTCGATGCCGGAACTTTGGGGTGGAAAGTGGAGACGCTGCAGAAGAGCTATGATAGTCGGAATGACAATTGCAACATTGGACAGTCGCGTCGAGGCACGCGTTCACCGCGCGTGTTTGATCCCGTTCAAAAGACAGGCGAGTTTGTGTACTTCCCCTCACTCACATTGACACCATTTAAGTGTACTGCTGAGCTGCTGCCTTTGCGCACCATGTTATACCGCTGTTCATGGAGGTGGAACGCATCGCAGCATGACGAGCGCGCTACGCCTGCAGGCGAAGAAGCAAGTCTCCAGCGAGCGGTGGTCGCCGTCGTTCCAATCTCGCATTACGGCATGAGCAATTGACAAGCGGTTCTGTGATCTACAAGTATGTCCGCTTCTCCATCCATACAGTCAGTGACTGAGTTTTCGCAGGCGATCAGACTGCCTCCCATCTTTATCCACTATGCCAGAATCACCCGCACCACAGATCACGGTAACCCCGCTGCCTGCTTTGCCTGACCCGCACGTCTTTACCGCCCATTCTGGCCCATCTACATTTCTCATCCAAGAAGCTAGGAGGGCGTATGACCAGCTTGCATCCCTTCGTCAAACGATCATCGACGAGTCGTCGAGTGTGTTAAATCCCATGCTTCTGAGGGCTTACGCTTACGATAGATTATACCCTTGATCCTCCCGGTCCATCGTCATTACCGCCCTTACCGCCAGTTCCTCTACCTCCGACGAGCTATCGCCGCACCTCGGTCCACAGCGCCTCATCAACGTCACCGAAACCAGTGATCAGGCCGGGAATACCACTCTCATCCCCTTTCGCAAAGACCTCAACGCTTGATTCCTGTCTGGACGCGTTCCGGACATCAGAGTTTGAGGCGCAAACGCGGTATGGCGATACGGCAGTATGGGCGGATATAGGTCAAATCCGCGCCTGGGTGATTCTTAGGGAGCAGAACGAATATCCCATTGGCGTGCGGAGTATACGAATATACGCTTCGTCGGAAGGTGTAAGCGCTTGCAAAAGGTATGCAGCTAAAGTGCAGGAACGGCCCATACACTCCCAATCGAGCTCAGCACCGCATAGAGCGTTGAGCAAGCATTTGACAGACCTACAACTATCTCTGCCTGAATTACTGGTAAGTCGTCTGACGAAACCCGTGCCGATGACAGTATCGACTGGCTGCTCTACCGTCTATACTCGCTTCACCGTGCCACTTCTGTAGTGCGCATCTGCGAGTACCAGATGGATTGCCTTATGGGCGCACAGGGTATATTGCGCCAGCAGATCCGGATCCTACGGAAAGCAGCCCCGGAAAATGGGTGTCTTGGCATCCTTCCTGCGAACCATTTCCCTAACGGCTCGTCATACGACGTATTATAATGCATGCATTAACGGCTCAATTTGGTCTTTTGAAACCAGGAGGGAATACCTGCCTAGCATTGATGTTTAGCCTGGCAGTTTTTATCCACCGTTTGGCGGCTGCGGTCACATTGTCATCCTCGTCGTTCGCTGCGAAGCTATCGGGCAAAGTGCCTTCCATGATCCTTGGAACACCTGGTTGTTAATCGTGCCAGTTTTGGGAACAGAGAAGGGGGAACAAAACACTGACCATGGTAGAACTGCCGCCCTTTGCCTGACATAATGAGGACGTCACCGGAACGCAAAATGATGGGCCGCGGTGGGTCGTCTCGGGATGTCGTGCCCAGTAGGAAAACGCATGAATGTCCCAAACTGTTATCAGTCAAAGTACGGTGTCAGAGAAGAGACTGCAGAACGTACGAGACAGATACCAATGGTCGGGAGGGATCCAGCCTGAGATCAGCTTGATACAAAGCAACCCTACAATGACTCACTCTGCACGATCCACGTGCCCCATCAGGGTATCGTTGAGCTGGTAAAAGTTGACTATTCCCGTATCTGGTGCTGATTGTCAGATTACAGGATTGACGTCCGCTCACCATAATCTTCCGTCCAGCTGCTATAGTTTTCCGGACCGCCATGTTCAAAGACCTTCGACCAAGGTATTTGACCTACCACATTCTTGCAGATCTCCCTGAGATCTTCAGGAAATGGGATGGGCGTCTCCGGGGTGAAATCGTATGCCTTGGTCGTCCACTCTTTGTCAACACCATAGCAGTAACACCGGGATGCAGAACTCACCTGGTAAACCCAACCGAGGTTTGCCCATCGTATTTCCTTCATCAAGTCTTCAGCTATCTTCGGCTTCAACTTTTCACTTGGCGGATCAATCCAGGCGGTCTTGTTCTTAGCTAGAATCTCCTCGAAACCGACTACAGCGTCCGGCTCCGTTCCTATCGTTGTCCGGGAAGATGAGCTGGAAGACGAATGGGTTACGGTAGACGACTTTGCCGAAGTGGGTGTGTCGGGCTGAGCTTGGTGAAGTGTTTGAACGAGATCCTGGCTCTCACGCATATACTGCTGGAACAAGTCATCTGGAAGAGCGTAGTGCGTAGAAAGTGATAGGGGGTTCGGAGGGAGCGTGTATTCCGATAGAGCAGCTTTGAGCAAGTCTAGCTGGCTTTTCGGGGCTAGATAGCCAGGAATAAGTATACACCCTACGATTGTTAGCATCGATCAGACAACAAGCCGAGCGCCATACCATCTGCGACAACCCATCCGGTCTTTCCACCTTGCAGGTGAATCTTCCTGCATTCCTCCATGTCCAGTTCGGGTCTTTCCCCTCTTTCCCTCTCTTTACCCTTTCTAGGTCTCCTATCAGATTCGTTGAGAGGAGACCACCACCCTGCCCTCCACACGTCATCGTTTTCCTTTTCTATTGGTCGCGAAAAATCGAGAATGGGCAGAGTCGGTGTAGAGCGAAGAGATGGGAATTTCAGAGGTTGTGACCGGTTCTTGAAGTGTTTTTCTGTGCGACGGAAAGGTGTATGTGATGACTCGCCGGCGGATGTCGATAGTGGAGTGGGTTTGATGGTCATATTGTCCGAGCAAATATGAGTGTCGTCGAGCAAGATGATATGGAAATGCGGGTAATTTTGCAACAACAAATCGTCATGGTGACTGGACCGAGCATTTTCACTTTCCGACATTCGCACCGATTCATCTCGACCCCCTCCGGCGACTCTTATGACCATCGCAGACGGGAAACAAATATGAGGAACAGCAGTACATGCTTGCAATGAATCAAGGACTGAGTTGTTGGATCCATCAGTGTAATGGCAGCAAGAGTGGGGGCGTGGGGTAAAGTGATCTGCGCCGACGATCTATGGTTGACCCGACAAAGGTGGCCTGCATTTAGCTGTCACAAAGGACATCTCTTGCTCACAACATACAACTCGCCCGAGTTTGCCGTGGCCTTCTAACCGCTTGACCGATAGCTGACCCAGAACCCATTTCTTGCTTGGCTTACTCAATTCCATTTCTGACTAGCTTTGTGACGTTGGGCGTAATCTTGGCCCAACTTGGTATTCACCAACATGGCAAGTAACACCTCTCATCACATCCTGCATCGGATGGTACCCCTCATCTGCCAATCTCTCCTCACCGCCCCATCCGACGAAGCAGTATGGCTAGAAGGCCTTGAAATGCTCTGCAACCCGAAATTGTACAACGCAATGTCTGCAACCGCTTCCATCTGGCTCCCGCTGCTGCTCAAGGGACTGGAAACAACTCGGCCACCCACCGTCATCCTTGCCGCATTGCGGCTTCTGGGCGAGATGGCGGCGACCTTGGAACCGATGAAGAGCTGTCTTTTGAAGCCGCTAAGAACTCTGGGCAAGAATGCAGAGCTGGGCCTGGCAGAGAGTGACGAGTTGAGGTATACGGTGGTGAAATTGGGTTTGTCCGTCTACGATACGGAGAAGAATCCCATCAGAAAGCATACAAGTGTGAGTAGACGCCAAGGAGCGGGTAGGCTTTCTGATACATCAGTACACTGGATCGAACCAGGGAACACCCCTACCCCCGGTTACTCCAGTCCCACCTTCTGCGCCAGATCCTCGGGACCAACCTCTACTAGCAGATATACTCAATCGCAACCTTCCAGCGCAACAGCGGACCGTCCGTCACGCTTGGACTCAAACTCTCATGTCAAGGTCATATGAGAATACGCCGTTGTGGCTGCACAACCTGTTCCAAGCGACCTTGGAGGCGAGTGCCGTGAGCGAGATGGTCATAACTTCAAGGGTGAGAGCCTCGCGGCAATCCGATGTCACTGACCTCAGCTTGGCCCATTGGTGCATCAAGAGCTATTCCAGACTGCCTTCCTGAAGTGTTACGCGCAAATCAAAAGCGACCAGTCATTCAAGGTGAGCCAAATTATGTGATGGCGCTGATATCAGGACTCGATTGACGCGACTATGGTCAGGTTATTGTCGGATACCACAATCTCCCGGACAATTCTGACTGTGTTTCTTGATCTGATCGCCTTTTTCCACAAGGAGAAGTTTCCACTCCCTGAGCCTGTACTTGATGCTGCAAAACGTTGCGCTTTAACCAGCTTCAAGGGCGATTTGCACCAGCCAGTGCCGGCTATCGTCCTTTGGTATGCTGAGCAAGATGCCATGGACTATCTGACAGCGGCGAATATTGCGAATCTAGTGGAAGTCAATATCAGGTGAGCATAGAATGATCCCTGGATTGCAGCCTGGCTGAGCAGCAGAATTGGTGGATCAGGCTATGATTCCGCTTGGTCTTCTCTGTTGTGGCTGCGGGACGATTACGGCGTGCATCCCAAGCCCATGTGGCTGACGCAGCTGAGCCACTGGGATACAGCTATCAACCGGCAGAATCACGCAGATGGGCACGGACCTGTCAGGACTTTCGAATCTTTCAACACGAGGATGATATGCTGTCAGTCCTTGTTCCTTTTTTGCGCTAATGGGTAGATCACGCTATGGGCGAGTTCGAGAAGGGTTATCATCTTGCTCAAAGCCTATTTGAAGGTTTAAACGACCATGAGAGGCGGAAGACATCTCACTGGGTCACGGCTGCTGCTTGGCACATGGTGAGTAAATTCCAGGACGTACTCTGATACCAGGGCGACTTTGAAACGATGGCGGATTATGTCGCGTTTCATCCGAAAGGTACTTCGAAATCTCTCTACAAAGCCATCATCGACGTGCATCATGGCGACTACTCGTCCGCGTTCTCACATATCGCCAAAGCCCAGTCGCTCTCTTATGACGAGCTCCAGGCTCAACTTGGCGTTGGTCCGCAAGTCGCGCTCAAGACGCTGGCGAAAACTGAAGTCCTCGTTGAACTGCAAGAAGTCATTCAGTACAAGTCGCAGCCAGATGCTCGAGAACACATCCTTGGGCTATGGCAGGCGAGGTTCAAACGAAGTCATGCAGATGCCAACTCTTGGTTAAAACGGCTGCAGGTGTGGACTTTGGCTTGTCCGGGCTCCATTACCGAATTACAGCACTGTTACCTCGATTGCGCCAAATTGTGCGAGAGCTCGGGCATGCACGACGCCGCAAAGAGGCTGATTGCATGGGTGACACCGGCATTACATCCTCCAGTAAGTCGATATAGCAAACTACACCAGTGCTGATAACAGGGATGCAAGGTCGAATATACCAAAATGCGTTTCGATTGGAAAGACGCGGTTTCTCAGGGCAACCGGGAGAGAATGCAAGATATCCTGGACCAAATGCACGATCACGTAGGGACATACCTGGATTCCCTTGGGATCGACCGGCTGGCACTCGAGACGGAAGGTTTGGGCTTGCGTCCCCTCGCCGCAACTCATCTCGTGAAGGACAAGACAAAACGTATTTTGTCGAGAAGGTTTTATCGTCTTGCGCAATGGACAGAGATCCTTCAAGGCGAATTTTGGCTGAGCGACCCTGATTCAGAAGTGTATCGGTACTATTCCTTAGCTTATAAGCTAGACGACCTATGGTGAGGTATAAGGGGTACTCCATCTGACGTCAGGTACAACGGGGCATATTCGCTCTCACAAGCGGCCATGAATGTCTTCGAGACGAACGGGCATTCTCGGCAAGATACCTTGGCGGTCAACAGCTATGGTAAGCCCTTCTGCATGTTTTGGTTGATACCAGTGGTACCGGCTATTCGGGGCCTGTTCCAGAGTGTTAGATCGCGCGAGACGCCTGAAAAGATGATCAAAGCCCTGCTGCGTCTCGTCACCTTGTGGTTCCGCTACGGCGAGTCTCCAGCTGTCCTCGTCGAGGTAGAACAGCAACTCACCGACACATCAATCTCAGCATGGCTCATGGCTATTCCTCAGCTGATTGCGCGGTTGGGAACCCGACACAAAGAGCTCCAAGGGGTACTAATCAATCTCCTCAAGAACATTGCATCCCAGTACCCACATGCTGTCATCTGGCCGTTATTAACCGCAAGTCAGACGCGCAAGCCGGAGCACGAAGATGCCGCGAGGACAATCATGGATTTCATCTGCACCATGCCTGACGGTACCAGGCTTGTATTGCAGGCAAAACTCGTGGGGAGAGAATTGATCCGAGCTAGTATCAGCTGGATGGAAAAGTGGAGGAATGTCATTGACAGATGTCTGCCTCGACAGGACCTGATGGAGATCGCTTGGCACGAAATACCCATTTTGTGGGAAGACGAGATTGAGCAGCTCTCAGTGAGCGGGCCAAGTGCCAACGACGGAGATTTACTGACAGGCAGATGCCTGAAACACCAGATGAGGAGCAGTTTGCTCAACAATTCGGCACTCCCATCAAGACGATCTACACAATTCTCGTCAAGTACAGAGCGACCCGGAATCCTCAACTTGTCAATCAGGCATATACCGAGCTCTACAAGGTATGACCTTAGCATGAACATATATCTGACCAATAGCTATTGGGCGATATCGAGAAGCAACTCACCCCCTGGAAACTGCCAGGTTCAAAGCTGCAACTCGCTAGTGCTGCCCCAAGGTTGCTATCACTCCGAGATTGTCTCTTGACCGTACCTGGTATGTTGACATTCTGCCCCGTTCTTATAGACAGGCCAATACGACCATAATATGAAGCTCGACGACCAATCCTTTATCGCTTCGTTCCATCCGACGATGGACATTCTGTCTTCAAAGCAGCTACCTCGGAAGCTAATCATATCGTCATACGATGAAGACTTTACCTTCTTGCTCAAAGGTGTGTCTTTATCAGGCCCGATTGGCAGTGTACTGATTGATTATAGGAAATGAGGACCTCCGTGGGGACGAACGAATCATGCAGTTGTTCACACTGATTAATACATTGCTGAACCACGAATCGGAAGCTTTCGGACGTAACCTGCACTTGCTGCCATACGAGGTCATACCGCTATCTCCGTCTGCGGGCCTGATTGGATGGGTTCAGAACACCCAACAGTGAGTCTATGATGACGCTGGTAACCGTGCAGCTCACTGGCAGACTGCAAACGATTATCGCTGCAAATCGAGATCGCAACAAGACAAGCGCTCTTACGAATAAAGAGCTGGCTGCGATTCTTGGCGTAAGCATTGACTTGCTCTTAGAGTAGGGCAAGAATGTACTGATCACAGTACGATCCAGAGACATTCGATCATAAGCATGAGAGGCCTCGGATTGATCCTCCCGCTGAAATGGACAGATACGATAAACTTCCTGTTGAAACCAAAGTCGAGCGTCTCAAAGCGGCTCTCGCGCTGTCCAAACAGAGTGACCTGAAAGAAGCACTGTGGCAGCGGTCTCCGTCCGCTGAGATCTGGATTAGGAGGCGTACTAACTTTGCTCGGACTATCGGGGTCGGCAGTGAGCTGGCTCGTCCTCGTTCTTCAGAGATCAGCTGACGATAGGCTTCGTTGGACATGTCATTGGACTTGGAGACAGGCACGGCTCAAACATCCTCATCGATCAGCTTACATGGGGCGCATTACATATCGACTTTGGTGATGTGAGTCCACCTTGGAGCGAAGAGGTGATCGTGATCTGACGGGATAGCTATTTGGCACAGCGCAAGAACGCCAGCTGTTGCCTGAAAAAGTCCCGTTCAGGCTCACACGAATGATGACCAACGCGTTTGAGCTCGCTGGGTCGCACGGCCATAGAACGCCCGGTTCGAGGGGGTCATACAAACAGGCGTCTATCGTGACGATGGGTGTATTACGAGATAGCCGAAGCAGTTTGCTGGCGATGCTGGAAGCGTTCTTATACGATCCTCTACTCTCTTGGACGGTATGCTCTTGTCATCCCAAGCTCATTCATATCTGACTGACACACCAGTCTTCGAGCCCTTCGGGATCAGCACAAACTCAGCCTCCTACCTCTACAGACGGCGCGCCTCAAACGCTCGTTGCACAACACAGACGACCTCCGCATCATGCGATCCCACAGAGTGTCGCTCCTGCGCGGTCCAAAGTGTCCGGCGGTGATTCAGACTTGTTCAACCGTATAGATAACAGTCTGATTGATGCGTATCTTGATGGAGATAGTTACATGGCGAAGGCTTCAGGGACCGGTATGACCAACAGGAAAGCCCTGCATGTGAGTTGATGTTACGATATCCTCCTTTCTGATGGAGGATGTAATGAGTTGAAGTGATTGAGTGCACTGATGTACAGGTCTTGGCGCAGATCGAGCGCAAGCTTGCGGGATACCAGGGCGATGCGGAGAAACCGGCCGAAGTGAAGAGGCAGGTTCAGGAGCTGATTGAGGAAGCGACAAGCCTCCAGAATCTTGCTCAAGGTGAGGCAGGATGGAGTGGCCGTGGACGAAAAGCTCATGCCTAGGTTATGTGCTTGGCTGGATGCCGCATTGGTGATCCGACGGGCCACTCATCAGCAAAGAACAACCAAACGATGTGGTCATTCAGCAGCAAGCGAAAGAGAGGTGGCGATTCGAGGTTAGTTGAAGAGAGAGCGATCCCGCGGGTAAGGATTTCGCTACCGCCTTGCTCGCTCGACTCTGACCATTGTGAATCTCATGTGCGAGCTGTGCAATGTGCAGTGTACACTTATCGATGTATGTCTATGTTAGTCTGTACCGGCCGATAAGTCCACCATTTTCCAAGACTCAGATGATTGGAATACGATCACGTGACCAACGGTCAAGATGTAAACAAATCGCCGAGTCGCGAGTGTCTTTTCCGTTTCTCGCGCTCGACTACCACACACTTATCGCAAAAGCCGCAGAGACGATGGCAGATATAGGGTCCTACGATGGTGGATTCGAGTCCTTCCCGGCCTCGCCTTGCACTTCGGCCCGCCAGAAAGCCCGTGTGCAGCTAGACGACGCGATAGAAGAGTGAGGTGGAGGGAGGGCTGGAGGTGCGATTTCACTGACATCTAGAGCTGGACCGTCGAAAACTTGGTCACTTGTGAATTTCGATATTGGTAAACCTCTAGGCAAAGGTAGGCCTACAGCTCGATGATGGCGTGATCCTGCATATGCTGAACGTAGGTCATTTCGGTAAAGTCTATCTGGCACGGGTAAAATCAGCTTCAGACCCGTTCATCCTGGTTCTCAAGTGTTTGAGCAAAGATCAAGTGATCGATCAGAGCGTCCAAACTCAGGTCCGGAGGGAGATCGAGGTGAGCTGCTTGGGTTTTCGTCAACGAGACGAAGGGTGGCTGATGGTAGATTATGCAGCAGCTAAGGTAAAACTTCGGGGACAATGAAAAGAAACGCTCATAGCAGACATCCCAATATCTTGCGCTTATACGGCTGGTTCCATGACACAAATCGGATATTCCTCATGTTGGAACTAGCTGGTGAGTTTGCTTTCGTCGCATCAGTTCAGCCCAACGAAGAGAGACAAGCACGAAACTGAGATTTCAGGCCAGGGCGAACTGTTCAAGCACCTCGTCAAAGCAGGCCGGTTCTCTGAACGCCGTAGTAGTCGAGTGAATCTCGCGACAATTCGGATGTCGTGCCCGACTGACAACAGTATATCCGGCAAGTAGCGGATGGGCTGGCTTATCTACACACGAAAAATGTGATACATCGGGACATAAAGCCTGAGAATTTGTTACTGGGGATGAACGGCGAAGTGAAGATAGGTGATTTCGGATGGAGCGTATATTCGCCTATCGACAGCAGGTAGCTGATCCCACCTCTGCAAGACGTGTCAAGCTGAGCCCTAGCCAGCGGACGATCGCTGGGACGCTGTCGTACGTGGCGCCGGAGATGATCCTGGGCCAGCCATACGGCCGGGCTATAGATATATGGGTGCGTTTCCTTTGCCCTGAGTTGGAATTCAAGTTGAGAGCCCCCAGGCACTGGGTGTTTTGACCTACGAGTTTGTCTGCGGCCAGGAACCTTTTGCGGCGGATACTTCGGCTGGACCACGATGTACGTCACCTGCTTCCCCACCTTTTCCAGGCATGCTGATGTGCAGTGAAACAGTCGCGCATATGCAGGGTAGACGTTCATTACCCAGACCACGTATCTGACGCCGCAAAAGACTTTATGGGAAAAGTACGAAACATTCTCCCCGCCTCGTGCTCACCTGGCAAAGGTCGCTTATCGTTAGTTGTTCCAACTCGTCCCTTCGGACAGAATGCCTCTAGGCGAAGTCCCGAATCAACTCTGGATACGTATGCACCATTAAACGTAATCGTCGCTGCCATCTGGCGAGGGTGAGTCATATCTTGCCTCATTCGCTGCGGTGGCGGTTCTGACACGCGAAGATGGCACAAAGATCAACCATTTGACGAGGATCGGCCGTTGCCATGCGGTTTAGCATGTCACGGGCGACGCCGCGACTTCTTTGTGCGTTACAGTGATTCTGTCGTCGTAGGCTACACGGGGCTCGACCGGACGCCGTCAGCATCTGCACAGTGTCATGATCCTGCGCCTACTTTACGACCGGACTCAATAGGTCACACTAGTCTATTGTTATCTGCTTACAGCCGGGATTCATTAAAATGCATGACATGTGCAATTTTTAGCAGTCACCTTGAAAAAGCAAAAATCAAAGATGAACCGTTGGCGAGACGGTGGTGGCGACAGTGACGTCAAAGGCGTTTTACTCCACTTGACATTGTGTCGAGTTTAATCTTCCCAGGTAACCAACCGATTATGAACATTCAACTCGCACATTTTACGTCAAGACTACCTTTGCCCTCTCCAAATTTAGACCCCATCGACCTAATCGACTTGCCGATTCGCTCTGCCGAGCCCAGAATACCCGCTTGAAACCGCTCTTACGGTGATTATCCAGTCAGTCGCCACTATCGCATGACGTCGATGAAGCGATTCGCTGATGTCTAGGCGAGAGAGGACGTAGGCCCGTGACGTTTGCATTTCGTCGAGGCATAAGTACAAAAGACTAGATAGTATCTGATCCTTCGATTCAACTTTTCCAACTTTGCGCATTTGGTTGTCGATTATCAACTCGATCGGCTAGCAACATGCCTACCAACAACGCTGTCAATGTTAACCCAACCATGGCGGGTGTCACAGAACACATCACGCACCGTGGATCCAGCTTTCTCTGGGCTGTGTTCTCCATCATGGCGTTCACTGCCCTCGTCATCTTTGCCTGGATGACTCGAGTTCCCCGAGGCCAACGGGTATTCCACCAGCTTGCTATCATCGTGAGTGACACTGAACTTGCAAAACCCGAAGCCCGATAACACGACTAACATACAGATCTTGACCACGGCATCAATTTCTTATTTCTCCATGGCGAGTAATCTCGGATACACCGGTGTCGCTGTCGAATTCGCCGGTGATGGTTTCCCTGTCGGAACACTGCGACAACTGTGGTATGTAAGATACATCGGTGGGTATTGCGATTCTGCGTTGAGCTTGAGCCAAATCGCTAACAACCAGACTGGTTCATCACCACTCCAGCCTTGTTGCTCAGTCTTGTCCTGGCCTCTGGCCTCCCCTTGTCAGACATCGTCACGCTCGTTTTCTTCGATATTGTCATGATTGTTACTGGTCTCGTTGGTGGTCTCGTTCAATCTCGTTACAAGTGGGGTTTCTACACTTTCGGATGCGTTGCCCGTGAGTCCGAGCTATCTTAAACAGTGAATGTATCACTGACATGTAGTCATCTACATCTGGTGGGTTCTCGCTGGACCAGCTCGTCAATCCGCCGGAGTCCTTGGAGCCAGGTACCGAACTACCTTCACTACTTCTGCTGTCATCTTGTCCTTCCTCTGGCTCCTTTATCCTGTGGCATGGGGACTGGCAGACGGCGGAAATGTCATCTCTTCTGACTCCGAAATGGTCTTTTACGGTGTCCTTGATGTCCTCGCCAAGCCAGTCTTCACCATGGTTCACCTCTTCCAGCTTTCCAGGCTGGATCTTACCGCTCTACAGCTGTCTTCCGGCAAGTTCTCCGCATCTGCTGTCGGTGCCGGTATTCACGATGTCGAGAAGACTGGTCGACGAAGTTACGCTGCTGAGTCTAATACCCCGGGCGGCAACAAGGGATTCTTTTCTCGACGAGGTCAACACGACGCCACTGCCCCTACCATCGGCACCAATGACGCCGCTTACCCGCGTCACTCTGAGGCTACCGTTGTCTCTCGATAAGTTGGGATCTGCACCCGCATGCTCGAAGTCATCATCTGCCGATCCTGTGATTCGCACCACCATCATCTTACCATTTTTATAATACATCATGAAGCGTTTGAATAGAATTGAAACCCCAGTGTAGCTTTATGCACATGTGTCAAATGTCGACAACAATCCTTGCCTTCGACTAGCAGGTTCTTGCGATGCCTGCCAAGCTTCGACCTTTTCACGTGTTAGATCGTTCAGATAAGAGATAAATCAAGATGGCCCAGGCGCACAACGTCGTCGCCACGACTAGGCGAAATGGGCGGCGTGTACCGACAATGTGGACTGATATAACCATACTGTCGGCCCAATCTCCTCGTTTCTGCTTCTGAATCAGGAAACCCTTCCGGCATGGTACGACCTCATTCCCCAAGCCTATCTGTAAAGACATGCAGACTAGATCAGTGTGACTACTCAACTGAGCGCGTGGATCGAAGAGACGACACGCGTCTCCCATAACTCTTGCGGTCAACGAGCTGTCGAGGAGGGAAAGTGTTGAGGTTCAATGGACCAAATATCTTATTCGCTCTCTGCCGAGGATCATTTTGGGAGGGGCGAGAGGTCCATATCACGAATCAGAAAGAACATTAGCAGAGGGCAAAGTATGAGTGATCCTTGAGCAACGACCGCTTGATGTCAGGCGATCCGCTCGATCCGACACCGTCTATCATCCATACTGCAGCCTCTCTTGCCAGCGAGGAGGAGTCTGTCACGATTCGACGAATACGGGAAAGGTTGAACAGCCTCGAGGAGACAGAGAAACGAGATTTGCTTTCCGATACACGACTTGCTTTCCGATTCACAATCATTTCATCCTGAGTGCAGTCTTACCTCACCAGGTCGACCGGAACGGAAAGGATGATCTAAAGCAGAGCGCCGTAGATCACCCCACATGTCATGTTGCTCACACGCCATCACTCGACACAAAGTGTCAGCTAGATAGCTGCTTTTCAGTCTTTCCCGCATATGCATACATCGAAGCTCCAGACCCCTCTCTACCTGTAGCCGATCATGGGGAAGTACGCATCTGGATCACTCGGGATCTCTTCGCCTGGAACAGGTGCCCACTTGGCTCCGATCCTTGGCGGCAGTGGCGGGAGCGCACTACCACCCGAGGCAGTCTGCAATCCACCTCCGATGAACGCCTTTCCAGCGGGGAGATGGCTGATAACCTCGCTTAATCCCGGTACCGAGGTCGCAGCGACGGCAGTCTTCGCCTCGTCGGGGTGAGGAGCGATGGCTGAAGCGTTAGTTGGGACTTCGACTTTTGTCTCCGGTGTGGGCAAAGCGGTCACTGCTGGGGAAGCGAGGAGAAGAGTGGAAAGGTGGGTTTGCGTGATAACGGAGGTTTGCGGGTACGCTCGTCGTGCCTGTAGGTCAGTTTGGTGTTGAGAGAGTTCGTGTTAGCTCTCACGTCACGCTTGTAGTACTACCATCAGCTGTGATCTAACACATAGAAACGGAGACATACTGGGTTAAAAGCTGGGTCACTAGCTTTGGTCGCTGGTGTGGCGTATTGCTCGGTCCTAGCAGCGGGTTGTGGGTATCGGTGCTCGGTGGGGAGGGGCAAACCGGAAGAGATGCTTGGGTTCACTGTCCGTTGGTATTGCTCTTCCAGTCACAGGCTTTGTAACTCACCAACCAGGTTGGCGTCTATAGAAATGTGTCAGTAACCATCGCAGAATCTTGACATGGTGTCGATACTCACGGACTTTCTTCCAGAACCCCTGATTGTCAGCGTTACTCGTCGCAGTCGCAAATGAAACCTACTTGAGGTGCAAGATGGTATTTTGTGTGATCAGCCGACATTGGTTCCTGCTTGGCGGCTTTCGCAGCATTTCTCAAGACGGCGGTGGTTCTCGACATGGTTGTTTGACGAGGTCGGGGTAGCTGAAAGAGAGTTTATAGGTGACAGACGGGTGCAATGCTTTGAACAACAATCAGCGAATCAATGGCTTCGGGTTGTGAAGGAAGGAGAAGCGGAATTAAATAGGAGTGTTTCGGCACGTGGTTGTCACGTGGTTGTCACGTGGCAGGGGTTTGAAACGTCACGCCTCGTCCACCTCATGACCTCCTTGCCTGTACTGAATCTACACACAACAAGACACCTGTTGATTACTGTTTCACAGCTTCAGAAGTCTGATTTTAGCTTACACCGATTTGAGTAGCTGCAACTCGGAATCCACGCTCCGTAAAGGTACAACGATCATGGCGCCCAGCGCCAGGCAGCACCTCCCGCAATAATGGACCCGCCCGGCTTATCTGATCCCGACATTGGTGACCTCGGCAGCTTGGACTCTATCCCGCTCCCCGTGATCATCGATCCACCGCCGGCACGATCAACATCTCCACCTCTGCCGCCTCGCAAGAACGCACTTGGTCTACCGCCTACCTACCTCGCCCATCTTAGGGCATTGTTGCACCAATGGTTGGAGCAACAGACCCGCGAGGAGAATCTGAGTATAACTACCAATCAGGACAGACCTGATAGATTATGGGAGGATCGGCGACTGGCGCAGATAGAGGAGGCAATATGGACCGGCGCGGTCATACCCGGTGATATAACCGAATCGAGGAAGCGGCTCCTTCAGCTCGATTGGCAGCTCTGGGCGCCTGGCTCAGCGAAACGGAAAAGGATCTGGCGAGAGAGGTGTGCGAAGTTGAAAGGCCAGATTAAGAACAAAGGTGACAAAAGCGACAAGGGCGAGACGACCAAGGGAAAGAAGCGTTCACAGTCCATTCATCAAGATGATTCCACTCGTGGACGGTTGTTTGCGCCATCACCCATGCAATCAGCCTCACTCACAACCACGCCTTCGAGAACTTCGACACGCCCCGCCTCCGTCACATCTGCCGATCAAAAATTTCGTCGAGATGAATCTCGTTCGCCGAAGAACGCGAGTCCCACACGGGGCGGCATCGAAGCCGAAGATCCGGAAGAGAAGCAGAGACAATTCAATCGGCTCGTTATGAATCTCAAAGGCTACGAGAAGCTGTCAATGGCCTCGAAAGAGGAGTGGGAATTGCTAAGCGGTATGTACTCCATTCTGGCCCGTCTAACGCTAGACGACTTGCATTTGCCCATGCTCAATGACCGAGAGTTGCCTGGAGCTTTTCCACAAAGTGCTCATTTGCGAGAACCTTCCCTACCAGTTCAACCCCCTGCGCCGCCCCCGAAAATGACGTCTTTTGGACCTGCATTAGCTGACGACGATCTGGTCAAACCCCTATTCTGCGTACATTTCCCGGCCCCGAGCACGAGCACTGTCCATCTTCGCCGACAATCGTCCTTCGGTCATCAATCGCGAGACAGTATAGGATCAGCCAACGGAAGATGGTGGACAGGATCCAACAATGGAAGGCGGTGGAGTGGAGTTGGCCCTAGCTTTGGTCAAGATGACGAGCAGGATGTGGAAGTTGAGTTTATCGAGGGGAAGTTCGTCTTGCCGATGACCACGAATACACCCTTGCTGCCGAAAAGCGGACGAAAGCCCAGTTTGCGCCGGAAAGGGACCACGGATTCCACAGGTACGGCGACGGCTACGGGGACCTCGTTGGACTCATCTGACGATAACGATGCGGCGTCATCCACCTGGTCAGGAACACAACGAGGGGCAAGTGGTATGAATCTGAAACGGGATCTGAGCCTGATAGTGTCTGGATCGGAGGATGATATCCCACGAGAAGAGGCCGAGCTGGGGAGAGTTTGCTTAGTAGGCGGTACCGTACTCATCCGTGGGATACATCGCGACGAGGAGAGGGAAGCCATCCAAAGTATCCTTCGAGTATTGGTGAGTGGCAAAACCATTTTCTGAATCACGCTTACAAAAGCTCTACAGCGTACAGTCGATGATAATGGAACTTGAGCTCCTGGATGCTTTTCGCGTGCCCAGGGAAGCGGATCCTAGGCCCATCTCGCCAAAACCTCTTTACTCTCCACGCCAGAACTCGTCCCCTAACACATCTCGCTCAGCCAGCCCGATGTTGCGGCGTACCGTAACAGTGAGAGAGCGAGGCGAGCGAACTCGAGGCTTCTTCCAGAGGCTGGGGAAGGACACCAGAGGGATGCTCGATACTTTAATGGGCAAATCCAGCTCGACGGAGTCAACCTTCAAGACGCTCACTCGGGACGAGACAATGACGCTTTCTACCGCGACCCCTCATGCACGACAAAACCCTTTTCCCGCGACAGCCTCATACACAAACATAGGAAGCAGTACACCCTCGGTACCACAAGCTGCAGACCGGCATTTGCGAACTTTGGCCAAACTCGAGGCTTTATTGCCCTCAGTCACGCCAAGTGTTAGGCTGCCGATGCCTCCGCTTTTGCTGCGTGTCAGAGAAGAGGAAAGGATGCGGTCTGAGAAAGCCAAACAGGAAATCGCCGAGGAAACGGCGGGCACAACCGCCGGCACGAGCGATGGTCTGACTCGACATAACTCAACGTCGCACCGGATCCGAGCGCGAGCATATCGCATGGGTGGGGATGTAAAGGCCGGCTTATGTGCTTTGATGAGCGGCATGGATGAGTTTGACGGCTGGATACGGCTACAGCGTTTGGAGGTATTGAGCTGCACAGGCGCTGAAATACCTGTCGAAGAAGAGGGCGGGGTTATGATGAGAACGACAATCTGTGAACGGCCTAAAGCGATGACCTATAATTTCTGGCATAACGACGACGAAACGATACAAGATGTGATTAACGGGATAATGACGGATGAAGAGCATGTCTGTTCAAGAGGAGGATGTGACGCGAGCCAAGAAGAACATACGAGATGGTGGCTGCAAGACGGAAAGAAGTTAGGGATGCTCATACGCAAGGTGGAGCTCGGTATGGGTGAGATTGGGCTGGATTGCTGGGTCAAGTGTGCCGAGTGCAAGAAGGCTAGTGAGCCGAAGAAGCTGGGCGACATTGCTTCGTGAGTCGACGTTGCCATCGTTCGAGCCACTGGCTGATGTATAGCTCTTTCTCATGGGGCAAATTACTCGAACTGTACGTTGTGGCACAAGACCTCTTTCCACATGGAAGCTGACCGCAGCATATTCTACACATCGATCCTCTGTCCCTCGAGATTTTGCCCTCACTCTAGCCTTCAGCCTTCGCCAATTATGACGCACATCCGATCGCCGCATATCGTGATAACGCTCTTCGTGGGGAATGTGGTGGTACACAACACACGCCTGCCAAAGCTGCAGGTCGGTCCCAATGTTGCGAAGCGCAAAGCCGGTAGCGTCGGTGCCGTGGGCACCGTAGACGGCCTGATGAAGAAAGAAGCGCAAGTCTTGGCAATGGCTTCTGTTCGTGCCGACATCAATCAAGTTACAGCGGATCTGCGCAGAAGAGTGGAGGTGATAGTGAGCCATTCAGCTCTTCGCGCTCCTTTCGGCCATCGCTAATGTGCAGAAGGCGCACTGTGATCATCTCCCAACTCTGGATAACGCGGAAACCAAAAACGAGGTCGGCGAATCACATTCTAGCCACAAAAAGCCTGCAATCGATGACATCGAATTGGAACTACGCCGCACGGAAACGGATCTCGATGTAGCCTTGACCGAATGCTTTTCTGGGCAGTTGAATGATGTTAGACAAAGGTTGTTGACCAAGCATCGGATGTTCAAGGGTCGATTGGACGAGCTGCGCAAGGAGCTGGAGATCAAAGAGGGCGACCAGAATGAAGGTGCGGAGCTGCCTTGCTATTTCGGCAGCAAGATCCACGCGCCGCCTGGGGGCTCCTTCCTTATCCGAGAGGACGAGCCTAGTTCCGTCATCTCATATGCCCTTTCGTCAGTTTTCTACCTTCTCAATCGAGAATCTGACTGACGTCAGGTCCATAGCCTACTTTTGTGAATTGACATCGAACGGCAAAGCTCCCTTGGAAGACATCGTCAGACCCGAAAAGCCAGAGGCGGACGCCCACGGTTGGACAACGGAAGTACAGAGAAAAGATACCCCGCGTGACTTGTTGTCTCTGCGGACGATCACGAGAAAGCGGTCCGACGCTAATGTGATGAAAAACGAGCACCGTTCGCTGCTTTCGGTGGCGCCAAACCAGCCATCTTTAGAGGTTTCACTGGAGCAGGTGGAAGGAAAGTCGCAAGCGTCTGACACGATGGAGGATTTGGTTCGATCCATCAGCAAGGCAACTGCTCAGGACCCAGTCCTAACGATAAAAGCGAGAACGCCCAGTATCTCGGACTCCGAGAGTGTCTTGTCCACTCCCCGATTGCCCAGCACTATGACCCGCCGGACGTCGGATTCGGTGAGAACGCCTCCCAGTGCGTTCAGATCAGCGAGATCTGTTTCCGGCGCAGGCCTTGCAACGTCGTTGAAGGCTCCTGCTGCGGGTTCCTCGATCATCAGTGCTACTACACCGCGACCCACCACTCCGGTGCAAGAGCATACCAAAGATGGATGGTCTTCTGTCACAACGACGTTTACAAACTCTTTCCACAGTCTCATGCGGATGGGTACAGAGGTGGGGACCATGCGAATGCGAGGCGGGGACAGGCCGTTATCCGCCTTGATGGGTCCGCTAGGTATGATGACTTCCATGGACAACTCGCTCTCTTCGACGAACCAGGACGATCGGCCACATATCCAGTTCACCTATACACTGCCTGACAGGCTCAGGATCTTTTTTACAATATATTACGCTACTTCGTTTGACTCGCTCCGTCGTAGATGCGCTATAGATCGCTCGATAATCGAAAGTCTCAGTCGATGTGAGGTCTGGGACGCGCAAGGAGGCAAGAGTAAAGCGAGCTTTTTCATGACGCAAGACAGGCGATATATCGTGAAAGAGCTGGTGACAAAGTGGAACGTTTCAGATCTGTAAGTCAGAGCTGTTTTTCCCGTATGTTATAAACATACTGACGGAAAGGCAAGCCTTGCTAGAGATCGCTCCGAGCTATTTTGAGCACCTTGCCAACACGCAAAACAAGGCTGTAGCGTTGGCGAAGATTGTCGGCTTTTATACCAGTACGCGTCCGAGGGCTTTCTATCACAGCGGAATCACTAATTTTCCAGTCAAAATTCACGATCTACAGACTTCAACTAAAAAGACTATGGACCTGATGGTCATGGAGAATTTATTCTACAAGCAGTCCATCTCGCAGACATACGACCTCAAGGGGATCGGTGAGTCTAAGTCTCCTCTTCGGGACTCCGAGGTACCTTCCTTATGTGGCAGAAGGACGCAAGGTCCCGAAAGCGATGGCGGATGGGTCGACATTGTTCGACAGCGAGTGGATAGAAGGCCAGATGAAAGCGCCAATCCTGCTACATCCACGTTAGTGCCTTCCGTACTCGTTCAGACACCGATAGCTGATGAGCTTAGATGCTAAACGCATCCTACAAGAAGCAATTTACAACGATACGAAGTTTCTCTGTTCTCAAAGTATCATGGACTATTCGCTCTTGCTCGGGCTGGATACCGGCCGGCGGGAGATTGTTGTTGGTCTCGTGGATGCTATTGGGAGTTATAACTTGTTCAAGACTATCGAGAGCCGGAGTAAATTGGCTCTGACTAGAGTAGGAGAAGTGACCATTGTACGTCGATTTCCCAGATACAACAGGAAAGGCAATGTTGAGAGTCATGAACTGACGATAGATCCCGCCTGACCAATATCGAGATCGTTTCGAAAATGCTCTGAAAAACTACTTTATTGTGAGTGGTCGCAGGACTCGGCAGTAGTCAAGCCGTGCTCATGACTAGGCTTGCCCCGATAAATGGTCGAAACCCGCTCGTCGGCAAGGGCTGGACGATTCCCTGCCATCCGTCATGTAACGACATGATACTCCTGCCCTGCCAAGTTTTGTATCAGTATCCTTCCACCTGTTGCTACTTGACGATTGATTCTTCTGCCCGTATGCGATATGGCTGTAATGGTGCATGTACAACTTTGATTCGTCAGTTCTCGCAAATCTTCCTAACAAACTTCTCCCAGCGCAGCACGACATCCTTTACCCGTTCTTCATATACCTTATCCCCGTTGCCCAACGCGAAAATCTCCTGATGCACCCGCCCGCAATCTACGCATTTCTCCTTCAAACTCGCATATTCCATTGGAGCGTGCTGTGAGGCCAAATCGGCCAGTTCAATATGGACCAAGCGTTCCCATCGTTTCATCGCGGGGCATCGGCGTGCGGGATTTGTCGACTGGCGTCGAGCTCCAGGAAGGAATGATGATGGGAGGGTGGGTGTTCTTTGGGGTCCGTTTATGGTGGATGAAGCGGAAGTGGGTGGGATAGGGAAGAGATCACGCATCGTCGGGGCATGAGAGCGGCAGCCTAGAAATCAGCCAGTGCAAGCGGGTGCGATTGCCGAGAGATGCACCTTTTGTCCATTCCACTATCCGACGAGGAACGTTCTCTGTTCGGCCAACTTTGAAAAAGGAGGTGTTTGGCGTTCGTAGATCTACCCTATCAGATTGTAGAGCGATTACTTGGGAAAATGGAGCTCACCTCGCAGTTCGTATGCGTAAAGAAAGCCCGGCATATCCTGGCTCGTCAGCGTAGTTCAAAGGAAGGATTCGCGGACGCTCACTTTGGCCGTCAAGGGGTTTTCCATCGTGAGGCGTAATAAGGTCCGGGTCTGTTGACTCAAGGTCGTAGGGGTGAATTCTCTCGTCAGTACAAATCCTCATGGTCAAAGCTAGTGTTCTGCGTTCCACTCGTGACTCACCGTTAAATTCGACATACACCCCTTTAGCAGGCGTATCCCCTTGCCAACAGAAACCTGGTTCTCCACAGATCATCCCCGCATGATCCTTGCAATATCTCCTTTCCTCTTTATCGTCCTTGTCCAATTTCCCTTCCTTGTCCCCTTTGTTCTCTCCAGATGGCGCACCGTTTCTCTCGGACAAAGCGACAAAAGGCGCTTTAGCCTTGACGAGCCGTTTGCACGGAGCGCCCGTTTGTGTGAATCCAGAGCACTGCACCGCGGGGCCATCACCTTTCTTCGGCGTACGGCTTTTAGTAGGTGTACTCGTGTTAGACCTGCTGGAGGTTTCCAGGAGTGGCCGGGACTGAGGGGGTTGTTCTGATGTGGTTCGTTTACGCCGAGCTGGGGAACGCGAAGTGACGAAAACTGGTGTATCCCCGTCTGAGCTGTCTGTGTCACAGTCGATATAGGTCACATCGTGTACCTTTTTCCTGGGTGCTTTGCGTACTTGAGCCAGGGCTTTAGTAGGAGATATGGTTGATACGGTCGATTTTGAGAAAGAACGGGAGAGTCGAGGTTCGGAATGCGGTGGGTATAATTTGGGTGAGAGCAACGTTGTCGATGCCCGGAAAGTTTGTGGCGGGGTAGATTTGACCGGTCGGGCTGCATGAGGTAACAGAGGTGAAGGATTACTAGGGAGTGAAGTCGCATAATGAGGTGTGTGGACACGCAGCGGGGTGGAATATCGGTTATGCTGTAAGTTTTCCGGCGGTCTAACGTGCTCTGTTAAACGACGACTCGTTTCTGCTGTGGAGAACGCATGAGCATCTGCCGCGCTGGTCGAGTATGGCCGTGGTGGTATCGGTGGGGGAGGAGGGGGTAACCTGGGCAGAGGCTTATCGCGTCCTGGTGAAGGTGTAGAATGTACAGAAGTCGAAGCAACGTTACTGTTCCCGTTGAGAGCTAAACCGGTCATCCCATTTTGGATCGAGAGCAAGTAATCAGTCCCTCGGGACCTTGAAGGTCCGGCATGATATTGAGGCGAGTTATATGGCTGGGAGGGGTGATGATAGTAACCCACATTCGGCGGGTGAACTCCAGGTGGATAAGCGGGTGTATGGCTTGTTAGATTCGGCGCGAAAGGTAAGGAATTTCGCTGCGAATATGGCGGAGGCGGTTCGTAGCTGCTGCTACCCTGATAGTATTGCATTAAAGCGTCTCAGTATTCAGTATGTGTCGAGGTAAAAGTGCGAGGTTGGACATCAAAGTTGTGGTCTGAAGCTGGATTCGCGGATCGGCATCAACAAAGAAGTCGCGTAAAAGGTGATGTCACCCACAAATTCATCTGCCCACGGAACATATCGATAACTCCCTCATGCATGCACGATACGATTAGGGCGCCCCGGGCAAAAATCCTGGGGAAAGCCAGATCTTGTTCCTTGTGTTTGCCGACCGTAGTTTTTGCGTATCTTTGCACAACATAATGGTCCATTCCTGCATGGCCTTCTCGCCTGGCAGTGGCAATAAAGCCTGCAAAGGTTTGGACGAGCTCATGGATTCGTGCGAGCGGTGAGATATCCCGCCTGAGAGCGGTATATCAAGATTGCAATATTCCAACGCACGTTCCCACTCGGTATACCCCCGTGTTAGTTGTTTGATCTTGGCGAAAAACGCTTCGGTGTTCTCTGCTGGTGAGCCTTCGATAGCTCTGGCTGTGATGGGGCTTGAGGAGAAGACCAAGCGGGGTTTAATCTCGCTATTAGATAGACCCGATTGTTGTAGTGCTCGGCTTAGGATCACTGTTCCTGCTTCCAAGGTTAGCTCTGCGTCCCTTTGCCAATCGATCGTCCTCCCCTCGCTGACAGACCTTTTGGCCGCCGTGAGCCGTATCGTGCACAACGTCCGAAAATCCCGCTCGGTCCGCAGCAACCGCGCCACCGTTTTTAGATTCAGTGATGAGTCGTCGTTCTGAGATATGGGAGTCACGGTGAGGGTTCTTTGACTTACACCCCACTTGTCTTCGTTCTCGGGTGAAATGGTCAGACAAAGGTCGAATGTAATCCGGCCATTCGAGCTTTTGTCCGCTAAATTTTTCGAGCGCGTGAACCAGCTGAGCATCCTGTAGGGGACTACAATACTGGTTGGATAGGAAAAGAGCATGAGAACGCGCTTCACAAGCAAATGGCCTGCCGTAATTATATGGCCTTCGATGGTTGAGTGCAGCTAGAGAGCTTGTAGCACGAACGAGAAGGTGAAAGGAGATGCTGCGATAAAGGGTCTTTCCCGATAACGACACCCAGTCGGTGATTTGGTATCTTCTCCAAGAAGCCCTTTTGCTACAACTGGCCGAGATACAGCACGGTACATGTCTTACATACTAAATTTAAGCTAGATACACCGTCATTCCCTTCTATCATTCACAATGCCTTCTTCCACACCTTCGTTTTTCGAAGGCGCCAACCCTCCTGCTTCGCCAACTCCCCTTCCCGCCTGTTCCAACGCCTTCTCTGCCTCCTCCATTTTGCTTGATATCTCTCTATGGTCCTCCTTTGAAGACCGCATGACCGTCACTTCACTCGTATCCGAATCTCTCCGTCCATGTCCGTGGTCCTCCGTATCCTTGCCATGTCTCCGTTTCTCTTTTTTATTATCCACCCAAGCCTTCGCTTCGGCCTTTTTGGAGGCGTCATCATCCCGTTTTAGCGAGACGCGCTTGACGAAGAAAACGGTTAAGAAAAGACAGATAACAGCGCAGGGGATCATGAACCAGAAACAAGCTCTGATCCCTTGTGCTGCAAGTTAGCTCTATCGGCAAGCACAAAGTCCTGTAAACTCACCATAGGCTTTCGTCACCTGAGTCCGTTGTTCCGGCGTCAAACCCATCCGATCAGCCTGTGTCGGATCCGACAAGACCATCTGCGCTTGTTCCTCAGTAAGACCCGACGCGCCGCCCATCCTTGTCCGTACGATGTTATTGACGATTGTTGAGCATATTGTCAAGGCCAAAGTGCCCCCCAGCATGCGCAAAAAGTTTCGTAGGCCCGTCGCTGTCGCCATCTCTTTTCTCTCGACACTAGCTTGAATAGCCACCAAGCTCGTTTGGAAAGTCTGCCCTGCGCCTATACCGTCGATCATCTGATATCCGACGAGTTTGGCCAGACTTGTGTTTTCATCGATAGTCGATAGTAGTCCTATACCTATCGACCAGAAGCTAAACCCGACGACGAGGTTCCACCAGTAATCGCCCGTTTTGGAGACAAGAAGACCGGATGAGAAGGATGAGACGGTTTGTATAGTGACGAGGGGTAAGAGCAAAACACCGGATCGGATGGGTGATGCGCCGCGGACGACTTGGAAATATGTCGGAAGGTAATATAGCGTAGCGTAGAAGATCATCCCGGAGAAAAACGTGGCGACCATCGATGCAGCCACCGTTCCCGAGCGGAAAATGTACAGCGGTACCAGTGGTAACGAAACCAGCTTCCACTCGACCAGCAAGAACAATGCTAATAGCGCCAGACCGATAATCAGAGGCGCCAACACAGCGGCGGATGCCCATGGATATTGGTTGCCAGCCCAAGAGAGTCCAAGAAGGACTAGTACCGCCCAAGCAATAGTCAGGACAGACCCGTACCAATCGAGGATTTTCAATTTTGGCCATATCCCGCCTTTCACCCGTCGTAGGGGTAAGAGAAAGACGATGACTACCATTGAACAGGCGGTTAGCGGCAAGTTGAGGTAAAAGCACCACCTCCAGGTAACTCTTTCGGTGAACAGTCCGCCAATGATGGGTCCAAGGGAGTTGGCGAGCGCCACAACGCATCCCATGATGCCTTGGTACTTTCCTCGTTCCTTGAGAGTGACCACATCGGAGACTGCGCATCAGCCGAATTGCAGATGTCAAGTCAAGATGAACGCACCGATGATCATTGACAAGGTCAAGATACCACCTCCACCTATCCCTTGGATGGCCCGGAAAATGATGAGCTGTATCATAGACTAGGATCAGCCCTTAGCCTTTGCATTTCCAAGTCTCGCCCTTACCTGAGCTAGAGCACATGCTAGGGATCCAATGAGGAAGATGAACAGCGATCCAAGCAAGATAAACTTTCGCCCAAAGATGTCGGAAAGCCGGCCATAGATGGGTTGTAAAGCCTGTATATCAGCAAACATGGACGGTACAAACGAGCGAAGAAGCTCACAGTGGAGGTCAAAAGATAAGCCGTCCCGACCCATGGTGCTATATCTGCGCGGTTGAATACCTGTCCAAGAGTAGGTAAAGCGGTAGTGACGCTGGCATCAGTTTGTGAGTCCAGCACTAAATGTCTCCACCAACATTGTCTGGTCGAGCAGACTGCAGAAGATAGCACAAGTTAAGCCTAGAAAGACGAAAATGACCTGCCTGACAGGTAACAAATTCGTCTGATCTTGCAAAACTACTGGCTTCTTCCCTTGCCCGCTTCCCGCTTCGCCTTCCCCATGGGTTTCTACCCGGCTCTCTTCGTGCCGCTCACTCGACGTCGCCTCTAGCTCGTGATCCTCGCTATGCCTTTCCAGCTTCTTCCTTCCTTCCTCCCCGTCTCTTTCTGTATTGTTCCGAACCGATTCATGCTCGTCATGCTCGTCATGGTCGTAGCCGCCTGTTTCATGCGTCGCCATACGCCTCAACGATGTCTCGGCGTGGGTGGACACATTCGTCCCCGTCCGCTGGAGTATCGGCTGCTGTGGCTGCTTCAAGCTACCCCAAGTCCGCTCATTCGATGTGCCATTCTGCCCATTGGCAGCTTCACCATGTCCAAAAGCCTCTCTGTCGCGTGACCTCGGCCGAGATGAAGCCGGTGAAAATGTTCGATCTTCGTTGCCACTCATGAGCGTTCACCGGCCTCAAAGCTTCCACAGCTCATGGAAGTGATTATACACAGAAGAGGAATAGGAGTAGAGTCGAGAGATGACAGCGGCGCCTGCTAGGTGTACTAATTATGGCGACTCGGAAACGCTCATACGATGCTTTTCAAGATGACTGATCGAGCCTTCGGATATGACCGTAAGGGTTACGTAACTTTTTCCGTCGGTTTTGGCCGTATGGAGGATAAGCTGTGTGCGGCCTCATAAAAGATCCCAGGCAAGGTAGGTCTGGCAAATCGCAGAAATTCTTCGCAGGGTTTCCGCAAGACCGGGGTCCAGGAAAAACTCTGGATGATCTACATCGACCGAGTCGTTTGCTTCGCAACTGCAGAAGTATCTCAATAAAACAAGAGGTTCCTCGTTCCGCCCCGGTTCCGTTGGGACGAGATCCGCTATACGCGGATTTCTGACACTGTTAGAGCGTTGCATATCGGGTGGCTTCTCATGATCAGCGTTGCAGCAACACTCCTTTCACTACCTTTGTTCACTTTCAGTGTGTCAAGGAGCGCTTCTCAAACTCAGCCACTGAGACAGCCTTCGTACCCTCACGCAGCTCCACCGGTACATCGCGCCTGAACATCATGCAACTACTTGCGTGACCACCTAACATCTATCTACCATGTCCCCTCAGCCTGATGATAGTACTCATGACCGATTTACTACCCAGACAACGGGCGACAGTCACCAAAGGCAGTCATATATATTGCCTGCACGCGTCTACGAACTATCCGATACTGACGACAACCGTCACCAACGGGATACACAACAAAATGGCGACTCTGTCAACAGGAGCAGCGTAAATGCCAACAGGAAAACGAAAATGGTTGGGGGCATATTGTACGGTCCTCAAGGGAGGGAAATACCCGGCACCTCACAAGATGTTTGGTCTCAGCTCGTGAACGACGCGCGTTATGGCGACGAGGAGACGTACAAATGGGATGAGGATGATGATACCAGGAAATCGAATCAATCTGGACTGGGGGGTAGCACATCTCCATCATCTCCAAAATCGACTCGATCGGCCAACAGCTGGTTAGGCAGATTGGTGACTAAATCTACAAGGGACCTTCTAAGTGCTTTCAAGAAAGACAAGTAAGGAGGCACAGACTAAGCGAGGTCCGGACAGAGTGAAGGAAGGTAGCGCGATAAGAGAGAGAGGGATTCCATGATGCATAATGTGAACTGAGATCGGAAATGGAAACGCCCCAAACCGCACTACTCCTCATCATCAGAGTCATCCTCATCAGCCTCATCGAGCCACTGACGGTCAGCACCGTCCTTGATCCATGCCCACGACCAAAACTCACTTTGAGGAAAGCGTCGGCGCTCTTGCGGACCTTCTTGCTCCTCTCCTTGTCGACGTATTTCTTACTGACGTGGGTTCCCCATTGCCTCATAACGTCTTCCTCGAGCACATCGGCTTGGTACAGCGCCATAAGTGTTTTCGAGGTGACACCAGCAGCGAGGATGTCTTCTGAGTTGGGCGAACCAGCGAGGAGTCGCTCAAGACCACCGAGGAAGGACTTTTGGTGTTTCTCTCCAGTGATCAAGACTGAGAGAAGCGAAGCACGCTTGGTGACTTCCTTGTCGACGTTGTCGGTGAACAAGTGGTGACCGATTTCGACGAGCACCTTGTGCTTGCCAACGATGCCAACTTCCTTAATCTTGGCAATGATGTCGGCGTCGCTTGCGTCCTTGTTCTCCTCAAGCCAAACACCAAGGATAGAGTACGGCGAGTCGGCATCGTCCTCGTCGTCCTCGTCGACGTCAAGCGCCTTGAGCTTCTTGGACACCGCCTCGACCTCGTCAGGGTTGTCGAGAACAGGGTCGGATCGGCCGAGAATGGCATCAATCTCGGTACCTTTGGTAGGAACACCCTGGTCACCAGGTGGAGGGGACTCGTCGTCGCCAGATCCAGTTTCCGGCTTGTCGAAAACGACCGGCCCGCCCACATTCGCCTCGGCAGTCATTCCCTTCTTTCCCTTCTTAGCCTTGGGCGGGTTCTTGACAATGAACGTGATGAGCTTGTGCCTCATGTCCATTGGCGTCTGCGCACCACAGGCCTTGCAGTCGCGCGTCAAATCTTCGTGGCCTGATCGGCCTTTGATGATGATTTCCGTCTCCGGGTTCTTGCACGAGGGGCAAAGGACGAATTTCTCGATGAAAGCATCGAGGAGCTCGCGAAGACGATCGGCTTGATGAGCGCCGTTGACAATGTATCGGTCGTTGGCCATGGTGGTCTGCGCCCCGAGCTCGAATCCGAAAAATTTGGCTGGGTCTGGTATGAGCGTGGTACAGGGGTATGATGGCACAAAAGTAGCTCACACGAAGCAGGGCGGTTCAGCGCTCGAGCGACGTCTTCCATGTTTGGGATGACAGTCTTGATACCGTTTCCACGGCCCTCAATCTTCGTCATCAAGACGGGCATTTTGTATCGCTGTGATGTCAGCCACGGGTAACGAGTTGTTGCGAGAGGTGTACTCACGTAGAACTTGTCTTCGACATCGCGTCGGATGTTAACGGTAGCCATTTTGGATAGGTTTTACGACTACAGTCAGCGCTGCTCAGACATGTCCACTTCATTGAAAGGCCGCGAGAGGCGCTGAGGAGGGTCCCGTGTGCACAACTACTTCCGTTCCAATTACGCCCCTAAACCTGCGCTTCCCCCTGATCGCAACCAGACGCATCTTTACAATCACCAGCCGCAGATGACGGAAAAACTCACGGTCAACAAGTAGGATCGAGTATGAAAAGCGGATGGATATTCTCTGACCGATTCGGTTTGGTAGAAAGCATGAACAGGCTTTGTGTCTGGATCGTGTCAGCGACGTGCCCCTTTCTCGCTCTCCCGCGTTTTTGGCCTTCCCCCCGGAAAGCTCGTTCATCCGCCAACTCACTATTCCTACGATTCCCTCTTCGCAAACTCCGATCGGAGCGACTTGTATCTATATACGGTGGTGGGATTGAGGACTGGATCTTGTACGTGAGAGCCGTTGGCTCGACTCGGTCGTATAAAGGTGGGCGGAGCAGTATCGTTTGAAGCTGGAACGACGATGGATCGTATACGAGAGCAAAAGGCGCGTGTGCTTCTTGCAGGCGGTGTAAACTTAGCTGTCGGAGAGACGGTGAAAGTTGAAAGGGGGGTGGGAGTAGGGGTGTAACAGGAGAGATAGAGCGCCGCCGTACGGCGTAGCGGCGTGGTTTGCCGCTGAAAAACCCAACAAAGGATGACCGGATTGAGCCTGATACACGCAAACACCGAGTGTGGCGAGCGAGTGATATCAGCCAGTCTAAGCATGATGATTCGATCATGTCAAAGGCATTCCAGAAACTCATGCATAATATGGTATGTGATATTGCCTAAGACGAAACGGTCTCACCTCGACCAGCGATGGAGAGACAATGATGGGTTGTGACTATGACCGCCTGGCCACGGGCGCAGAGATCATTTCGATCGTTTCTCCCGGTTGCCCATGTGGGACCCGGGAACGCAAGGGTCCAACCGGCTGACCGACGTTGGGAGCAGGGGTGGAAGGGGTCATCATACCGCTGTTAGCAGCTGGGGTTCCTGGTCGGCTTGGCGAGCCGTTGTTATAGTCCATGTCCTCATTCCAGATGTCTGCTCGTTAGATCACGTAACGAGAATGACAATCGCTGTGAAACTCACCTTGAGATGTATCGTTAATCACCTCCCGCTTGTCAGTAAGGAGTGACGCAGTAGCGGTAGCAGTCGCGAATGTTGGTGGAGGGCTTTCGGGCTTTGTCTCGGGGTGGGTCGCGTTGACTTCCTCCCATGGAACGACTTATTTGTCAGCAGAAACTCAGACGTCCGCTTGATCAACTTACGGGTGTATCGAGTCGGGTCGGCAGGACCGGGCGCTGGGTCACCGTTACCACCGGGGCCGTAAATCTTCAATTCGGAAAGGCTGGCATTAGACTGATATCTCACAAGAGCATCGTCAACTTACGCCATCTTTAACGCGCAAATCCACTTGTTACGCCTCATAACCTTCAAAGCGCCTTGTTGCCAATTCGACTTGTACTTGATATCCGCCTTGAGCACCATTTTGCCTTGTGCCGGGATGTCATCGACAACGACGTCAAAGATCGGTAAAAAGTCCCGGGCATTCTCTTTGCAGAAGAGCAGCATCTTGGCTCGAAGTGACTGAAGCAGCTCGAAATTGGTCGCGAAGTCTACTTCAAATGAGAAGGTCTCAGAAGTTGCGCCGGATCGACGGACTACTATCAGGCTGCTGTGTCGAAGTCTTGAAGAGAACACTCACCGTTCTCGATGACTTTCGTCGCAAGGATGTTATGGCCGATCCAGACAAATTTACCGTCGATCCTTTTGAAGTTGGTGCTCAGCAGCTGCATTTTGGCCACGGTGTACTGCTTGTCGTCGATGTCACTGAAAATCAGCTCAATTGCACCCGTGAGTGGAAAGACCAATTACACTCTGTCTCCGACGTCATACGGGTGTTTGACGAAAAGGAAGATACCTGATCATCAGTATCTAGCTCGGAGAGTTTCTTCCGCAACTCACAAGCAAGAAGGATCTCCTGCATCGTACTTCCGATAAGCCAAGATAGACCGAGGATGAACGTTCCAGCCGATGTGACCAACGTGGTGAGCTTTGTGGTGACCATGGCAGCAAGGATAAGGATGACAATGGCGCCAACGATAACCATGAAAATATCGTCTAAACGGCGAACGGCTCCATCGAGATCCCTCATCGAAGCTTCGAGGCTCAGTCGCTCTCGATGCATGGCCAACACTGCCGATTCAATCTCGTCCCGGGTCGCATCTCCGTTCCCATCTTTATCAAACACCGCGAAGGCGGCTTCGGCAGTTTCGAGATCTGGGAAGAATCGTGCGATATCCTCGAGGACAATGTGAGCCATCCCAGGAGCGCGGAACGAGTAGTACAGACGGCGAGCAAGAGCTTTCGACTTGTTGGCAGATGTCAGGGCCGCGGTAACCTTGTTGGCGGGGGAGTTGGTTTGCAGAACACTCTGACCAGCCATCTCACTGGCAACGTTTCCAAGGGCACTAGCATCAGGGCAAGGTCAAGCTTCGAAGAGAGAAACGCCTACGTGGTGGTGTTCTGAGCTACTTCTCGGAGACCTCGCAATGCTTTTCGAATGGCCACTTTGGGTAATTGGGCACCGCGAGTCTTGCCAGAATCGTTGTCGCGCAAAGTATCGCTTCGTCCCGGAATCTGATCATCAGCCGCGCCACGGACGAGATCTGAGGATACTCACATCTCTGGAGTTGATGTATAACGCGGTAAGGCATTTGACGTTGAATTTCTGTTCTTGCAAACGGTCCTCGTAAGAATCGCGGTGGAATTGGAAACTGCGGTTAGCGTCGTCGTTCTGGTGCGCGAGGTATATACTCACGCGATCAGTTGAACGATCAGCTTTTCAACTCCGAGCACGATGGAACACAGGAAAAGACCGAATAAGATGTTGACCATCGTGGTGAGATCCGAACGAGATCGAGCGGTTCCGTCTCCAGTGTAATGGTTGATGACGATTGGAGTGAAGGATATCCAAACCGCAATAGTCCAAGCGATAAGCTTTGCATATCGTCCAAGGGCGTTGACGACGTCGGCATACGCTTTCGCCGAGGGGACAATGGAGCCGATAATATGGCGCCAGAGGTAAGGAAGAATAAGGAATGCGGCAGTGGCTGCCCAGAAGCCGGCCCACAGGACGGTAAGCCAGATCGACCACCAGATCTGGGATGAGCTATTGCCACCGTTGCAAAGGATCTAACACGCACCAATTTGACGTCCCATACCGTGGCGTCCGGGGTAGCAGTAACCCCAAGAATACCCGGGATCCAGAGGATACCGAGAATAGGTATGATGTACATAGCCCATCGAACCACAATACCACGGTTTAGCAGCCAGTAATAAAGACGAGAAGCCTAGCATGAGCGTGATTCCTACGCGCAAGACAGCCATAAAACAGGTAGGCCTAATCCGTCGAGACCTCACCTTGTTGGTACCGACGTCGCCTTGGGCGAAACGGAGGTTTTCGACGCTAGCGTTCTTCGGGTTGAAATCCTCCCATTCTGGCCGCTCACCCAAAAGGTCCCAGCTGTTACCCCTGTTAGCTTTTGGTCGCCTGATCTTCTCGCTTATTCCTCCTTGTCCACTTTCCAGACTCGTCGCTGAATGCATGGGCAGAAATGTCCAAGTCTTCCTCTTGTTTCCGGAACCGTTTGGCGTATTTCTTCCCGAGGCAATGGGCGTCGCACGACCAGACGTGGTCTCGTCGCGAAGGGGTACGGTGGTGAAAGTTTGAGGCGGGTAGTGGACGTGTCCTGAAGGAGGTCCGACAGCTGCGGGCTGCGGGGCTGAAACGTATGGTTGTTGTTCGGCATATGCTACTTGTCAGCGACGACGTTTCAGTTTCTGTACCGCGCGTAAAGACATACCGTTGTGTTCTGGCGAGAGGGGTAGGTGCGAATCGGAGCGTTGCATCGATTGCATGGGGTGCAAGTCGTAGCCTTCGCTATCGTGGCTGTCGTCGATCGACTGGTCTCTACGACTTTAGCTCGGTGCTATATGACGACGTTTCCGACTTACCTGATGTGATTTGGCTGAGAACCCAAATATCTTTGGTCGTAGCCTGCCTGATCGTCTGTGCGAGGTCGAGGAGGCTAAGATCAGTACGACAATTCCATTGATAAAAGACCCGACATACCGTGTAGTCTTGTCGCTTGACTCTATCGTCGCCTTGCATCGTGAAATTGGTACGTGGGGATATGCCGTGAGTTCGGAGAAATGGTCGTCGCGGTTCCGAGCTAAGCGGCGCGGTGTTGTGTGTCGTAAATGAGCGTCAGTCGAGGAATGGGGATACAATGCAAGCTCTAGGTCGAGAACACGATGGCGATATTGAAGGAGACAAGACAAACGGTGAGATTTGGGAAAGGCAAAAACTGGGCGTGGTACCAAGGTAACAGTGTGCTAACTGTGCATCATCATTGTCCCGATTCTCGAGCTAAATTGGGTCCGTTCCTCCAAAAAGCTGTTGACGTCGACCCCTCACCACTTTCAGGGTACAATTTACAGCTAAAAAGGGTAAACCCCTGGGTGACAGTCACCTTTTAATACACAGCTTCAGCACTTTTTCTTAGACTTCGAAGCCCAACTCCGCGGCGTCCGCATCGAGACTCTGCCGTATATAGCAGCAAGACACACCGCTTGTCTTTGAGGGCTCCTCAAAGACTGACAACAAGCCAATTTGCTTTTCCGGCTGGGGAATTTTCGCGAAGCTCTGGACAATCGGTCGACCTGACCACCTCTGTCTGTTTCAGGGTGGCTCAGGGAAACTCGAGTGGTAGCCCCGTTTCATCCTTCCCATTCTCACATCACATGAATAGATCTGCGTCTAATGAAACGCCTCTGGCTATCGAGTGCTGAGGGTATCATAACAAAGTCAAGACAATACCATGCATTGCATCATTGTAAAACAAGCTAAACACGTCTCAGCTAGAATTCATGTCTGCTTACCACGGCTAGGTTTCGTAGACACGGGTTTGTCGTCGCTGAGACTGCGGACTGGTGAATCTCGGCTCCGCGTTGGACGCATCTGGAGGATACAGCCAGCGAGACACCTTTTCCGCCATTTCTGCAAAATTTTTGAAACAAGCTCTACTCGCTTCATTCCTCGTGACCCCAGCTCCCAGCTGGTCGACCTCTTGCTCACGACTCCCACCGGTAGACAGTTCGCCATCCGCGGCCTTGTCGAACGAAAACTCAGTTGTAGTAGGGCTCAATCGATATCCTCCGTTGCGGTTCTCTGGTAGAGACAGAAGACTGTCCAGAAGGCTGGGTCCGTCCGATGTCCGCTGCCTAGACTTTCCTACGGAAGCCTGTGTTCTCGTAAAGGGGCTTCCTAGCCGTCCGGTGTTCTCCATATACGCCTCGTTTCTCTCGACTTTCCCGATATCAGAATTGTTACTGTTAAAGGATGTAGAAACAGAAGCGTTAGTGCTGTCCGTAGACTCGTTGATCATTGCAACTGATAGGTCTTGATGTTGTGCGACTGTTGCCAGATACGTGTAACGATAAATTGAAGCTGTGAACTTGATCAGAGTCAGACCCCCCTTTTATACTGCGCGAAAATCATCGGAGCGTCAAATGGTAGTTTTCGGAATGCCAATTTGAACCGCCGCTACTCAGTCGAATGTTGAATGTCATATTATCAAAGGAGGGTGAACCAGGCTGTTATAAGGCGAGATCTAACTGTTTCAGGACCGTTCCCCACTCGGCGGGGAGTAGACTCATTTCTCTAAGCGTCAGAAGTGCTCGTACTGGCCCATTGATGTCTGAAGCATTCACATCCATATGGCCTGAGATAACAAATCAACTCTGCACAAACATTACCGAAGCCTCTCTCCCGCCGAACAGTCCTACAATCCTCACTGCTCCGCCTTTGTAAGACCCACTTGAGATCCGTCGTAATCGAGGTCGTGTAAGCTCTGCTTTGTCGAATCGATGGTTTTGTCCTGCCACTTGTCCGAAGCATTGGTATCGTCGACCTACTGTCAGCGAGACTTCTTGCGAGCCATCGAGAACTCACGTGTTGAACAGTCTCGGTCGTAACCTGAATGTTGGCCGGAACGACGCGCTGACTTCGGATAGCGTAGGTGTCTTTGATCTGACGGTCAACACACCGAACAAATTGCTTGTGTGGCTCATGTGTCGACTTACCCTTGTGCGATACGACGATTGTTCATGGTCGAGCTCACGACGGAGAGCGAATCGTTTGTTCAACACGACCAGAATGGAGATGACGTAGACATTTGGAATAAAGCAGAAGACGGGTCCGAGCGACGTGTGAGGGTCTCGAATCATCATGATCACGAAGGTTGTTGCCCTAAAGATCAGTTGTGGTTCTTTGAGACGCAATGGTGAAGTACAAAATGGTCGGAGGAAGTTGTGTCTCCATGGCCAGACTGTACTATTAGTTATGGGCCAATATCAGGAGCGTCACGACGCACACAATGAGCCTCGTGATCGTCTTATCGGTTTGTTTCCATCCAGTACGCGATCGGAACAGGTGGTAGGTAATGTACGAAGTGATGACAATATCACTAAGCACCTCGGCGCCAATCCACAGGTAGATAGGCGCGATGACACCCTGTATATGAGATTCGCGTCGAGGAAATCAGTGATAAGCTCACGTTTGGACCGAAGAGATTCCGATCTAGAATCCTTGCCCAAATGGCGCCTGCTGTCGATGCGAGTCTACTATGAGCGCTTTGCGTTCAAACTCGCTCTTCACCACTCGAGCGGCACTCACAGTATCGGCGCAACTACAGCAACAAACAGCTTTGATCGGTCACCCAACTTGTACGCCCTCGCAGCGAAGAATATCCGATTATCAGCTGAATACCCCTACTCCCATCCATGTGCTTACAGACACGGGCGTCCTAGCGATCGTTTCGAACAGATAGATCCATCTGGCATCTACCCATCAGGGATGATCTCGCACAGACAGTTGAGCGACTCACATGTCCAGTCGGTAAAAATCGCCCATTCTCCGAAGTAGAACGCCAACAAACGCAAGTTGAGCGCGATCAAGCTGAGGGAAGGTCAGAGGGTGGTCATCGTATAAATTGTGTATGCTTACAAGATCGAATACAAGATACTGTGCGTGACGAGGAAATACTACAAGTCAGCTGCGAAACTAGGCCAGGCTCGAGCTGGAACACTTACAATCACAATTCGGATAGTCCACGATTCCTTTGAAGCGCTCCATTTCTGCCAGGTGAAGAACAGCATGAGCACGACACCGAGTAAGTGACCTTCGAAGAATAAGCTGCGGGGAGTCAGAAAACGTCCGCGTCTGGCTGTAATGACCGCTCACCCGACCAAGAATGGCCCTATTCGACTTCCAGGATCGCTCGCCATCAAAGCTGCTGCTCGCGCGTTTTGTTCCGCCGTGAACATGGTATGGGCCGTTTTGGAAGTGAGAGGAGAACTATTAGAACGATGAGATCGAGTGCTAGGTATATAAATTAGTCGCCTCGACGACGCTTTGACGACAAAGGTCAGAAAGGGCCAGCCCCCCACAACGCCATCACGATCTCCTCATCTGGCAACAAGCTCTCGATCAGTAAGTGTCCTTAAGAGCCCCCATCAGTAACGGTCTTCCCGTGCATCTAGATCACCTAGATCGGAAAATGTGGACCCCAGTGGAGGGACCGTCGCAGGGGCAAACCCGTGCGAGTGCTTCAGACGATAGGACAGTGATGTTGACGAGAGTAGATGCTGAGGCCGTTCAGTCTTTCTTCCATCACGCGGACATTCAGTATCCCGCCGACTTCTCTCCATACATCCCTCTTTGTCTTCCAGTAATTTCAGCATGCAGTCGTATTCGCCTACGTGTCCTGGCTCATTTTCGGAATATGACAGCGCGACAAAGGTAGAAAAAAACGATTCGGAATAAGAAGCCGGCGGCTGGATGAATGGGTCACCCATCAATTCATATAAACGCTCTGATTACTCTTGGCTTACCACCATCACCACCCCAATGCCATTCACACCCATCAACACTTTGGTAGGCGGTGCTTTACTGCACGTCTCCACATCATCTTTGCTTAGCGATACGGGTCGAGTCCTAGGGATCTCGGGTATTGCCGAGTCGGCTATTTTGGCAAATGGGCGATGGCAACGTCAGGTCGTTCTGGGTCTGTTGCTTGGTCCGACGTTGGGATATGTGCTCGGGATAGAAGGGATCTACGCCGGCGACGCCATGCGCGGCTGGAGCGGGATTAGCCTGATGCGGGGAGCTTTGGCCGGGTTGTTGGTTGGTTTCGGCAGTAGAGTGAGTGAATCTCCGATCAGGATTTTATGCAAGACTAACAACAGCTCGGGTCGGGATGCACGAGTGGTCACTTTCTTTGCGGCGTATCTCGAGGCTCTAAGCGGTCTTTGATCGCTACGGCAACGTTCTTTTCCGCCGCAATGATCACCGCAAACCTCACTCTTGCCTCCTCTCCCCCGGCAATCACCATCCTCACCCCGGCCTACCTCCCTGTATGGCCCGCTATGAAAGCGCGAAAGACGCTGTTTTTCACTTTTGCCATCGCACGCCTCGTACATACCGCTTTACAAAGCCATTTGTCCAAAGTCCGCTCTCCGACGACACTGCACCGATACGCTTCATACCTCCTCGCCGGCATCACGTTCTCCTTTGGGCTGCTCATTTCCGGCATGGCGGACCCGACAAAAGTGCTTCGGTTCCTGACGATCACCGATCTACCAACGTTTGACCCTTCGCTCGCTATGGTGGTTTTGTCTGGAGTAGTCCCGAATGCCGTTCATTGGTTCACAATGGAGAAGGAGAAGACGAGGTTATCGTGGGAAAAGTGGTCTGTTCCAAACAGGGCAGACATTGATTGGCGCTTGATCATCGGATCTGCGCTGTTTGGGATCGGATGGGGGCTGGCAGGTATCTGTCCCGGACCTGCCATTGTCGGAGCCGGTAGCCTCATTCCTGCATTCTTACGAGGAACAATCGTTCCGGAAGTCGCAACAACTATAGCAGGGCTCTTGGGGGCCATGGTAGCTGGAATGACTCTCGTCAAACTCGTCTAGCCACTGTAGCATATACCATCTAGTTACAATTGCATCAATCTAGCTACAAATGCATCGATCTTAGTCATCACAACTTGACTTCTGCTTCAAGGGTCTCACCCTTGGCACCCTGGATACAGTTCCTCACGCACCTCCCGGCCATGGCGATTCGCGTGTCAAAGTCCGCAGAGCCCATATGTGGGATGACTACACATCGCTTGTGCTGAACAAGAGGGTGGTCTGCCGCAACGTGCGGTTCCCCCGTAATGACATCGAGACCTGCACCGTAGATCTCTCCTTCGTCCAGCGCCCAAGCCAAATCTTCCGAGTTGACAATCGGTCCCTGGGCAGTCAGTACCAGGTTCCACTCAGCCACTCCAACCGCTTACTCTCGCACAGTTGACAAGCACCGCCGACTTCTTCATTTTCGTCAGGAAATCCTTGTTGACCAGGTTGATTGTGCTCTCATTCTGCACACAAAGGACAATGACAATATCCGCCTGCGCGGCGATCTCATCCCTCTCTTGCCTCTTTACCGTCACCCCAGACTCTTTGCTAAACTCCGCATCGATCTCGGCTTGGTTTGGGCGCGCGCGCGAAGAGAGGTAAGTGATAGTGGGCGGTTCCTTCTTGTTTGTGAATGCTAGCAACCGTCTGAGGGTTTCTTGAGAAATGCGGCCGAAACCGAGGAACCCGATGGTCAGGTTTGGGTGGCCGATAGCTGGGCCTGTCATGACGAACGGTCCCCATGGTAAGGTTGGCCACTGTTCGTTAGCCATATCAGCGACGAAAACTCACCTCGTTGGCTTTGATGAGCTGGATTCCTTCCTCGACCCGGCGCATGGTCATGAGAACGAGCATAACCGTGATGTCCGCCACGGCGTTGTCCAACACTCCAGGCGTATGGCCGACTTTGATGCCCTTGGCATTACAAGCCTTGACATTGATGTGGTCTGGACATCAGCGGTTTGCATGGGGACCAAGCTGTATGAGGGCTTACCATAACCGACAGAGCACGTCGAAACCACCTTGAAGTTGGAGTTACAAGCATTCACAAACTCCTCATCGACCTTGTCGCTCTTGTGTGGGTGCATAATACACGCTCCATAAACTTCCGGGTTGGCGAGGTTCTGCAAGACCCACTCGCGAGTCGGCTCGGCATCTTCTGGGTTGACGATGAGGTCAAAGCCCGAGCTCTCGAGGATCGCGAGGGCATCTGGGCCGATCGGCCGGGTGCTGCACGTCAGGCGAAATTTCTGTACCTCCTATTGTGGACGTACAGGAGGATGGAGGGCATGCTGGAAGGTGATGATGTGATGGCTCAATTCGAAGTTGTATTTCCAGCTGGAGACGTTCCGGCTCATTATCGCGGCATCTCTCGGTCCGACAAGCCGGAATGGCGGCTGTTTTCAGAATACCTGATGGCTGCTCAATACACAGTACAAATGTTTCGTATTCTGTCTTAAATACTGCCTCAACATAAAGAGCGCAACGGCCAAAAGAGAGGTATCAATGTGATGGTAATAGCATACGACAGTATCGAGCTGTCTAGCCGGATAGCGCTACCTCGCGTACCAGCATGTGAAGATTGCGAACGACAGTCTCGACAAGTACCTTGTTGATGATCATGTGAGATTGGAAAGGCCTCTGTCACGTTTCGGACTCTGGAAATCACCTTCGACAATGTTAAGGATCAACTGACAGGCGTATTAAAATATCCTGATGCTTTGCCAACCGGGCCCATTGCCTCAAGTGGCACAGCTTGTCCGTCGCGTATGTTATCGTACCACGGTTGAGCGGATCGGAATGCACATAGTATCGTATCTGTAAAACCCGTCCCCGTTGCCGCACAAAGATAGCAGTGCATCAACAGAGGCATTCCGGGATCCGCCAAATGCTCACGTGAACTCGGGAGTATATGAACAGGTTTCCGAATCTCGCGCCACTTGCGCATCTCGCCATTCTTTGCCACCCGGTTCGGATTCGGAGCGACATCCGGTTTTCCACTATGCCCACTACGAATCGCTTGCTCTCCACTACGAATCCTCGTTTGCTCGGTAGGAGTAGATCGACTCGGAGCTATGTTATAAAGCCAGAGACAGGTTTTTCCTTCGATGAGCAATTCTCACACATCACACATACATGTCACATACACCTGAAGCCGGTACTGCCCGCAGCCGACATTCGATCGAATCGACCGATACGAACTCCGCAACGCTCCATGATATGGCGTTGACGACTTCGAGAAAGTCCCATATCGCTTCTTCTTCTTCTCAGGATGGTCAAACCAGTGGGCGGGATAACCGCGCTGCGGAACTACCATTGGGCGCTTGCTCAGCTAAACCGGATGACCAAGTCTTGCGACCCTTGGGCCGAATGCAGCATGCTTGCTTGAACCTGTCCCCGGCGTTCTTCTCGCTGAACATGGGAACTGGTATCGCTTCGATACTGCTGCATAATCTACCGTACAACGCCGCTTGGCTGCGATATATCGGGATCGTTATTTTCGTCTTGAACGTTGTACTTTTCGCCCTTCTGTGCATCGGGAACTTGGTCCGGTACATCCGGTGGCAAGGGATCTTCGATGCAACGATGAAACACACCCTGGCCGGCATGTTTTGGGGCTGTCTCCCGATGGGCATGGCCACTATCATTGTGAGCTGCCTCTTTCGTGTGGTAGAATGGAGCTGATCAGAAGAATATGATTGCATTCGTGTGCGTGCCGGTTTGGGGGCGTAATTGGGCTCTGCTGGCTCTCGGCCTGTGGTGGATCAACGTCGTCATGTCGGTTTTCACCAACGTTGGGATGATCTATATGATGTACGGTTCAACGTCTGTCCCTGTCAGCGGACGCTTACAAGCAGGTTCGTTAGGCAAACACACACCATCGAGTCAATATCCGCCGCTCTGCTCCTTCCGATCGTAGCCACCGTTGTCGCAGGTGCCTCGGGAGGTATCGTCGCCAATGCACTTTCTCCTTTCGACGCAAATCTAGCACGCAGCACCGTCATCGTCAGCTACGCCGTGCTCGGTACCGGCATTCCCATCGCGATGTTCCTCACCACCCTTTGGATCTACCGAACCGCCATTGTCGGCTTACCAGCACCTGCCGCCCTGCCCAGTCTGTTCCTCCCTCTCGGTCCCTGTGGTCAAGGCGCTTTCGGCCTTGTCCTTCTCGGCCACGTCGTTCGCGATCTCGCGTACACGTACAACGTAGGTTTCGCCATCTCCCCACCGACCACATCTTCCCTCGAGTCGATGCACCGCGTCGCCGACGGGGTCTACGCCTCATGCCTCATTTCTGGCCTGATCCTCTGGGGATTAGGTCTCGTATGGTACACCCTCGCCATGGTCATCACTATCAACCATATCATTCGCAACAAGGTGTACATGTCGCACAAATCGTTCTCGATCAGTTGGACGGCCTATACCTTCCCTATCGGTGTCTGGGCCACGGCAAGCACTCAACTAGCCAAAGAGTTCGACTCGCCCGCGTTCAGGGTTATCGCTACGGTAGTCTCGGTCCAGGTCGTGCTGCAATGGGCGTATGTTTTCTTCATGGCCATTTGGAAGGCCTCGAACGGTACGATCTTCGTCGCTCCCGAGTTGAACGAGTGGGACGGAGGTCGGGCGCCGTTGCGTTTCAGCAAAAGTGAGACCGACATCATGGTGTAGCCTCGTGCAGGCGTATCGCGGGAATTGGTTGTATTGTTATTTGGTATTAGGTTGTATAATAGTCATCATACCGTTGAATCTAGCTAGTCTTATCGAATCATACAGCACGCATATCCCTTTGCGCGAATATGGCAAAAAAAAACAGCCTGATGAGTTCCGTTCAGCACCAAGGTGCCACTTCTGATCATCATGCATACTTCAGTTTATACACGTGCAAACTGACATGACGTCGCAGACTGTGAGAGGAAGGAAAGGATCTCATACCCAAGGAGAAATCGTCCTTTCTGCTCGTATGCCAAACACTGCAGAAACACTTCTCGGGGATGCTCCAAGAGACCAATGGGCTACACTTTTCAAGTCTGCGGGGCTATTGATTGAACCCAGTAGGGACGGTCATGTTAATGTTACGGAAGAAGACCATGAACGATTGGTTGGGTCTGCGGATGTCGCGGAAGGCGACGTCCGAAGTCACATTCACAAGACTATGATGCTTTATATGATCGAAGAGGGAAAAGGGTGTGCTGATGACGAAAGTCAGGGAGGGCTTCAATGTGACGATATTAGGCGACAATCAGCATTTCGAAGAGCCGGCCGCATTGCAAAAAGGAAGCCTTGATTTCTGTGTGACATGGTCAAATGAGGCAGAGAGTGACAACGCTGCGTTCGGGATGAATGAGTTATTAATAGGAATCCGTTTTTTCCTTGATTTAACCTATACTCCCTCTGTGGTAGTTTGCCAATGTCTTGCCGCTAGATGCCATCCCAGAGGCCTTGAGGATGACGCCGACATGAAGTTTGTGAGCTGCTATACGGAACGACTGACAAACCCGACAGCTCGCCATTTACACGGGCTTCGGTGACCCTGTCAATAGACAGGCTTACAGGTTGCCACCAATCTGACAAAACAGTGTCCACCCGGGCGATGGATTGTTCCTTCCACAAGCTACCCCTGGTCGAGCACTCTCTGCGCTCTCCAACTGGCTTTCTGCCACTTGTAACGCGTGTGACACATACCTTGCAAGTCAGACATTGTGGGTAAGCTTGACGCTCTCGCAACGAAAGGGAAGCTTAGCTTGCATGAGCCAAACGTGTATCATCCTGCCGAGATCTTCGCGGCTCAAGGGAGAAGAGGGTAAAGGAAGGCATATGATCGTTCTCGTGGAACGGTATAACATAGAACTTGACAGCCTGCAAAGATCATCAAACCGCCATGTCCGATACTATTTCTCAGTACCCAGCCTCTTCGACCGGTGCGACTTGTACACAAGCATTGTCACAAGCGTCGTCTCTGCGATCGTCAGACTCGACAAATTCTTCAGCAGCACCGGCTTCGTCCTGTGTTTCGGCCATTCCTACAAGACGCAACGATTCAAACCCACTGCCAGCCGATGTGACCGAGGCAGACATGAGGAAATATTACGCAATTGTGAGTGATCTTGATTGGTCCAAAGTGAAATTTGTCGTGGATTCTGGGCCTCAGGGGAGCTCGTGAAGTAGTAGGGAGAAGGCCGCCAGGTAAGTCTCAGCACTATTCCCCTTTGGCGATATTATGTCGATACACCAGGTCCTGCAAGGAAGCAGGAACTCGAGACGATGCTCGATTTTGTTGCACGCCCTCAAGGATCGAATGCATGGATTGTCAGACCGTCGTTAATTGCGTAATTCTCCCTTTGTCAGTCCAATGCTAATCTTACGCCTACATCGGTGCCGTACTCACCGTTATGATCTCATTTGCCAGCTGATCAGTTGACCGCGCGACGGCGCTCCCTTTGCTCCATCAACGACTTCCAAGGATCTTCACAGAAGCTATCTTTGAAGAAGCCCTGCTCGCTCGGTTGATGCGAGCCTGCTCCACCCCCGCCACCTCCTCTTCCACCCCTCGGACCTCCCCTGCCTCGGTGACCGAACCCTCCTCTTATAGTTGAAGCTTCGAGTTGCTGTGTAGGTGGGCGGAAAGGAAGCGATGGGGTTTGAGCTGCAGCGGATGAATGAGGTCGCTGAGGGAGTCAGTCGAGGTCTCGATCTTACAACTCACTTTGACACCCACATTGAATGCTTCGGTAGGTATAGGACTACTGTTTGAACCGGTCGCATGTACGCTTCCGCCCCGACCTCTGCCCCGATTCCGCTTCCCTCCACCTACTACACCTCTTGAGCCCCTTCCGCTAGCATCACCTCGTGCTGCCGCTGGCTCGGATGATCCGGCGACAGGCTCAGGTTGATTGACCTGTCTCTTCCCGAATGACATGGGTAATCCGAGAGCGTCCATTTTGAGATGAGCGATTGGAGCGATGTGAGTGAGATTAGATATTAGCCGGTTATCACTGGATCGAACGGGGGAAGATGACGTGTAAATAAAATGACAGTTCCGGTGTGATGGACCGACATCCGGTGATAAGGGTCGAGGTGTTTCCATACTTCCGGCGGAGCATATCGCGTTCAACGGGGCCACCCTGGATGCCCCCCTTTTACCCCTCCTCCAACAGACACCCGACACGACAGTACAGGTTATCCTGAACATCTCTCTCTTTCACTCCCCATACCTACCCCTCCCCCACCTCAGATTTCTTCCTCCTTTCAGCCATGTCCGCGAATCCGCAAGAACCTATCGGGTCAACACTGACTTCGTCTTTGAAAAAAACGGCCGACTCGCTCACTGCGGTTGTGCAACCCGCGGAGAATGAGTTGACTCGATGGAGAAAGACATTTGACAAGTTTGCGGGTGTGGAGATTGAGGGGAAGAAGTGCGTGACTCTGAAAACACTCGGGCTGAATGTATAGATACCTCAACCCGGCTCAGTTTATTGAAGCCATTGCTCCGACCGAAGAGGGCTTCAACAGGATCAAGAGGGAACAATACTCTATCCGTACGTATATTGGTCCAGGCAGTGCTGCCTTCACTGCTTATAAGCAGTCTTCAACGTCGCGGACAGCAACCGACGAGGGTTGGTATCGTTCGAGGATTTCGTCGTGTTTGAAACCCGTGAGTTCCCGCTTGTCAAGTCCGCTTCCCCGCTAATGTCTAGTTTTGAAACGAGTAAGCTCAATGAGGTGGGGTGAACGCTTCAAGGCTGACCTTTCCAGCCAGATGCAGACTACCAGCTCGCTTTCCAGGTCTTTGACACGTACGTGGCTCATGCATGCGATATGTCCGCTGATACGGCAGCAATGCGTCAGGGTCCATTGATTTTGAAGAATTCAAAGCGGTTCTCTCTGCTAACACGACAACAAGCGAGATCCGTTAGTGGATCCTCACCACCGTCCGATGTATGCTAATAGACAGCCTTCGACTTTGACACGACATGGATGAAGCTGTACGTCGGGCAGCGAGGTGGACGACATGTCCTGGGATGTGAGTTGGACAATAGCCCTTATTATCCGGAAGCTGATCCCAGACTCCGAATTCACCCAGCTCATCAAGGGTTACCAAGGCGAACGACTGAGACAAGCTTTTCACTTCTTCGACCAGGATGGAGATGGTTACATCAACCCGGACGAGTTCCAGAAGATTATTGTCGTAAGTGCGGACGTGTAGGCGGAAGCAGGATAACAGCCTGATCCAAAGGAAATTGCCGGTCACAAACTCTCAGAATCTGTCCTGCAAAGGCTACCGACGTTGACAACCATGAACCCCGGTAGGAAGATCAGCTACTCTGAAGTCATCGCTTTCCACAACAGTGAGTGGTTTTCAGAAGTCGGGGAAAGGGAGCATCAGCTCACAAATCAAGTCATCCGAGAAATGGATGCCGTCGAAAGGATCATCACACACGCCGTGCAAAAGTCGAAGGATGGCAGAATCGATGTTACCGATTTCCTCAACGAGGCTGCTGCTAGCATGCGATATGTGACCTTCACACCGATGGAGGTGAGTGAAGTTGGCGTGCGATTAGGCGAGAAGTCTGATTTTAGGCCGATATCATTTGGCATTTCGCCTCGCGTGGTGGAATGGGCTCGAGCCAACGATTAGGTCTCGCAGATTTCCAGGCTCTCCTCGATGCGAAGGTACGTCAATGATTGAGATTCTAGCTGATCAGCAGTGGCAACCACCTGCTGCCGCAACAGAAGTAGCCAAAGTCGGCAGTCAAGGCGTCCTCGGAGAATTAGCGCAATCCACCTATAACTTTATTCAAGGTGGTATTGCTGGAGGTCTCGGTGCCTACGTAAGTAGTAGTTCACAACAACGCTGACATCAGGTCGTGTACCCCATTGATCTTGTCAAGACTCGTTTGCAGAATCAAAGGTCGACTGTTGTCGGTGAAGTGCTGTACCGAAACGCTTGGGATTGCATCAAGAAGGTCTACGCCAACGAAGGAGGCGTCCGAGCGTTTTATCGGGGTGTTTTGCCGCAGCTCGTCGGTGTTGCACCAGAAAAGGCCATCAAGCTTACCATCAACGAACTGGTCCGAAAAAAGGCTACGGATCCGGAGACTGGAAGGATCTCGTTGTTTATGGAGGTGGTTGCTGGAGGTACGGCCGGAGGTTGTCAAGTCGTCGTAACAAATCCGCTAGAAATCACAAAGATCCGTTTGCAAATGGTGAGCGAAACAAATCGGCTTGATCTTGTGATGGAGCTGATCCAAAAGGCCGGTGAGATGGCACGAGCAGAAGGCCCGGGAGCGGTGCAGAGGGGCGCCGTCCATATCATCAAGCAGCTTGGTCTTGTCGGTCTGTACAAGGGTGCTACTGCTTGCTTCTGCCGAGATGTTCCATTTGTGAGTCGGCTCACGTGAAAATGCGATTATAGCTGACTTTGCAGTCTATGATCTACTTCACCGCGTAAGCGACACCGGGACCTTGTGTGACATTAAGCTGACTCATTGTCAGATACGCCCACATGAAGAAGGACGTCTTCGGTGAAGGCAAACGAGGAAAAGTTCTATCTTTCGGCGAACTGCTCTTGGCTGCCGGTATCTCTGGTATGCCGGCAGCCTATATGACAACACCTTTCGGTACGTTTGAAGTTTGGTTGAGAAACAGACGCATGTGGCTGATACACAGATGTTGTCAAAACGCGGCTGCAAACCCAGGCGCGAGCTGGTGAGACAGTCTATAAAGGCGTTTTCGACGGTCTACGAAAGATCACCATTGAGGAAGGTCCGAAAGGCAAGTGCAATGACCGACCTGCGTCATGACACATACTGATTCCAGCTCTGTTCAAAGGAGGTATCGCCCGTGTTATTCGATCCTCGCCACAATTCGCAACGACCCTCGCCGTGTACGAGATGCTCCACAAACACTTCCCTTACCCTTACGCCGCCGCAACGCCCGCGGCCGCTTTGCAGCAAGCACGCTCCGCTATGCAAACCACCGACATTTCGAGAATACGTGCCCGAAACGCCCTGCGTATCTTGCTGGACTGTTCATCTGGTTTCGGTATGGTGGATCAGAACGCGGCAAGCAAGGGAGTGCAATCGTTGCCAAAGGTCTTCAGGTCATAGGATGGGCATGTGGAGATTGTATAGACAAAAGGCTACGCACGCAACAAGCATGCATGGCGACATACTCTTGGCGTATGGTCAAGATGCTATACTGATCGGTGTTTATTGATGCCGCCATAAACAAGCTCATGCATAGAAAATCGCAACACTGACGCCACCCGACGCTTCGCTCACCAAAGCTTCGCGCTCGACACCTAGACTCCCACATCACCATCCGTTCACTTGCCGCCGCCAGGCCAAGACGTATTCTTTCGAAGATCCTCCCGCCGAAGAGCTGAACTTCGGATCTCCTCCTTCTTGTGTTGACAATGATGGGACCATGTTGGTGACACCCCTCCCCACAGACTGGGTTGGTCTCTTGACTCTGCCTGAACTTCCAGAGTTGATCTGCATTGTAATTTCCGAGCTGAGAAGTCGCATCCAAATAGAATGCCATGTATTCTTGGAATGAGGTTCGCAGAGACCCTTGGCATGTTCGTTGGATCTCTTGTCTGCGTGGGCCATTCCAAGGAACGATAGCTTCCCGTTGTTCGTATCAAGCCATTTATCGTCGAAAGAATAATGCTCTGTGCCCGCATTCATTGATGCAATGCTCAAATTTGGCAGAGTCCCCCGCAGGACCTTGAAGGCAGTTTTCTCTGCACCAGGGGGCAACGTCCACCCATCATGATGTAAAATGATGGCGAGTGTCGACCCGGGTCTTTGAAAAAGGGCGGGTGCATCATCAAGCATTGTAGAAAGCTCGTGTTTCCCCAGACCGCTCTTGCGAAATTCTACGGATTCTGGGCAAGACGAGATGATGATGGTGCCTGTGGGCATTGTAGCGAAATGGTCCACAACAGTGTAACGATGGTGATATGGATGGTCGTCTCAGTGAACGTCTGGTTACCTCAGGTGGCAAGATGAACCTACTCTGGCAGTAGGGGTTTCTGCAAGAAACGCGCGAGCTCCTTTCAAAGGCGGCTCTCCTTTCAAGACGTGAACGTCCGGCATTCGACGGACGCCCCATCAATGGGCCGTTGTGTGTGATTCGACGTTTCTTACCTGGGAAGACAAGGCTCTGTGACATCTTCTCGCGAATGACGCTTCTCGGTCTTGATGTTTCGTAAATCCGTTTTGACATCCTTTGGTCTCAGGGTTTGTCAATCCTTCTCTCTAGTTTGCGTGTTTGGCGCTGTCACGGCCATATGCATAACTCACACCAAACCAAAAGAGAACGAGCCTTTCATTGTGGTGGTGGTGGTGGTGGTGGTGGTGGTGGTGGTGGTGGCGTGCGTCACCGCCATCCCTGTATATCGCAACATGACTTGTCACCGTTCAAGACAATTCTGGCTAGTTGAACTTTCAGCACTACCATTCGCAGCCGAAGTCGGAATTCTCACACCGGTATCTGCTCGCGTTCGAGTGTAAGACGACCTCGTCCCTGCGCAGGCGGTGGGCTTCCACGTTTCGTCAACATCACATATCGATCCAGACGACTCTGATGCTGCTTTGTTAGTCTGTTCCATAGGATGTTTTCCCCAAACTACCGGAGTGAACGAGGCGTCTTGTTATAGTTATGGCTATCAGGTTTCATCAGGTTCCGTGTCAGTCCGTCCCTTACAGAGCTGTGTATGTCGTCAACCTGGAAGGGTGGAACCGACCTTGATAGAACGGTGCACTTTCCGGCGAGGTTCCATGACCGATACTTGCTCTCTTCGTGCAAAGCCAACGGAATTCTGTCGTTGAGCGGGGAACTCTGTGGCACCGTGTCCTCTTCCTCAACAGGTTGATTTGAGTCAATTGGTAAAGCTCGGTCGGATAAGAGTTCTGTTGCTTCCACAATCTCCACTTCGAGAGTCAGCACCGACGCACAAAACGGTTCCGTTCCTCGAAATGTCCCGGACATAGTTCCGTACAGCTCTTCAGCTGTCATAGCGTGGATTAAAACCCATATTTGGCCTGTCGTGGGGTCTTTCCTACACATCCTCCTACACGCCCTCCTACACATCCTCCTACACATCCTCCTACACATCCTCAAGATGTAGGGTCTGTCGGAGTCTCCCTTTCTTGGGCCAGGTGTTTTGTGATCAGGTAGAAATAGCAGGCGATGTGGAGGTTTTGGATAGTAACATCGTGCTGATAGTCCCCTGACTGCCTTTCGTTTTCACCTTTTCGTATTTGAAAGTTGAACAGATCGCCCCGATGCAGCAGAAGCCGTTGTTGAGAACACCTTCTTTCAAAAGTGGCCGGTCTAATGTGCATGGACTCTACCAATCACGCCTTGTTATACCAGGAGAGCTGATCATTGTCATTGCGAAAGGCGCAGGAGCTATTACGTAAGATTCAAAACGACGCGCCTGACCTTCTTGGTATACATACCGTCGCGTTCAGCAGATCAGAGGGCAATGCCTGAACTGAACTTGATGTAAAACCTAGAGAAGAGGGAGCATGCTGCCAACGCGTAAACAAGCTCTCCATGGCGGCTGCAAGCGCCCAGTCTTTTTGTAGCAGATGAATGGATATGGCGGCAGCATTTTCCAAAACCTAGAACTGAGACATTCAGCCGCCAATGAGGCCGTTCTCACGGCCCGCCTCGTACCTCAGCTGCATTCCTCATCGAGATCACATCGGTACCTTCTCTGAAGGGGTTACTGTATCATTAGCAGATCTCTTGTACATCACCTGCGGACGTTCCGCTGAACGATCGGTGTCGGCCAGTTGTACGAATATTTCACGACTTGCGGCACGACTGCACGAGCAAGATAAACACACGACTCAACGGCCCTGTTCCGCTCCTTCAAAGTTCATTATCAATCAAGCCTCCTCTTTAAAGTACTGGACGGACGCTATCCCTTCGATCAAACACGTCGGTGAAGCTTGAGCAGTGTTGATCTATCTGCCTTTGTTTGTTCTTTGAGTTGGTCTCATACGCGCATCACGAGCATCAATAACATCAATAACATCACTATCATTCTCTATCACAGGAGCGTCCCCTCTCTCGCTATGATGTACACGCCAATGCCGTCGACTCGAAGACCACGGCCGCCATCACGCTCGCGAACGGCTCAAATGTCTGGGAAGGCACAATCAACAACAAATCCGAACCTTAATTTCCGCCCTCCACTTCTTCAAAATCCCTCGTCATCTACCGTTACATCAGTCGACAGGCCGCCGTCAATATCGACAACTCTGGACAGGAAGAGAGAGGACCTTCCAAGACCAGAAGAATACCGCGTCAGCATCAAACCTGCCGAGCAGAACGCTACTGTGCCTGATCAAGGAAGCTGTAACGGGCTGAGGAAGGCGAATTCCCACGGTTCAGCTGGAATGAACTCGAAACGACGCACGCTCGGTCTCGGCCTTGCTTCCCCTATAATCCCCATATCTAACACATCCTCGATAGAGATGGCCCAAGTGGAACCTTCTCCGCCCCCACCTTATGGGACGACTATGCCTTCCTCGTCACCTCACAGCGGTATCCAGTCCGCACCTACGCCTCTGCGCCAAGATTCCGGGACATTTTCACAACAGTCCAGCCGTTCATCGCGAAGCTCTAGTAATCACACTGAACGGTCGCGGATCAGAAGGGCGACGGATGCGGCAAGGGCGATGGGACTGGAAGTGGATTATGGAACGTCAGGATCTGAATCGCGCGGGTGGGTTACGGAAGATGCGGAGACTGTGAGCGCGGAAGCCATGAGAATTCGGCTCGTCGAAATGAAGCGGCAGCTGAAACGCCGAGATAACGGTGAGAGACTTTTTGTGGATTTCTCTAGGGACTTCCTATTCTCAGAGCTTTTGAGCTGATCGAACAGAGCTTCTTCTTGCAGCAGAAGTCGCCAACAAAGCCCTGCGCACACACGAAGACTTGCTGGCATATTTGCCCACCAGAGTCAAAGCCAGCCTCCCCGAATCTGTACATCTCTTCCCATCAAATCATTCCTTGAAACATCAACATACGCGATCCCCCTCCACCTCGTCAGCGGACTCGGCATCACGGGTATCACATCGCATCCGCCAGCCATCAAGCAATTTCACATCCACCATGTCCGCCGGGCCAATGACTACTAGCAGTACCGTTTACAGCTCAGTTTTCCCTGACTCCGCAGAAACCTGCCTGAGATCAGACGAGCAAGACGTGTCCGATTCTCTCGATGACTTTGCGACGGCAGACGACGAACTTGGTTTCGAGCAACATTATTCTACCATTCGCGGAAAAGCTCCTTTGGGGCGAAGTAATAGCCTCCGCTCCGGACCACATCCACGAGCGGTAAATAGGCCTGGACCTGGACGTCGGCATATCTCGCATCGACAAGCTCAGTTTGAAGAGCTGAAACGCGCCGATGCAGACGACAAGATTCTAGCTCTTGAACAAGCCGTCGATGACGCACGCGAGAGCGAGGAAAACCAACGCAGGTTAGCAGCCAGACTCCGGAAAGAGGTCGAGAAGCTTCAGCGCGACTTCGAACGGTCTGAGCTTGAGCGTGCGCAAGTCGAACAAGCCCTTCCTGTATGCACACCTGGCATCCGAGGTACTCTGGCCAAAACCGCCAAGAGATCTTTGCCAATGATAGTGAGCCCGCTGCGAGCTGGATCGCTGCCTACGAGACATGCAAAGGGAACTGAGGCTGGCCTTTCCGCCGATTCGGATGAGTTGGCGGATCAGGACGAAGACGAAGCGGAGCCTGATCTGGGAGACGTGACGGATCGATTTTTGAGAACCACCCCTGGCTCTCGTAGATCAAAGCACCCATCTCCAGCTTTGTCAGCAAACGGATCTGTACGCAGCATCCGACCGAAGGAGTATTCGGAGTCGGTATCAAGCGCACGCGCTACCGTGGTAGCCGTCTCGCCCAATCACGAGTATATATCCTCCAGAAACCAGCCCCGACGGCTGCGGAAGAAGGTGTCGCAAAGCAATTTCTCGAATCCTCATCGATTTGAAACTTTGACCCTTAAAGCACATCAATCCTTATCACCATCTCCGCTCGACTCCCGGCCAAACAATGAAACCCTCCGAAGCGACCTTCGGCCACCATCGCTGTCATCCGGAATCACGCCTGTAAAGTCGAGAAATCGTTCCAGGGCCGTCCGTCGATCTCCTTGGCCACAAGCAAGCCAATCACCAGGGAGCCATGAATCGTCGCCCAATTCCCAAGGAACGCTTGACCTTCCACACGACTCTTTCTCGCCTGTATTGGCCTCATTATCGTCACGTATGATGTCGATGCGTACATACGTGTCGTCCGCTCTGCAAGATACGCCAACTCGACCGAGGCCTGGACGGACTCTCGGTTCAGAATTAGGCAGCGACTACGAAGACGAAGCAGAAAGTTCGTTGCGCATCATCGAAGATGCTCTGGCCTTGGTCCATCCTTCTCCCAGACGTCCCGTGACAGAGTCGGATGATGATGGCCGATCTGTCTTTTCCGACGGTTTCTACGAGCCGCCTGCCCCGCTCCCACCTCGTGTTTCCGCTGCTTTGTCCTCGCTTGCTCTTGCTTTGGCACCATACGCTTCTCCTCATCCATCTCGAATTGATACGAGTCTTCCCGAATCAAGTTATAGCGAAGGAGACGAGAGTAATGATTCTGACAGTGTGCTTGCCATGCGCAAGATAAGGTGGGCAGATACGACGAAATCATCCCTCGAAAGCAGTGCAGGGTCAGACGAGGTGGTTTCCGATTCAGTATTCGTGCTTCCGAAAAGGCCCACGAGGTCGGCGTCTGCAGCGTCTTCTACTGGGACCGCGTTCGGCGGACGGAGCATTTCTAGGCCCTCTAGAGTTTCTCCAAGGTTTCGACCTCGACCCACAAATGCTCGACAATCATCCGATGGCTCTTTGTCTCTCGCACATCGCCGCCGAGCTTCCCAACAAGCTGTTCCGCAATCAGGAGCCGTTGGGAAAGGCAAGGCCAAGATAGACAACGACGATCATGAAGGCGCTTGGGAAGCCGTAAACGAGGAGGATCCGAGGCAGGTGTCAGATTTCCGCGAACCACGCACCATCCCTGGGAAAGTGGTACATGACTTGATCTGCCTGATAGCGATCCTAGTCGATTTTGTCGAATGCGCCGTTGTTATCATCTACCGCGTGATGCTTGACATGCGGTACGGCGAGCGTCCTTCTATGCTGTGAGTTCCTGATTCATCTTGCTATGTAACCGTCATTGATGATCAGGGGAGCTGCCCGGCGAGCAAACATGCGCCGATATTACCTCTAACGACCTGTAGAGACGATAATCACGTGGGAGGCTGGACCACCTTTGATTGTATACCTTAACGACTAACACGATTCACCTATACTAGCCCGAGATTTATCCCTATGGGTCTTTGTTAGACGTTCGTGCAAACCATTTATGAAATATTATGACCTCCAACGTCTGTCCCGATGAGTCTCATGATGTGTATGTGCATGCGTCATGTGCCGTGAAAGGAGGAATGTAGTTTTAGACGATGTTATCGCCGTTGGTGCCCATGTATTGGACAAAGTTGCCTACCACACCTGGCTCGGCCTTCTGAGCTTCTTGGACTAGTGGACCGATCTGAATATGAGTTTCCAGTGCATGACAAAGATCCCGACACGGTACTCACCACTCCTGGCTTTTGAGCACTTCTCGACGCGATCTGTTTCGATGCGAAGACTTTGGAGTCTGAAACGTCGCCAACCGGGTCGTGCACAGATTTCTCAGAGGCGCCTAATTTAGAAAAGGAGGATTGGAAACCAGCTTCCTCAGGATCCAAAGCGTCGATGTCATCGGCACCGGCGTAGGTAATGTCCTGTGGCAATGTAAACAGGTCCAGAAGAGCCAGGAAAACGGGTGGCCTGTAATGTGAGCTACTATACAACGCGTGCTTCCGGTCTGACGAACCAGAACTGTGTGTGGGATGGCGCAAGGATCTGGTCACTCTTCGTCAAAAGCTTTGTCAAGCCGACTTCGAGCACCTTTCTGCTCTTCACTGGCGCCTTTTGAGTATTCGCTAGAACAATCTTTGTCAGTACGTTGCCGAACAGACTAGGAATTAACTCGTGCTCTCCAGGCGTTATGCTCGGTAACGTACCCAGGTTGGATGGAGTCCAAAGTGGTGATGAGGAAATCGGGGCCGACCGATTCAATCGCACAAAGGAAGACCGCAAAGTACACAAAGCCATGCGTGAATTGTGTAGAAGGCTTGCTTTGTAGTCGGGTGAGAAGCAGCGTAAAGATAGCCGATGTGTACTGCTGCATGGCCGATCTGTGGAGGGTCAATAAAGTCCACGGCTATAGCTGTTCAACTCACAATGGCACAAATTCGTATAGTGATTGTACAAGCTCGAACGCGAACACATCATTGATCTTGCTACCGATTAAGCGTTGGAAGATACCCAGCAATCCCTGCACGTGGCCTTGGGACGCGAGCATCGACGGTCCACGCATGATGATGGCCTTCCAAATCCGCGCCAGCGCCGGGATGTTTCCTCGCTGCTCCCACAGGGAGGCAGTGAGAAGGGGTGCCACAAGTTGTTGGTACTCTCCGGGCAGTTCTGTTGGAGAATGGAGTTCGAGCAGTTGCGCTAGAATCTGGAAGATATATGGAATGAATTCTAACTGTTAGTTTTGCCAGGATCTTCGAGCGAGAACGCACCAACAACATCTTGCGCTAAGATGACCTGCGCCGGACCAAAGAGAGCCCGCTCAAAAGTCGGTAAAGCGGACGGTGTCCCTTCGCAGACAAATCTGTTTCATCAGACTCAGTTCGGTGTTGCAAGATATGACCAACCGTATCAATGCGGAAACACTTTCGAAGCAGTATTGATTGAATTTGGGGTTACTTGGGTTTTTGCTGATTTCACCCATAATGTTCACCAGCCGATTGAGGATGCCCTCATACGACGGGGTCAAGCTTTGACGAGCAGTAATGATTACTCGCATGGCGCCTTCGCATTAGCTATACGAGATCGAGCTAGACTTGTTCATTCAGACTTACACTTCATCAGGTAATCGTTCTCAGCGATCTTTTCCGGTGTTCCACCCTTCTCGATATTGGCGAACAAAGCCATGAGAACATTCTCCGCGAAAGGACGAACATCCGCCTGTGTGAACCTTCTATCAGCCAAGAATACTCCATAAAGAAGTCGATCCACACTCACTGAGCCTGTTTGTTGACTTTGATAAAAAGAATTCGTTCAATCGTGATAGCTCCGTAAGAGTAAATAACGTAATTGTCCGAGGCAAGATGTTGGACTAGAAGTGGAAGCACAGAGATCAATTGATCTTTCGTAAGCTGAACCGTTAGCTTGATGCACACCACCGGATTGTGGACGCCTACTTGGTTGCGGAAAGTGTACAAGTATTTGATAGCGTCAACGATGAGGATCGGATGAACGGTGCCGGGGGCGGCTTGGAGATCGGAGAAGACATTTTGACCAAAGAACGAAACAACGTCCACCAGGGCATTGGTAGATGTGACACCAAGCTGTGGTCAATTTAGCATTGTTACAGCGTTAAAAAAACATCTTCACCCACCTGCTGCGTGGAGCCTCGCGATGCAATCGATGTAAGCAAGTAAATCGCGGTGTCTTTGCTCTTCCAATTGTCGGCTGGGTTCGAAGAATAGTCCTGGGGATCAGCCCATGCCGATATGCCAGTCAGTCTGCACCCACCTGCAGGTACCTTGTAATGTATCCATTCGTGATGCTCGTAATTTGCTGCTCGAATTGCACCAACAAAGCCTGAGTGAAATCGGTAGCTGCTTGTCGACGGGTGTCTCCATCTAAATGTGTTAGCCAGTAGTGGGTCAATCATAGACGAATAACATACCAATTGATGGTTCGAGATCGCGACGGATGTACTCGATTGGATCGTCTTCAAACATCTCCTCCTCGTGTTCTGAGTTGCGTGAGCTGTGTTAAGTGTGGATCAGTATTGACTCACGTCGCAAAGTCATGTTCGGCAAGATGATCTTTTCGCAAAAGGCCTGCAGCGTCTCCTGCTGTTCAAACATGCTGCGGTGGTGGCCCATCTTCACTACGACCGACAAGAATCGCAGAGATTTTGATACAAGCTGCTGTCAATCTCAAACCATCACAGCACGACCGACGCACAATATCCTCTCGAATTCCGGGGCCGACGGCGGAAAGCATGTTCCAGACTCCATCAACGAAGACGTCAAGCTGGGTGAAGACCTCAGAGTATTTTTGCGCGAAAAGTTCGGCGATCTCGCAGATCGACGCTCGAATCTTTTGAAGCGGGCCCGGAGCCTCGTCATCGTCCTACGCATCAGCTTAGAAATTGAGAAGGAACTGCCGCCGACTCACGTCGCCCTGCAGTTCCGGTGCTGACCAGCTGAGGTATTTCCTCAACCATCCCTCTTTTCCGCTCGACTTGTCCCCCATGAAATCCGCCATGTGTTCTTCGAAGAACGGGGCGAGGTCTTGGCAATTTAAATCGTAGAAGAGTTGCGTCAAAAGCAGTAAAGCTTGAGCGAGATGTTGAAGGGAGGCATTGGGTGGTAGTGGTTGTCCTGATGATAGCAAACGATCGACGTGAGCGAACAGTTTGAAGTACGGCTCTGGGAAACGGGCGAGCACGTAATTGATGTCCGAGTAGAGCTGGTCTGTTCGGAACATGGATTGCCATCTAGCATGTCAGCGATTGCAGTATTGGTAAGGGCACCAGCTCACCGCTTGAAAATAGCATGTGCCGTGGCCAGAACACCGTTGTTAATAACGAAGTTGTCAGCGGTCAAGCTCGCTACAAGGTCCTGACAGTCAACATAGGTTCCAGACACGAGTTGAGCAGTCCTGACTCACGTCAACGAGATTTGACCACTTGTGCGGGAAGTCGTAGGAGGCTACGGCTGCCAGACCTTCACCAATTTGAGCTTGCAAAAGACTAGTTGATGGTTTGGCAAGACTGATCATAGCCGGTACTAGCTGGCTCTTGATAGCGTCCTTATCACTTTCGCTGATCTCGAAACCTCCACCTTCCTCGCTCTATTGACATCAGTCAACCGCAATCGCGTAGAGCTCCACTTATGAGACTTACTTCGTCGGACTCCCATAATCGTTTGACAGCATTCTTGAAATAGACTCCTGCTGCTTGTCTGACCACCATTTCTACGCTTTCTGACCGAACCAGATCGAGGACCAGTTGGAGAAAGCCGGACTGTTTTTCTCCATTTCGGAGCTGTTCTTCGGCTGCTCGGCGAGTAGCGCTATCGGGTGAGACAGTAGAGGTGAGCGTTTGGCTCAAGAATTGTAAGTTTTCGGGTGTTGCTTGCATTGTGAATGTAAGCAAAGGTTGGATAGAATTGTGTACAAAGTTGAAAAGTCAATATCAACGTTGGGACAGAGTGGACCACCGGATGAGACGCGAAGCGTGACGCAAACTTATTCATTCACCCGCTTAAATACGATTTTGCCACCCAATACCTAGGCACATTGCAGTAAGTCGATAATGCGTCGAAAGGTCTTCCAGGTCGACGGCCAAGTAGACGAGAATTATAAGGCTACATATCAACATTATAGCCGTGACGTATGTTTGATTGTATCTTCAGGCAAATAATCCGTTCCGGTCTTCTTTCCGCTGTCGTCAGGTACGCTCTGCCTGTCAAACATACCGCTCGCATTCCGTGGCTGGCTGCCAGATACAGCTTGAACAACCGCCCACATCCTTCTTCCTTGGAGAATGGGTACTTGGCTCCCAGTCGGTAGGCAGCAGAGAACCCAGACGCTACAGCAAGCTCGTGCATGTTCAAGATCGTCCTGTATATAAGCGGTCAATTGCTTGTGCTTTCTCACTCACCAGGCTCCGGCAAAGTAGGTATGGTTCTTCCCGTTCAAGAACATCATCCATGGCACAACTTTGTAGTAGTGTTGAGCCCTATGCGATTGCTAATGTATCAATTGCCACCACTTTGGGGATCGAACCATGCATACCTGTTTCCACCACTTCTCGTAGATTCGTTTGTCACTACGAATCTCCTTGTCGGTCCACAGATCCTTGCTCCCGTCCTTGTCGAGGAAGATGGTTTGGAAAACATGATCTTTGAGCTCTGCTTCAGGCTTCCCGTCTGGGTTCTGCCCCTTGCGTGCGCTCTCGCCGGTGGAATCGTAAAGCGAGCTTGACGGATCCGCCGGGTCGGTCTGCACGGCTGTCGGGTCTGACGCATACGACGGTCTACCATTTTGACCAGGAGGTCCCTCTGGTGGCACGCCTCTGAATTGCGGCTGATAGCTGCAGAGTCAGCGGTTCGTTGTCACGGAAGAATATCTTTGGCACATACTGAGTCAGGTCAAAGCTCATCTCGATCTTCGCCCGATTCTGCTCGTACTCTTTGATGTAGTATAAAGGTCGGAATTTCTTCTCAGCGAAATCAAAGGCCTTGTCGTCGTCTTTGCCAGTAGATTTTGCATTCAGCTCGGGTCGGTAAGACGTCTCGTAGTGCTTCTTCATATAATCCAAATCGTTGTGCGTAACAGTCACATCATGCCTGTTCATCAGCGCAAGAACAGCTCTGAGACTAGGCAAACGCACAAATAGAGGACGTTTCCCAAGACTTTGCGTTCCCGCCACGTTGCCGACTTGCCCAGGATCTTCAAAGCGGAATCCGCATCTGCTAATCAGTTTCTGCTTTCGGAGCAATGTCCATATTGCTCACCGACAGCTAATATCATATCATCGAAATGAGCGTCTTCTTCCACTCCTTCCGAAGTCTTGTAACCAATGACTACTCCGGTTTTGCTTCGGTCTTTCACTTCATAGACTTCGTGACCCAGCTTGTAGATCACATTCCCGCCTTCTTCCACCTTTGCTTTCCAAGCGGAATATGTGTCATGAAGCTGCTTATGAGTGTCTTCATACAGACAATATAGGACTCACGTTTGGAAATCCATACATCGTGGGAATACTCGCCAACAAACTCTTCTCGTCGAACTCGAAGAGTTTCATACTTGGGTCTAAGAAGACTCGTTCCAGAATGGCACTGGAAACGTAGGGGGTCTGATTACCTGTGCCGAAGAAGAGGGCCACCAAAGGGTAGATCATCCTCTCTCCAAAATCCGGACTGAAGCGGAACACCTTGAGCATCCGATGAACAGGCATCAGCGCAAAGATTGGCTCGAGGAACTTGATGATCTTCAGAACACGACCGAACTTCTTGATGTCTTTGGCGAAGGATCGAGAGAGCTGGGTAGGATAGACATTGCTCCAGTAATATTTGTCCTTCCCGAATGAAACTTGCATACCGACCGGTGTCGGCCTAGCGATCAGCCTTGTGTTCGTACAGATCGAAGCGCGCTCACTTAAAACCTAGGATCTCGAACATCTTGATCGTGTTATAGCTGCTTTGTGAGCAAGACCTACACTCCTTATTAACCTTACAACTGAGGGCTACATCCTTGGACACCGTCATTAATATATCCAGCTCCGTACTTGTCTGCATCGATCTCTATCTGCTTCATCAGTCTTTGTAAGAGGCGACATGGAGACCGACCGAAGTAGCCATTCCACCGGCTTCCGGCTCTTTGTCGAAGACAGTCACTTCGAATTCATCCGGATGTAATGATAGAGCATATGCAGCTGACATACCCTAAGCGACCGATCAGCTCAGTTCCAGCACAGATATTTCTCCCCAGCTCACCGAAGCACCTGTTAGCATTAGCGACCGACGGATTACTGTTTCATATTAGAGCTTACCCGCCCCGACGATGCATATCTTCTTCTTGTGCTTTGATGCAGACATGGTGATTGACTATTGTCTTGTCCCAACAAGAGGATTTGTAGTGAGCCAGCTCGATCCCAATGAAACTTGGATACGTTGCAACAACAACTGCAGATCTCATGTACACGTCATAATTGTGCCTAGCAATCGAACGATCGGATCTCATTTTCCGATGGAATAGTCGTCCTGCCCATCTAGATTTCATGCATTCGTAAGGGACAATATGTGTTCATAAGTAAGCTACACGCAGGATCAAGGTCAGACTCCTAGTCCAGATACACATCGGCATTCCCTCTTTGCACCATGAACCTGTAATCAGCCGGGTAATCACCCATTTGTAACGAGAAACTAACCTCCTCGGATCCGGTTTCATCGCGTGCGCATACTTCGGCAAACCGTACTGAGACGTTCGTCCTGCCATAGGTCCATCCATGAATGTCATGGCACTTCCAGCGACACTTGCTCCATCATCGTATATTTCAGGACCTCCGCCAACAACGCTGGGCGCTTGGTACAGACCGCCCCCACTTATTGCGTGCGGTTCGTCGCATTGCATTGAGACTGCTCTTTGTCGGCGATATGGGTCTTTGTAGAGATGTGCCTCTTCTACAGACAGCGGAGGAGACACAGTGCGATACGAGTACGCTTGAGCAGGGGGCGCAAGCGTGCTTGCTCCATGTCGATGATGCGAATGTGAATGCGAATGAGAGCGACGACGAGGCTCCAAGCTCAATGAATCAAAAGGTGGCAACCCGTCAAGTCCTCGGCGCCGATGATCTTTCCCTGTTTCGTGATCGCTCCCACTATCCCGACGCTCATGGTGATGATGGTGGTGACGGTGTTGGTGGTTGTGCTCTCGGTCAGAGTCTGTCGCCGGGCTCTCCCCTCTCTCACGATGTCTCTCCTCTCCATTGTACCTATCGTCCATCTCACTTGCTTTTCGTCCTCGATTGAGACCGCTATGCGCTCTGTTGGCAGTCTTGTGCGATTGCCTTCGCCTCTCGTATGTTTCGGCCCCTGCTTCGGACCCACCGTCTACAACGTGCCGGTCCTGAGTATCGTCGTTGACACTGCCCTGTGGGAATGGCGTGATCTGTCGAGGTTCCCCTCGATGTGAGCCGTATTCTGAAGGATGAATGAGATGTGATGCCGTTCTTCCCCTTTTCTCTTCGTCTCCAGAATGATGACCGCGAGGTTCCGGGGCTCCATGGCCACGATGCGAGTCTTGTCGTTGACGGTCTGCCCCGTAGGAGTCTGCTTGACGTCGGTTGTTCGAGTCCGCATGAGCTCGCCCATTCTTACCATCGCCGTGAAGCTCGGGACTGGCGTTGTGAGGTACATGCTTGTGGTGATGTGAGTGGGAGTTTGACCTACTACGGCCAAGGCTGGAGGGAGCAGGCGGAGGAACACCAGAAGCGAGCGACAAAGGTGATGGCTCATTGGGCGAATACGGGCCTGCCAATGGGCTTCCGTGGGGCGAGCCTCTGTGGCTGTGCGAGTACCGATGATGATGCCCCAGTGACCCTGATCGGCGGTGATGATTTTCTTGTACCGATGAAGCATGGTCATGTGAGGATACTACGGAACCAGAGCGATGGCGCCGGAATTTAGGTCGGGCGTAGTAAGACACGTCAGAACGCCCATCGTCGTCATCGTATCTGGAGGGGGAGTGGTGATGGGTGGCGTGATGGTGCTGGCGGGGTGCAATAACGCTTTCCGCTGTCTGCAGCCTTGGTGCAGGTCGGGGTGCCGGTAACGACGAGGTATACCATCCCTCAGATCCGGTATCAGACAGAGGCGGAAGATGGTCCGGGTGGGGCATGCGGGGATGCGTGCCCCCGTACATTGATCCACCAGCGTAGATGGATTGGGACGCTGGAAATGTCTGGGTGGGACCGCCGTGATTCATTGTCGTTGGTGCAGGTCTCAATTGAGGTGCGGTGTAGCCCGCTTCAGCTAGAGCAGGAATGGCAGCGTGTGGATCTAATGTCAGATAATTCCATGAATCAGGAGATGTAGTTGGGCAAGATGGCTTACTTGCGATTCCACCAGGATTTGGAGGGATAATAGCAGAAGCTCCTGCGGCTGCAGGGGCGTTTGCAGCGGCGCTGATTCCGCCAGGTTGAGAAGTAGTCTGAGGGTCGAAAAGCGGGGTGTAAGGTAACCTCATCTGGAAGGGGCCAGGAGAGACTGAAAGTCAGCTCCACCGGGACATATCGTTGGGTGTGGCCCAGTATGAATAGAATTGCATGACTCACCTTCGAGAGGCATTTTGGCGAAGAGGTTGAGGTGGCCAGGGGAAATCAGTTGGATGTGTTCGTATCTCCTAGGTCAACTGACAGGCGTGTTATAGCGAGAGCCAATCGGAACGAAGGTCACTATGAGACAAGCAGAAAGTAGCGGAACGTGACGTGACGATGCTCCTGAGTGACCATGAGATGTGACTGCAGAGAAGGAGTTCGTGGAGAGAGGGGGCCATGGCATTGTGGTGTGCATCCCTAACGTGATCGAGGACATATAAAGGAGGGCTCAATGCTATCTCCTTTGTGTGCGGCATCATGTGGTAAGTTCACACTATCAATCAAAGGATATTTTGCGTCTGTGACCTCTATTCGGCGTATGCGAGCTCGGCGACCGCGTAAGAGAAGTCTGTGGTGCTTCGAAGAGAATCATCAGAGTTGGACATAGCAGTCAGAAGGTTATGTGTTAGTGTCGAAGACCAGGAGCATCAGCAAACGCAACGCGAGGCAAGATATCACGCGGCGTGACAGGGTACAAGTTTTCTCCAAATTGACGCGTTACAGCTTCCCGATGGGAATGGAACTTGCAGGTTTTGCCTCAACCCTACTCGGACCCGACATCCTCCAGCAGCTTGTTCCCACCCTCTTTCGCTGCCGCTAGCAAGCTTCCTGGCGTATAGTGATTGGAGGTTGCCAGGAAACTGTTTCGGGATCGCAAAGCTTGCTCAGCCATCGTATCCCGCCAGACGAAAAGTGCCAAGAATACAGTCCCGATGAAGATAACGACTTCCGCTGAGAGCCAACGGCGGGCGTAGTCTGCCATTAGCTGCTAAGGCAGAGATCAAGTAACATACTTACAGCCCACAGTATGCGTTGTACCGTACTAAAAATCAGACATCCGGCTAGGTGTGTTGAAAGAGGTGCTCACCTTCTGGTTGAACCTTCGTGCCATACGCGTGCAATCCGAGCTGACGATTTTACCGTACTTGATACCGTCTAAGTGTATGTCCCAAATGGCGTATAAGGCATTAATAGTGCCCAGAAAGAGAATGACAAATCGCAGATATAGCGAATCGTACAAAGCCCAAGAAACGGCGATGAGAGATCCAATGAAGAACGTTGTCAAGCATATCCTGCAGTTTAGAACCCAGGAATACAAGTCGAAAGCGCTTCCCACTTACAACTGAATCGAAGCCACTTTCTCCTTATCTGAGACGTCTGTACTGTGTTTTCCCTTGACCTTCTGACTCCAGATCCTGCGCTGCTGCTCCTCTCGTTCTTTCCGCAGTTTTTCATAGCGTTTAACACTATCATCCTTGCCGAATCGTTTGGCACACCACAATCTTGTCGCGTACTTGTGATGTTGGAATAGCTCTTTTGGTAGGATGGCGGCACAGATGATTGTAGATCCAAGCGTGATGAAGGCGAATACCAACGCTGCGACTTTGCTAGCCACAGCGTCGAAGCCAGCGAATATGTATGCGCATCCGATTATACAGCTGCCTATATATCCCGCCGGCAAGGTAAGGGTGTGTGAAGGTTGTCTTTCCGGTTTCGGCGCAAAAAACGTCGCTCCACCTTCATTCCAGTCGACAATGATCAATGTGACTGTTCCACCGCTCAGAGTTCCGACTATAGCATGGCAGAGCTCGTGATACAGGACAGTTAGGTATTTGATCGGTTGCAAAATGCCGAAACGGCGGGTCCACTCGAACATCCATTGCTTTGTCGTCTTCCGGATTTGCAGAGGTTCGCCGTTCGCCTTGTGAATAACATTTCCATCTTCGCCTATAGCGTTCGTCAATACGAAGTCGCCATGTTTGTCGGTGACGTAGATTTCGACGAGATGATAATTAGTTGGGATACCCTTCCTACGACAAGATTAGATCAGGACAGAAGGCTGCAGAAACAACTTACCAAAAGCAAGCAGCGAACACTGCTGATACGCCGATCCACATGAGTGATTCCTTCTGGGCGTCATTGAGCCGATATGGGAACTCCTCAGCCCCGTTATGCTTCCCCAACCATTTGTCGAAGAAACTCTGTGCTGCGAGGACTTGATCAGATAATTGGTCCGTGACTTCCATCGCGAACAATTCTGTTTGCACTAAGATACATCTCGTGATGACTGACAATCACCGGTCATGACCCCAATGGAGTTGACGTGAAAGGAGGGAACGCTGCCGAATGACTGAAACGCCAAGGGGTCTGCTGATGATCTTGCGTCTTTACTTTTACGTGATCTGAATGAAATCGCAGTGAATTAGCTTTTCGACGGTGGAAACAGCGCTCCGAGGATCTACGGGTGAGTATCTCTGCTTGGGGTGTCTCTGAAAATAGATGACTCACTTCGTCGAAGACGCAAAGCACCAGTTGCTGATTTAGCCGTTTATCCTGCAAGGCTCCAAATACCCTTCTTGCAGCTCGCCTGGCATTTCCTCGACCTATCATGTTGGCGGCGACGTCTGACTATGAGCATCATCCTCTCGCCTTGCTTAGCGCATCACTAACCAGGAATCAATAGCCCGAGCTTTCTGCTTGCTTTCTGTCGGGTTTCCGCTTTTTCGATATCAGTCCTTGGATCTGAGGGGGCTCTCCATTCTCCTTCCGGCCACATCATGTCTTGGAATCCCGTCAAGCTGTTCTCGATCGATTCTGCTGACGTGGCAGCCTTCAGTGTGTCTTTGACCTTTCTGTATGTCAGCTTGAGCTTGGATATCTCATACCTTTCAATTGTACTGCCCAAAAACTGCTGTAGGATGACGACAATTGCTTGCCGTCGCAACCAATTGTTCTCCTTGAGGTCAAAAACCTCGATGAACAAGTCGCATATTGGCGCTGTGAAAGATCCACTCCCAGACTCGCCCCCCATAGGTGCAATTGGCGAAGTTCCGCCCGAGCCAGCAGTGGCAGAGTCGGACAATTCTCTCGACCAGCCTGCTTTGAGGGCCTGTGGCAGAAAAGTCGTCCCCAACCCAGCGATTTCCTCTGATCCCAGACCCATCATACCTCCGAGATCGATCAATTGTCGATTAAGAGTAGAATACATCAGGTCAAGCATGTTCGGACCAAGCAAATTCTCATCGAGGGATGTCGCCATGGTCTTATACAGCGATTTTACTATGCTGTGCGGGGCGAGATTTGAGGCGCTGTTGTTACCAGAAGATGGGCTGGAATACGGAACTGAACGAGAGAGAAAGGACCGCAATGAAGGGCTCTCACAGAGAACCTGGCATAATGTCACAGACTTTGATCAGTTTCGTATTTACAGATGGACTCACCTGCAGATATCGCTGTAACCCCAGTCTTCTGCCCTCGATGAACCCGGCGGATAGGTTGGGAACCAGCTTTTTCGGCGGGAGCTCTTCAATGACTTTCATTGTACCAGCCTGGCCTTTGACGATCGCCCATTCTCTTAGGTTTCTGTCAAGTTCCCAAAAATCGTTGTATCGCCTAGATACCATCCAAGTCCCTGCTCGATCGTCTTCGTTTTGTTTGATCTCGATATTGTACCGTACGACTTGTTTCCCTCCATCATCATCCGCTGTGGTAATCACAGCTGAAGTAATAGCAATAGAAGTTCGACCAGGGACAATGCGGGTTTCATCTTCCTGCTGTTCCAACTGCGCCTTCTGAAATATAGCGGTCCTTTGCTCGCGCCGGACAGACGTGTGCGATCGATTCAAAATTGCTAACTCTGCAGCATTCCCGGTAAGTTCCGCTTGACGGATGAAGCCATCTAGGAGATGTTCCTGCTTGACGAGCTCTTCGAGTTTATCCTGCAATCGAGCGATTTCTCGACCGATGTCCAAATTTTCCGGCAAAACTGATTGGAAGAAGCTACCTGTACCTTCGTCTTGCTCCTGACCCGGCTCAGCCCGAGGCATGACATCGTCATCGAAAAGGTGTTTGTCTCTCTTATCACTTTCCGCCGTACCGCTGCTACGAGATTTCTCGCGTGGCTTTGAAGGATTTTTTGATGATGGCGTTGAGGAGAGAGTGGGACGCTTGGAGTGAGAATCGCGTAGATCTTCGACACTTCTCGACAAAAGTTTTCCCAAAGGTTCCGTGGAGTCGTCTCTGCGAACCATGATCATCGAGGATGACAAAGATTGGGCGGATCCGGCCTCGACATCAGGCGTTGTGCTGCGCGGTTCTATAACTTGACTAGCCCCGACATCATCGGAGGCAATGATTTCGTTCAGAGCCGCTTGTATTGCTTCCATCCGCTGGATCTGAAGGCAATTGTCGTCTTCTTCGTGAACGGTCTCATCCTCGTCCTCCTCATCGAACAGTCTCGATCGATCCTGTTGCATGTCCTCCGTCTTGTTGCTGATCAGGAAGTCCAGCTGTGAAGACCGTCGAGTCGGCATCGAAGGGGTAGGTGGGAGGCTAAGTTTGGGGGAATACACGTCTCCCTCACTATTGCTATGTTTACGAGGGATGACGGGTCGGACATCGGAAACACGGCGATGAAAGTCCGGTGGTGCAACGGATATACCTGTCGCGAGAGATGATGCGATGGGCGTAAAATAGCCTCCAACCAAGGTAGGTGCAGCAGGTTTCGGAGACAAGGGCGCCCGTGGGTCCATGGTCCGCCTCATTGGGAGAGGAGATGTGTGCAGACGTTGCGGTTGACGGGGTGGTAAAGGGGCGGGAACCGAGGTTGTCGTTGACAACTCTGGACTGCCGGCTGGAGACTTGGGCGCCATCATTACTTTCGATAGATCGGAACATGCTTTGACGAATAGCTCGCTCTTTTTGAAGCCGGGCCAATCTTCTTCTTGCATTTGCTCGTACACTGCCTGTTGACATAGAAACATTGCCTGTTTTGCCTTCCGCACATCGGCCAAAGCCAACGGATCATCAATCAATGCAGAAATGGTGCCGATGTGTCTGGAAGGTATGTTGAGCAGTTGGTCGGGTTGAACGAAGTAAGTCTGATGCAAGAACGTCAAATCTCCCAGGATTGTGTCTGCGCTCTGAGTAGCCGCATGATCTGACGATATGAGGGTTCCGTCCGCCGAAGCGTTTTGGCCTATGCCTTCGAGTGGATCCTTAAAACCTTCCACGGTAAGCCAGAACTGCACCAGCCTAGTACGGAAACGGCGTTCCATGTACTCAAGCCAATAAGCAAGGGACGAGGGGTCGGATAGAACGCCATAAAGATCGACAGACGATGCTGAAGTCACGGAAAGGCTGCTTGGTGCCTGTTTGGTTGGCAGATGCGATGACTGCCATCAGTATGGGTCCACTGCAGTTCCAAAATCGAACCTTTCCGGGAGAGCGAGATAGTGCCGATATCCTGGCGTCCACTTCCAATCTGGCTCTTTCCAGTCGTTTTACATACTTCCTGGCCTTTTTTGCTTGACTTTCGACGTCCTTCGATTCTGCATGAAGATGCTTCTCCAGCGCGGTCTTCGCCATTCGTTGCTCTCTGTCGATATCTGCACGCAAACGTCTTGCTTCACCCAGAGTCTTGACTTTCGGTATAGACTTCAGAAAAGACTCGAACTGCCGCGTTGACGACGAAGCGGTGATTGAAGTCATCGGCGGTAAACTACGGGACTGCAGTGGAGAGCTCTGGCGAGAATCAGATGCTGGATCTGGCAAACTTGATAAAACAGAAAGGAACTTGTTGACCTGCTTCCTGAATGTCAGCGATGCCTGTGGGCTGAGACCCACTGTTCGTGAAGATATCTGCCTCCTTTCTCGTCGAGTTGTCGATTCCAGAAGTCACTATCGCACAGCATCTCGAAGACTGGCAGCAACACACTGCCGAGTAGAACTTCCCGGATTACCGTAGTTACGACCTCAGATCTATCTTTCTCCGGAAGTATTCCGTGCGCAACCCGCTCGAGCACAGACCGAAAGTGCGCCTCGACAGGAGCCAGAGGCGTTTTGGCAGAGACTTGTGCTTGTTGCATCAAAGCAGGGTGACTGTTAGCCGGCAGTGGTAGCGGTAGAGCGGCATCAGGCGAAACGTCGCTCGAGGAGAGATGTTCGATAGATCGATAATGTCGCAGGTGGTCGGTGATGGTAGGTATGATTTTTGACACCAAGATATGTGACCAGTCTGCTTGGTCGAACCGAGACACCACTTCTCTCAACGCTTGATATATCAGGTCGTCGATAGCATTGGGGAATGATGTAGAAGGTGATATGCGGTTGTACCACGGCAAGATGAAGCTGATACGGATAAGTCGAAGTACAGAATCCAAGCGACTGTTCAACCTTTCGGATCCACTCAAACACGAAGCTCTCCCCGAGGATGACGATCCTTCCCATTGAGTTTTAGTGAGCACTGCGGACCATGCAGACGAAGTGGTGAACGCCAAGGTAGGGATGCCATAGCGTCGAGTGTAGGACGGAGATTGATGACGCTCAGAACGAAGTAGGAGGTAGAGTATCCATCCAAGAAGGCCTACGAGGACTATAGAAGTCCACTCAGGCAAGAAGACGACTAGCTGCAGCAGTCTGTAGAACCGCGTGCGAGGGACGAGAGCGAGAGCGAGGAGGAGAGCGCAAAGCCCCAGCTTCGCGGGTATCGATAGTGCCATGCTGCCGAGAAGGCTCGCTGATTTGACTGAAGTCACCGTCACGCACCATTACAACTCCATGAGATCAGGGAGTGCGAAAGATTGAGGGATGTTACAACATGATAGTAGTAGTCAAAGGGAGGGTATATACGCAGGCTGAACCAAATATGACAACCCCGCATTCTCGACTTGGTCACATTTCGACATTCATCCATTACTTGAGTAATACGTACCTCTTGTTTGAATCATCTTTGGGTCCAAGTCCGATGTCTGGAAAAAGGCAGTTCAAACAGCGCATCCGATGACTTCACGAGCGCTAGCACGAGCAGGACTTGCGCCTGTACCCCATATAGACCTCCCTGTCGGTTCCCGACCTCAACATGTCAACGAACGCGGAATAGAGATTGACGAGGAGGACATTCATACACCGACGGGATACGCTGCAGTCGGTGTGCAGCAAGAGTCTTCAAATGTCGATGTGGATGTCGAAATGGCCGAAGAGGAGATGTATGACCTGGTGGAAGTGGACAAGGAACCATTGCTCAGCTTAGCAGAGAGGTGAGCATGTTCGCAGCTTCTGTCTTGGCTCTGGGATCCTTACACCTGAACAGTTTGGTGTTGCCCTTTTCTCTCGCGCAAACGAGGCAAAGACATCTCACTCATCTCCTTCCTCATTTGTTTTCGCATCCGCCCATTCCATCGAATGCGAAACCCAGGGCTCGTGGACCGGCTAAAGGCACATTTCTCTTCCCTACACCAGTCCCGTTACCCGCACCTCTACCTCTCAAGGAGTATCATGGATCTTCACGTCATTTGGAACCTCCGACAATACCGCAAGCAGCGCCTTCACCTATAGTTGTGCGTCAGGACTCGATAGAGTCCGGTACGCCGGCAGCGGAGGATTCGATCATCCCTTCAACGCATACGCCTACTGCATCCAAGCCGAAGACGAAAAAGCAAGAACGACATGACGCGCCGGCCCACGAGATTGACTGTATTGCTCGCGTTACATTGACGATAGGACCGATCTCTTACCCGGGCACCGAACTTTGGATCGGCAGGTTTGTCGAGCCAAAGGGAGATGCTAAGACTATTCGGCAACGTGAAAAAAGCGAGAAGCTACCCAGAGCGGAAAAGAAGGAAAGGAAGCGTCCAACGATTCCTGGGATGTCCCTAGCTGGACCGAGTGTCAGACCGGCAACGGGCTACCGACCACCTGTCAGACCAGTCGTAACGCCAGGTCCACCTCCGCGAATGCCAGGTGGATCGCTACCACGACCGCCGAGTGGCCCGACCCCGACTCGACCACTGATCGTAAGCTTTGTGGAAATTCTCGCTAACGAGCAGGAACCTTCCCTTATTCAAAGGGTCAACTTTGCGGCAACACAGCATCCATGGCTGTCTGTTATCATCCACAAAGCAGCGCGCAACAGCGCTTCTAAGGAGGAACTGGCAAAGTTGGGGAGGATAGTTGCGAGATTAGGCAAAGGTGAGGGGGTAGGGGAGGGTCCACTTGACGGTCTTCCGCCGAGTTCCGCTGCCGCCTCCAAAGCTTCGGGACCCAGCACTTCTCGCCCCGAACCCTCTACCGCGCCCAGTACTACCCTTCCTAATCCAGTCACTATGTCAGCACCTAATTCGGTGCTGCCCGAAGATGAAGGGGAAGATAGCTCAGACGATGAGGCAGTGATGACCGGCCGACCACAAACCGGTGGGGGACCTATCGATCCCGAATTACAACCTGATGTAGCGAAAAAGCCTGAAAACGCACCATACTCACTTCTGCCTACACCGCTGTCTTCGCAGTCCCCGATAGACTCCACGCTTCTGGATGCGAGACCGACTGCCACGTCCTCTATCAACTCCACGACTTCCCCGCTTAACAATAAACCTTTCGACCCTCTCCTTCCGCCCGAAGATTCTTCATCCTTTGATCGACCATCAATGCCAACATATGCAGTCCCTCCTCGTCGGATCTATCCTTTACCTCCCCCCTTCCTCCTCGTCGCGTTCAAAGAGACCCCGACTGAGAAATATCTGTTACCCCTTGGTTCAAACTCGTATATTTCCAGAGTAGGGTCCTCGACTGCCACCACCAACCCCGAAAATCCGGCAAAAGCAGCGCCCCTGAGCCATACGGGCCCAGCATCGGAACCGGCGCTGACCACTACGTCCGCCCAACCCTTGGAAGAACCTCATGTGCTGCCCGGCAAAGGTCGCAGTAGGACCCGCAAATCTCTCGGCCGCGGTGCTAAAGATGTAGCGAACATAGAATCACCGGCCGAGAAAGAAGGACCCACAATGGAGCAAGCACTGGCGATCGAGCCTTTGCAAGGTTCAGCAGCCAACGTTTCTCGATCCGACCTGCCAATGCTCCCCGGTATGGGACCCTCCAACGGAACAGTGCTTCTCTCCACAGTTGTTCCCACTAATGGCTGGAACAAGCCAGTCTGGGAGACACTGGAGCAACGTTTGCCATTCTATAACACACAGTACGACACGAAATCTGTAACGGGTACAGAAGCCAACACGCCGGTTGACGCAGCACCGCCTGCACAGTCACCCAAAGAAAAGAAGAAACAGCCCGTCTCGCCAATTAAGAATCGTCATGGGCGTATACCTGCCGCAAGTTCCATCCAGCTCGATCCCAAATCTTTGCTCAACCTGGGTGCCGAAAGGTTTTTGCCGATAGAAGGTGATGTTCAGGCCGTGACGATCCGCTTGGAAGATGTAGACGACGCTACATGGCTCAAAATGCGATGGGTGATCGAACATGTGGACGGCGTAGAAATGAAGGCATTCGGCAATGTCCAGCCTGATTTGTTCGAACAGATACCTCCGCCCGCCCCTTCCAGTCTACCCCGAGCACCTGAACCATTCGACCCTTGCCTTCATCCTCGTCTACGGGCCGCTTATTCCGATTGGAAGAAAGCGCATCTCGGGCACCTTCTGCGTCGAGTCCCATCTCGCAAGTTCCCGCGATATCGCCTTTCCGCCCCTCGGTCTGACCTCAAAGATGCTACTACGGACCGCTGGGCGCCTCGACCATATCCAATGTCAACACGCCCATTATACCTCACCTCTCCTCCTCCAGACGACATGGTGTATGTCTCCGAGGAGACGTCTGTTCCGAAGCGAAAGCGAGGCCAAGCAGAGGAAGAAGTAATGTTCGAGATGCCGGTATCACTCGATATGCTAGATGAGAGGGTTGAGGCTGGAGCGAAAAAGAGCGTGAACAGGCGCGTGGGCAAGCTGAAATTAGACAAGGCTAGGCGGATCAACGCGGACGGAAAATTGGGTAAGAGGTTTGGCAAGAGGTATAAGATCGGAACGATCTGTGAGGGATGTGCCGGCGAAGGCCTCAAAGTATGGAGACGAGGTCCAGGAGGTAAAGGTACCCGTGAGTCACGACAAGTCATCGCCTTGAAAGAGACGCTTATCGACTTCATAGTCTGCAACGAATGCGGAGACAAATTCGGTGCTGGCACCCTGGGCGAGCTGAAAGCACCCGGTGCTGCTTCAATGGGCAACGAAGAGGCTGAGCAGGAAGGTGCGGACACTGAGGAAGGCGGAGGGGGTGATGAACGCGCGGAGAACGTGAAGAGGGAGGCTACAGAGTCGGGGGTAATTGTGGCAGACGGTGAGACCACTATCATATCTGACACTCCTGTTGCGGATCAGCTTGAAGGGGAAGGAGGTGATGCTACGGGAGTACCGCTTCCCGCCAATCTGGAGGCGACAGGTGCGTTAGACAATAGCATAGCGCTCGCGGATCCGAGCACTACAGTAGACAACCAGGTGGCAGCTGTGGCGGACATAGCCGCGCCAAGCACACCAGGCACGTGAATGCAATCGGCGACCTCCGCCCTGACGTAGGATGAAACCAAATATGCCCCCGATCTTGTCAATGGCTTTTGGCGCCCGTATATTAGACCAGTAAACAGTAGAGAACCCCAAGGGATATTATCCCATTTTACCGCCATGTCGTCCACAACGAACGGCTCGGCGACCTCTGGAGAAACGAAGAAAGGCAGAGTGTCAGCAAAGAAGTCACAAGACGGACCATGGACCAAGTTGAAGGCTGTTATTTACCCGGATTGGGCGCAGGAAGGGATGAAGTCGTCCAGGTCTTGGAAGACTTTCGCCCGATGTATGATCGCCCTTTTCTGCACGATGGTGTTGCTTGTAGACAACAGCTGTAAGTGCGACTCGCTGGTAGGGCATCTTCGCATGCTGACAGTCAGCCCTGCAGTTTATGGGCCAAGCAGGCTTCTTCGGTCTCATTGTGGGTTACCTGTTGAACAGGTCCTGATCACAGGTCTCGGTGATGCTCCCTCCTTCCATGGCGCTCAGTGTTTTCCTCTTCGCCATGCTTACTCTTATTCTTGGAGTGTGTTTTGGGTGGGCTTGGGGATGCGCCGCCATGGCTGCTGGGTTGCAGGCGAGAGATCAGGTCTTGCTGCAGCAGCAAGTTCAGACCGCGACTTCTTCGTAGGTAACCCGCGTTACAGAGTGAAGTTTCTCCTGCTAATTATCAGGTTTGACCAGAATGCAAACTTGGACGCACAATGTCAGTGACAATGTGAGGGAAAAGAGTCAAAACTCACTCATCAGATCGAGCTGCTATCTTTCAAGGCAGATTCCTGGATCCGAGGAGTTCGACCGTTTTCGGGGTGTTTCTGTTCATCGGAGCTTATCTCTTTGGCTTGCTTCGTGCCCACAAGCCTAGACTGTAGGTGAGATAACCGAGTTTTGCTAATTGTGCAGTACGTTGATGTCGATCTTTGGGACTATCATTCTAGACGGTAGACCTGTTCCCCTTCAAACGGTCAAATATCGCTGAACAAGCAGTAATGTGCTCTTATGGGCCGTTATTTCCCGTTGGGCAGTACACACTGGCTGTGAGTGTGGCATGGCGTGGTCGACTAACGCCAGCGAATTCTTCTTGTCCCTGCCGCTCTCTACATCGCCATCGCCACAGCCTGTACGCTTTTGATCTTCCCCCAGTCTCTCAGTCACATCATCATCGGAGACGTGATCAAGACGAATCTCAAACCAATTCAATCGATCCTCAAAATGCAGGACGACGTTCTCTCAACCGCGCCCTCGGACAGCGAGAACATCGCAAAGCTAGCTGAAAAATCGAAAAAATTACGCTTCGCACAGGTGCAGGGCATAAACGCGGTGGAAGACCGGATTTCCATGCTACAGCTTGAAATCACACGGTGCCAAATCGGGCCCGCATCCTTAGGAAAGATATTTGACAAGACTAGGGAGCTGAGCTCGAAGACGCACGGTTTGGGGAGTTTTGTGGTGAGTCAGCTGGCACTTTTCGACAATGCAGGCAGATCTAACGCCAGATGCTCATGGAGGAGAATAACAGAACACTTGCCAAAGGTCCAGCTCAGGACACGCAATCTAGTCAACGTATCAAGAAACACTACGAGCATATGCAGAAACACCGGCATCGTGGCACAACGCTCGATGATCTCATACCCGTTGTTGCGTCTTCCACCGCGGAGCTGCGAGCAGCCGCGGACAAGAGTTTCGAAGATGCCATCGCGTGGTTGGATGCGGTCAATCATTCCCGGTGGACGAAACCTGCTGCCTCAGTAGGCGATATCACCGTACGAGAAGCCAACCTCGCGCGATTACAGGAAACTCTAGCAGAATTCCGAGCGACAGGGCAATTCGACGTGCTGGAGCCGTACCGCGAATTGTTCGACAAGGAAGGCAATATCCGTTCGGAATCGAAACATGCGATAAGGGCTTCAGCACCGACAGTGTTCCGCTGCAATGTCTTCACCAGCACCCTCATATCTTTTACCATCACTTTGGTTGAGTTTCTCGAACTTCTATTGAAAATAGAACGGGAGAACCCTAAATCGCGTATTCAGCTTCCCACTGCTTTCGCAAAAATGCTCATGAAGTCTGCCAATTCTTCTTCGTCAGGCGGGAATCCCTTGGACCTAGGAACTGGAAATGCAGAAGACGACAGCAATGCTTCTGACAGCACGGAAACTTTGGTGGAGGAGAAAAAGGAAAAGGCAAAGAAGGCGAAGAATGCGAAGATCTACGGTACGTCCTCCTTCCGGCACGCGACTGACGGGCAGCCAAAGATCCAGATGCAGGAGATCCTTCTAACGGGTTCCAGAAGCTTGGAAGGGGTGTTGCGACTCTGTGGAGAGGCCTTACTTCTCCACAAGGGCTTTTCGCTTTCAAGTACGGCTTAGTGTCAATCGCATTATGGACACCGCAAGTAGTACCTTCATCAGCGTACTTTGTGTAAGTTGCCATACGCTAGGATGGTCAACGCTAAACGGACAGTTACTCGAACAGGTCAGTCATACCTTTATCGTCCCGAAGATCTACTGATGATGAAGAGGGCTTTGGGCGCTAATCATGGTGAGCCTGTCAGGTGACTCAATAGGCTCACTCTGACGTTGCAGGCTCAAACGGGGCTTGGTGTGTTTCCGGGAGAACAGATTGCGTCCTTCCTGGTCCGAATCGTCAGTTTTCGAACTTTTGAACCATGTTCAGTGTTTTCAACGAAAACTAACGAGCAGGCGGGCACAGTCATTGGACTGGTCATCGGGTTGATTGTTTGGTATATCGGCGCCCCTGGTAATGGTTCAGGGAATCCATATGGAATCACCGCGGCAACTGTACGTCGGCGTGTGTCTGACATGGCTGATGGAAAGCTTGTTTTCGTTGCCCCAATCTTGTTCATGAGGATTCTGGCGCCGATACAATCCATGGCTTTCTGGTTGATGACCGGTGTAACGATTCTTTTTGTGGTCGGGTACTCGTGGGTCGACGAACATGTGTATCAACTTGCGAACCAAGGTTCCGGAGCGGCATTGGCAGGTCGACGCGCTCTTCTCGTCATCGTTGGTGCGGTCTAAATCAACAGCTGAGCTGATAACAGGTTTCACGGCCGCTTTCATCGTCATGCTCATTCCACGACCCATGACCGCAAGGCAGGTGGCCAGAAGGAACATTGCCAAGAACATCGCCGCTACCAGTGATTTATACGCCAGGATTGTAGGTGGCGTAGAGGAAGAGGCAGAGCCGGTCGAGGATGGAAGCAAACAGGAAGGCACTTTCGACGTTAGCGCGAGGGTTGATAAGATTCGTGGACCATTCCTCAAGATTCTCGTACGTTGTTGTCTTTCATGTTGAAAAAGGCGAACACAGTGCTAATTCTCAGGGTCGAATGCAGAGCGTTCAGATGCAAATGGCTTTTGCTTCGTAAGTGACACTTGGCAGTAACAACGATGAAAGCTGATTGTCTAGAGCTGAACCTGGCCTAAGGCAAGTCCCATATGTTTGAATGACGAAAATCATACTAATTTGTAGGGGGCCTTGGCCGAAAGAGAAGTATGGCAAACTCGTGAATGCGCACAGTAACATGCTTGGCGCTCTAATCTTACTCGCATCGGCGTACGCCAGACTGGAGCCTGCGTACTGTCGACGCCTTGAACGAGCCGACCACCTCCACCCAGCCTTTGTGAGTGAAATTCATCTGATGAGAAGCGGTGGTTGACCGATATAGGTTGCGGACTGCCTGGCTTTGTTTACGCTATTACACCAAAGTCTCCTTACTGGTCAACCCTTGCCGCCGACGATGCCGATCTTTGAGCGTTTAGCGTATCATTCGATGCGCCGCGGTGATCTCGCGCACAGACAAAGTCATCATGAGAGACACGAGAGCGATGGAGACAGTGACATTGAGACCAGCGTAGAGACTCAGGAAGATGGCCGAGCTTTGGCTCTGTTGGACGCTCCATTAACATGGGATACATGTCATGTGAGTTTAGGCTTTATGGCTGAATCAGGGCTAATTATTAGCAAGAACAATTGACAATCTTCGCCACAGCGGTGGTAGCGTTGACGCATATCGCTAATGGGTTGAACGAGATGCAAAAGGTCATTGTTGATCTTGTGGGAGTTCGAGAAACTGGGCATTTCGATAAAGCGCAAGAGAGATGGGGGAGGTACGAAACGAGTGTATGATTTATACGTGCATGTATTGTATACCTTCATGTAGGCTTTGCGGCGGGGACGAAAGAGGAGGAGTGTGAGCGGGAAAGTTGTGACGCGTCTGAGAAGGGGAAGCTGTCAGATCTATCAGGGACGCGCCAGAGTTTGGGACTCCATCAGAACTATCACTCGACCATCTCGACCCTTCTCGTGTACACATGCGCCCTAATTTTATCTTGTACTAGTATCGCCGTCTCGGTCAGCTTATATCTTAGTTTGTCATCCCCTTTATAACCGGTCGGGCGTAGCTATCAAAGGTCGAAAAAACCCGTCCAGACGTCACCGGAAATTGTTAAGCTAGCCGTCGTGGGGAAACTGGTGTCGTCGAAAACGCCATTAGTTCCAACAGCACCTCTCTTATTTCAGACACTGATCTGCTAAATCACTGTGGAACCATCTTTGTGAGTGCGCTTTGCCAGCCGTACATTGTCTCCGCTGTAATACGCGGTATCTGCTCGCGCTTCCCGCTACGCGATTGAGCTCCGGCGTTTGCATTGGCGGTTCTCTGTCTTTTAGTGAAAGGGACAAGACTCACCAGCAGGTTGTCAACCTCGTACCTTCCATCAGTCGACCTCAGTAAACTTTGTTGGCAATACATTGTGTCCCGGGTTAATTCTGAATGCGACCAGATTCGACGACTCAACATTATCAGTCTCGACATCAACCAATATCAGCCCGTTTCATGCTCATTTGTCACCTGAAATAGTCGCTCCACCGGCGCTCCGATAAGCAAGCTTGCATCAACTTGCTCCTGACGCTCTCGTGCTGAAGGCGCCTCGGTGTTCGATGTCACGATTCCTGCAGGCGGAGGCAGGTCCGTCCAACCATGTTGCTTACCGGCACGGTTCCACGGCTTCTTCTTCAACACAGTCGTCTCTCCCATCGCCAGCTTTGTCGACTCACAATGAGACGCTCACGCATGTTCAAGCTATACATGATTTCAGTCCAGCTCTCCTCGGTTCGACAAGCGTTGCTGCGAATCCCAACATGTATCTGTCTTTCAAGAATGGGGAAGTAATCAGGGTTCACGCCAGGGACTCGACGGGATGGTGGGATGGGGAGATCGCGACAGCGCACAACCTTGTGAATGGCGTCGAGCAGAGTAGGAATGGACCAAGGAGAGGCTGGTTCCCCAGCAACTACGTTCGGGAGATGGGTCATGATGCGGTAAATTTGGCTATTCCCCCATGTTCCCGTGTACATTGCTCCCATGCTGATTTTCTAGGGCTTGCATCGTCGCGGAGAATCTGGTGCTAACTCGGAAAGCACCTCTGAATCACGCGTCCGAAGCAATCACGCATCAATCAGTACCGTTCACTCTCGTCATGTGTCTGCCGCATCCCACATGTCGCGAACCTCTTCGGCAAACTCTGAGGCGTACGCTCCGTCTCCGACACAGCGGAATGGAGTGGTTCTACCGCCAAATCTACAGGCCCTTCTTCGACCGGTGCTGGAGGTGCTATCGCTATTGGATGCCGCGATACACACCGATAGAAAAGCTCACATCCAACCTGCCGCTGCTCAAGTCATATCCGCTATCCGAGCTGTGTTACTGCAGACCGACTGCCTCAACAAGAACTCGGACACGCTGGCAAGCTTTCAACCATTATCGAGAGAACGGAAAATCATTTTGGCTGAATTATCGAGACTCGTTGCATCTGCAAGGCAAGCGAGCGGGACTATGAACGACTCTGGTGTCGACGACAGAACGCCGGAAGAGGAGACCAGGGATTTTGAAGTCCTGGCAAACTCGGCACGATCGGTGTTCGCGAGTATGAAGCGGTTCTTAAAACATTGTAAGGAGTTCAACATCGAACCAGTGTTCGTTAGCGAGGACGCGAGGAAGATAGTGATTCCGGGAGAACGGATGCAACCGTCGCATCCCGCTAGTCCGCCGGTCTCTGACAGGACAAACCCGGATTCGGCGAGCCAGGGGCGCATCAGAACGCCCTCTGGTGGAAATGCCAGGATTCAAGAAACGTTCAGAATGCGTGCAGCGAGTATCAGCGATCTTCGAGCAGCACGGAAGCTGGCATCAAGTCCGCCGCCGCCGGTTCCCCATACTGCTGGACTCACCATGAGTCGCGAACATTCGATAAACTCAACGCACTCTCCGTCGAACGCTAGTACGCCTCTGTCAGCCACTTTTGGGTCCACGTCTTCCGGAAGATCCTCGCCTGACTCCATACGATCGAGACATAATCGTAGGATACTGGGCTCGATTGATACTACGTCTTCACGAGCTCAATCGCCAGTGATCGAGACACACTCACATCCATCTCACGATCAGGACACAGTCAAACTCCCTCCGACACCAACAGAAGACAAGCAACTTTCCTCTTCTGTCGACGTGCTCGACGCTATCAGCCTGGCCGAAGACTCGGTATTGTCAATCATCGCCGCCTTCATTGGTCACATACACTCACACCACATGGGTTCGCATCCTTCCAGTCACGCTATACTGATCGAAATGACAAGAGAGACTGTCGACTGCGTGCGAGAACTATTGACAGTGGTCGAAGCTGTTGGAAGAGATAATGGAGTTCGCAGAGCCTGGCCTCGAGAAGTCGAGCACATGCGTCTATCAAAGGATATGCTATACGATGTCACGAACCGCTTGGTAGAGGGAGTCGAGCTCATTGCGCATGCCCCTTTCACTGAAACGACAGAGGAGGACTATGACGCAGTCAAGTCGCAAATCCTCAGCACGGCGACGGCAACATTACGCGCGGGGACAGAGTGTGTTAGATGGGTTAGACTGTGCGTTCCTGAAGGTAGCGACTCATTTGCGGCAACGACACCTACGCCCCGATACTCCGAGAGCCTCGCTCGTCAGTCCACACCCCGTCCGCCACCTCGAGACGCGACCCTTGTGCTCCGCGAAAAGGTCGTCGGTCAGCGAGGTTCTCACACATTGTCTGGCTTGCATCGCAAGGCATCCAGTCTGAGCTTGCTTCATAAAAAGTTCAGAGATGGAAATATCATGGAGTCCACCGCCGAAGATGACAGCGAAACGGCCGAAGACGAGGAGGATGAGGAGTTTGTAGCGGATTCGAGCAGAGATGAGGATATGACATTACAGCCTGTGCCTCAAGGGCTGAAGCCGTTCCCGCCTGGCTTGGTGAGTCGCATAGAGGTATCAGCTTTCAACACTAATGACTAGCAACGGCCACCATTGATACAGACCAACTCGTCGCCTTTTCTCGGTCGACCTGCTCCCCGGTCCGCTGAAGTGCTTCGCACCTTCTCGGATGATATGGCGCAAGGCCTCCGCAGTCGTTCTTCCAGCCTGACGTCTCCGATGCCATCGCGGATTAAACACCGATCTCCTTCTCGATCCGCAGATCTCGACAAGTTCACCGGAGACTACGACCTGCCCAGCGTTGTCCAGACACATAACAAACTTCGATCATCAAGCTACCAAGGCTCGCCTGCTCTTTCCGCTTCAAATGGCGTCCTCTCATACCGCTCTTCCGCTGGTAGCGACCACACGACCCCGATCCCCCTTACTCCGCATGCTCTCGATAAACCACTCCAGCCACAAGAGAAATCCTTAGTGGGGTATATGAAACCGGAAGCTCCTTCTACGAAGACGCCATTTTCGAAATTCGGCAACCTGACAATTGACACCGATGTGACGCCTATCGGAACTCAAGCCTCCACGCGACCACTCGAACCGACCCGTTCGCTCACTGCTCCTGGACCGTCGATCAATACCGATATCCATTTCTGGGTCGTCGCACACGACTACGATCCCCGCGAGATCACTCTCAACAGCGATGGCACCATGTTTGGAGCTAGTTTGACGGTTCTAGTAGAGAAAATGACCCCACACGATGGGCCTGTCGAGCACACTTTCTGGACAACGTTTTTCTACACCTTCCGTCTATTTACCACTCCGGCGGACCTCGTGGCAGCTTTGATAGCAAGGTATGATCTGACGCCGCCTTCTTCGGTGCAACTTGGTGAGAAGGATCGAGCTATCTGGATTGAAAGCAAAGTCGTTCCCGTGAGATTGCGTATATATAACTTCCTCAAGGCCTGGTTGGACACGCACTGGATGTCGGAATCCGACGACATGGTACTGGACACTCTACGTGACTTTGCGACAGACGTTATGGCGCGTACTCTTCCGGCAATGGCTCCCAGGCTGGAACAAGCCATCCATCGACGCAAAGCAAGTCCCTTATCGTCATCGGCTAGTTCCGATGCGAAAAGTCTCCGGAGGATTTCTTCATTCGATCATTTCGGTCGTTCCACCCCGTCCACCTTTCTTCCACCTCAACACGGTGGTCTGCCACCAACGCCTATCATCTCGAAATCTCTTAACCAATCTCTTCAACGTAACCCTTCGACGGTCTCTTTGGCAGTCACGGATTTCGACTCGCTTGAGCTGGCACGCCAGCTGACAATCATGGAGTCTAAACTGTTCAGCCTGGTCATGCCCGAAGATTTGCTGCAAAGCGGAAGGGGGAAGAAGAGTATTCCGGAGTTGAAGGCATTGTCAACCTGTAGCAACCAGATTACGGGCTGGGTCGCAGATAATATACTGAACGAGCACGACCCGAAGAAGCGAGCGTCACTCCTCAAATACTATATCAAGCTTGCCGACGTGAGTGTTGGAAACAGCTACGGGAATAACGCTTACTTCTAGAAATGTTTGACGCTGAACAATTTCTCTACGATGTTTGCCGTACTCGCTGGACTCAACAGCAGTTTTGTGCAAAGGTTGAAGAAGACTTGGGAGGTGCTTCCGGGGAAGTACCGCTTGATCATGGATCGGCTGCAGACCATCATCGATCACACAAAGGTGAGTCCGGTTCGAGTTTGCTCTCGTTCCTGACTAATGCCAGAATCACGCCGCTTACCGCGCTCGCCTACGCGACGTCGAGGGCCCTTGCCTCCCGTTTCTTGGTATCATTCTTACCGAGTGGGTGTGGTCGTTGACGAGCGTGCTGCCAGTTGCTGACTTGTAGCATCACATTCACCGTGGAAGGCAACGCCGATACCCGACCCTCCAGCCTTTCGCCGGAATTGCAGCTCATCAATCAGGACAAGTACACGAAACTCGGAAAAATCGCCATCGAATTCGAAAAGTACCAACGTCCGTTCAACCTGCATGAGCTGGAGGCCGTACAAACTTTCCTGAAACGCACCCTTGCTGAACGTGGGAGCTCTTCGGTTGACGCACTCTACAGAAAGAGCTGTGAGTTTCGACCGTGCATAATCAGGAGAACACGGAGCTGATCGTCAGTGATGCTGGAACCGCGTGTGGGGACTGAGAAGATTACATCGGCGGTCGAGAGGCCGAGCTGGCTGAGCACGAAGATGTGGGAAGGTCTGTAGGGCCATGTAAATAACAAAAACTATTTTTGTCGGCATCCCACCATTTCGTGTATGTGACAGTATATTTCGCACACCGTATATGCAACCATCTTTGAGAATTTTCGGTTCCCATGCAACAGGCCCGACGGAACCTCGACAACCTCGTCGTCTTAGTCCTGTATCTCAGCCATGTAAGGGTTTTCATTTATAACTCCTGACCGGCGGCAAAGCCCATTGTCCGCTTGGACCTACATGTTGCGCACGTGAGACCCTGTGTTTGACTCACGCAACAATCATTTCTCCGTCATACTGATGTTCCGGTGTCTGCGCTTCGCCCAGTATTGCAACACTGCTGAAACCTCTGGGTCGAGTTTGGCGCTTGTTGCGGAGTGCGAATATGGAAGTGTTTGCGTTGAGAACCATTGAAGAAGTCTTTTCAAACTGAGAAGCCGATGTGACCAAAGGACTGTGCTCCTCGAAAGACTATATAAGCAGGCGTGAGCATCCCGCAAGCATCAACCACCTTCACCACAACCACAACCATTCCACCCCTACAACACTGCAACAAGTCACCCTGACCACCGCCACCAAACGTTTATAGCTATTTATCACATCACAGCACCACCAACCCAAACACCGACTCACAACATGTCTTCCGGCTCCGACGATTCCTCCGACCGTCGCCGACAGCAGCTCTATGGCCAGTCCTCAGTATCTGCCAGTACAGTCGACAGCATTAAAAAAGCCGAACAAAAAGCCGAACAAGAACATGCCGAACGAGAACGGGCCGAACGAGAGGCGCAATGGGCCCAGGCTATGTACAAACTTGAAGGTGTCCCTCAACAGTCGGTCGGCGAGCCAACCCACGACTCGGTCGACGACCCTCGGACCCTTGCTCTTTCCGCTCTAGAAGGCCGGTCGGCGATGTCTACTACCGACGCCCCCAAGACGCAGGGACCTGCCGGTCAGGCTCCCACTTCAGAAAATACCCGCATTCTCTCTGACAGCTCGGGCGGAACATTGGGTAGCCAGGAGGGAAACATCCCCATTTTGTTGGGTGTGCTTGACAAGGACAAGGCTGATGGCGGAAAGGGGAAGTGAGTTTTAGCTCTGTTTCTTGGCCATCTGTCATTTTCGTTTGATGAAGGCGGAGCGGATCCTCTTAGTTGGGTGAGCATGCATGCTGGTGGAAGATGCGCTCACATGTGGAGTTCATACCAAAGTGGCGAGTTTGTATCCCTCCGAGCGTCCCGGGTATCGAGCGTAGAGGTGAGGATCCGATGAGTCTCGACTAGGTTGTTTACCCATTCTGAAGAATGAACCTATCTGAGAGCCGGCATGACATGCGATACAGATTCTGTGCAGTACTAGGAGACTTTGAGTTCAGACATCCCGCGTTGCGCTCGGTGCTACACCCGATAATGCGCTATCGACGAACAGACCGACCCATCCGACGTCGGAGCGTAGACTATCCTTTCTGTTCCCTCCGAGACCGTTGGTGACACTCCTCTTCACAAAGGATGTACTCTCCATCGGTTTGCCCCCAGGGCTCATAAAGCAAGCCTCACCGATTCTCAAGGTACACACTCGGCACTCATGTCTGCATCCAACGGCATCCCCCCAATCACTTCGACAGCTCCATCAACCTACACGGTGGCTATATACTCTACGCCTGAAACTCATCCTGTGGTCAATAGAAAACTCAAAGCTGAAGCGTTAGAGGAGGAGTTCAAGACGTACAAACTCGACCCGAGCGAGTCTTCAAGCTTCGTGGCGTTCCGCGATGAGATATCCCTACCCCCCAGATTCGCGACGGATCACATGTGGAGCGAATGCAAGGGCCGCTTTAGTTCCACAGACAGGAGAGCATGGTATCTCGAATGCGTAAGGTGGAACAAATACGCTCCAGACATCTCTACATACGGGTACACATACTACTCCACTTTCACGGGCGAGAAAGGCGCCGACAACCATATCAAACTGCTAAGTCACGACGAGGGACTCTGGGTGAAAATCTCGAAGAAGCCGGACTCCTCCTGGGCTAGGGGCGCTACTACCAAAGATCGGAAGCGCAAGGCAATTGCATCGGATCCAGTCGGATTTTACAGGGGGGACGGGACTGGGGGAACGGGGGAGAGTGTGGATGAGGTCAAGACCAAGGATTTGTTCGCTGGACATACCTCTGAGCAGAGCATAGATGCGTAATCTAGTCTCCTGAGGTGTACCGGGACAGACTAAGGATCATTCAGGAAAATGCATATTGAGCTCGGGCAACACGGAGTGGAACATCTTGGCCGAGCAACCAGTCATCGGATCCACTCGCAGCCCATGTATGGTTACATCTTAACGGGCATCTACAGTACGAGGAACTGCTACAATAATCCCATTGTCTGTGCGAATCACTTGCGTCTCACACATTCCCAAAGATCCCCTGTGCTCTGTTCTTCCATTCTCCCAGCTGCTCCTCACACTGTTCCAGGTACTCTAGTAGCGCAGGCAGATGCTCAGGAGCGATCTGTAATGTCCCCGCTGCATGATCCTCTTTCCCACTCCCTGACGCTGCGGTTGTCTCCGAACACCCTCTCATCGCGAACGAAGCGGACGAAATCCCTGTTGTTCCGGTAACGCCGGATAACTCGGATACTTCTGAGAAGCCAGAGACCGCTGATGTGCCTGACGTGTTCGAGACTGACCTCGACTTGCTCGCAGGAACATTCACTGAGGGCTGAGAGCTTTGTGGACGAGAAAAAGATGGAGAAGAGGGTGAGTTCGGCATGCCCAGTCCCAGAATCCTGGATTTGCGCGCAGGTCGTACGGTACGATCCGCTTCGATTCCGTTTGAGTCACTGCTCCTAGAATTTCTACTGAATTGCCTCGACGTCGTCTTCGAAAGCGTCCCTTGTTCGCACTCCGCATAACCATACAGGTCCGGTGATTTACTTTTCTGCTTGGGACTCTTCCAGCCCTTATTGGGCAGGTTGAACGATGTGCTCGTTGGAGTCTTATTGTGCTTGACCATCTGGCTCGAGGAATGTCGCAACATGGCTCGGTATGGCATGCCAGGTATTTCTTCCCTCTCGGATCCAGATTCGATGCTCTTGCGTCCCGGCAAAGGAGGTACGGGGGCAGTTGCCGAGGAATTGGCATTCTTGACCAGATCTGACCAGTTACCGGAAGAAGATCGGAAGATGTTACGGATGCTTGGCCGCTTGCCTTGCTTCTGCGGTGAAGGCTGACGTTTAAGAGGTGGAGATGCCGCATCTGGAATCATGGCGGAACAAGACGACTGGGCTGTCGGGTATTGAACATCGTCAAAGCCGAATGTTGAGGGCGGAGTAGAGGGAATCGATGGAGGAATGTGCGCGTTTGGTGTCGACGTGACGACAGCGGTCCAAATTGGCGGTGAACGGCGGTTGTTGGACGAAGAGGTTTTCAACGCTCGCAAAAAGTTTATCACACCGGCCAATTTCTTTTTGTTGTTGTAGCGCAATTTTGGGGGAGGCGAGGGTTGAACAAGAGATGAGGCAGTCTGAGGTGATGGCAAAGACGCCGAGGGGATGAAATAGTCGAACTCGGACGGACTGGAGAAGGTACCTCCCGAAAAGGATTGATCGACCGGCGTACGAGCTCCAGCGGATCGTTGTCCGGACAGTACACCGTTGGACGAGGACACTGAGACGGTGCTAGACTCGCGGATCATGCCTGGCCGTGTCGTCGGCGGGCTGATAATAGTCTGCAACACTTGCCGTCGCCGGTTAATCATATCCTGTCGACCTGTTGACGCCCGCCAATGCTCGGGAGGATCTGCTCGAGGGGGACCGAGGTCTACTTCGGGATCTGGTAGACTTGCGCTCCTGGTGCCTTCCCGCTGTGGTTGGCCCAATGACAAGCGCTGCAGAGCTTCTGCTGCCGTATTTGATTCGTCTCGAGTCATGGTGATACGTCTGCTTTGTGCTGGTGATGCCGATGGGTGGCCGGGGTCGGCGATCCCAGTTGAAGCAACATCGATCAAGGTTTCTGCAACCTCCCACCACTGTTCATATTCCTCTTCGAGCTTGCGAAACTCGTCTCGATCTTCGGCTGAACCTGTAAATCTTATTCGCTCGAAGATTGCTGCGTGAGACGCTAACAGGCTCTTCACCGCTGCTATCAGTTTGCGCAATGCATAATCAAGCTCACCTTCAATATGCACAGGTATCTTCTTCAACGCCCCAATGTCTTTCTTGATACCCTTCTGTTTGTCCATTACGTCTTTGGGAATTACAAACTCGCCCCAACTCTGCCTTCGCTTCGCCTTTTCCAGCTTTCTGACCATAGCGTCTTCATGCAGATTGGCAGCCATTGTCGACGACTGGCCCTCTGTGCCGACGGTATCAGATTTGAAAGCGGAGCTTGATGCAGAGATACTGCCTAGTCGGATATTCTGACGAGGCAGCTCGTCTGGCGTGAGCTGCGGCATACTAGGTATTTCTTTTCGGGATGGGGAGCGATTGGGCTTTGACGGCGATCCGGTCACTGTTTCCAGGGCCTTTGAGCCATGACGCGTTTCGTTTTGCTCGGTTGAAGATGTAGAAGAGCCTATCCCAAACTTGAATCCCCCTGATAGGCGACGTCCATGTTTCTTCGAAAACGAGCTCAGACGACGCACATGCGAATTTGAATTTGAATTAGAACGGCTACCTGCAGTGTTTATGACGCCCGCGGAAGATGAAATAGGTAACTCCGACGCAGTTGGGCGATGATAAGATGTTTGCGACGTTGGCAGATCACCGAAACCTGACCAGCCCGCGGCATTCCAGCCCCGGCTGATTGACCGAGGTGCAGGCAGTGCGGATACAGGCCGCATCTTCTTTCTTCGCTTCGGGGTTGCGTCAACCCCATCTTCCTCATGTTCCGTCTCTGTTCCAGCGTCGCTGTGTTTTCGATATGGGCCAGAAAAAGAGCTTGAGTGAGGCAGCTTTGGCATTATCGGTGCAGGTTCGGCGTATGGCGAGCCAGGCGTCGGAGACGGAAGATGGAATCCGCGAGAGAAAGAGGGTTGCGTCGGAGATGAGGCGAAGGACGGCTGCTGTTGAGGCATCTGCAAGAGAGGACTAGGGGGCAAGGGTGACGTGGCCATGACAGGCGTGTACGAGGATGGCGGAGTCTTCCCAGAATTGTCACTGCGTCGCGAGAGCGAGCTCGTGGATCTGCGCAAGATAGATGACAGGGCAGAAGTTGGACCAGAGCGATTTGACGCAGAAGCGGAACTAGCTGACAACTGCGAATGGACTGAAATGTCTGATTTACCAGATGCTGCCGAGGTAGAACGCAGATTGAGCGGTAAGGGAGGGGTAGGAGGATGCGATCGGCTCTCCGGAGACGCCAGTGAGCCAATCGATGTATTTGTCCTCCTAGGATGATCCCCCTCGGCTTCCACAGCTACACATCAGCTACAAGACGAATGACTCATTTCACGGACACCTACTGTATCTCTCTGAAGAGCCCTTCCCAGAAAACCTTTTCCATAGGCTCGGCTTTCTCTCTATCTCACGTAGCGTCTCCTGTTTTGACGAGAAGGGAATGCCTGATACGCGGACGCCCTCGTTTCTGATTTTTTGGTTTCCTTTGCCGGGCTCCCTGTTAGAAGGCATCGGAAGAGCTGGTGGGGGCATCCTTTCCGAAGACGTAGATCGAGGAAGATGAGGCGAAGATCTATTGGGACCCGAAACCAGATTAAGAGACGATGTCGAGGGACCAGGCTGCGTTGTCGGAAGGAACGATGTTGACGGATGCCTGATCAATTTACGGGCGACGCTTGCGCTTGTCGAGCCTGATCTAGAGCGCGAGATTTCGGGGAGAACAAAAGATGAAGGAGCGGCCAGGGATTGGTGTCTCGCTTTCGATATCGGGGATGGGAGACTGGGGGAATGCGAAGGCGAATGACGGGGTGGACCGAGATGCAGGTTACCAGCAGATTTTGAGAGAGAACGGCAATGCTCAGGAACACAGAGGGAAGCCAATGGGGTACTACGAGGTGGTGAATCGTCCCAAGATGACACCACACTCTCGGTCGGGCTCGAACGGCCCGGTACATTTGGATTTCCTTCTTTCTTGGGTTTTGCAGGTACTGCCTTGGGCTTGCTGGGCCCAGCGTACTCGAAGTCGTCGTCCCAATTCTCTACAGACGGTTTACGAGCGTGGCGTGATTTTGTCTGCCGGGGAGCGGTGGGAGAAGCCTCGGTCATTGGGAGCGAAGTCATTACGCGATGTACCGGTGATGTTGTTGTTGACAACGGAAATCGAGACGATCACAGCAAGACACGAAGAGCAGGGGCATGTATTGCGAAAAGAATGTTATACTGTATACATGCGTGTGTTTGTGAGCTCTGGAATGCCGAAGTGTGGATGAGCGGAATGTAAAGCTGTTCTGGTTGAACGATTGATGATTGACAGTTAGTTGTCGGAACCCTGGACATCTGAAACGAATCGTCTCACGCGTCGCGCTTCATCTCATCTCACCACCATCTCCGCTTTCGTCGAACAACAAGACACTACTGCATGCATTTACACTTGGATACCGCGCCTCGGAAACGGGGGTGGTTTGTAACTTAGGACGTTGACTTGTCCTTGAGATCCAGCATGTATAAGGCGGAAAGAATCATTTCGAGCGATACCGCATCTATCACGTGACTCATGACAATAGTTCCCGCGGAACCTCGATCAAAATATAATGCTAGCAGTCATGGAAGCCGAACTTCAACATACTCTCTTTATCTTCACGAAATGCGTAATCTCTCAGCGCACCGTTTGACGGCTCGGCTACAGTCGTCATTGTCACTTCGTCCGTCAACTGTGATCTATCCAGTCCGGGAATATCACGGTGACCCAGGACCATCCACCACCGCTCGTCAGAATTTCAGTAGACAAGACAAGAACCAGTCTGTACGACCTGCAGACGCCGGTTATGACCGTAGTCGGAGGACATCCTTCTCCAGGGGCTCAGATCTTTCTCAGGATGGCCCGAGTCCTCGAGCTGGTGCTGAAAGACGATTATCTGCAGCCGGCAAATGGGACGGCAGAAGTGGAGGGAGACCGTCAAATCCCCAAAGCGGTTCCTTCGGCACACGACCTCGGGTTGGACCACCAGGATCGTTCGGTGGATCGAAGGCCTCCACATCAGGCGGATACGTCGGACGTAGTAACCAGGATCAGAGCACATTAAGTGGAGACAGAAATCGCAGAGATGGAGAAGACTCCCGACAAAAACCGTTCACAACACGAGAACAACCCGAATGGAAGCCCAAACCGATGCCTCGGTGGAAAATGGATCCCGAACTGCATGGCCGAGCACCCCGCGCAAACAGGTCTGCTCCTCCTTCAGATCCCTCGAAACGACAATTTGGTCTCAACAACCCTAATCGGCCTGCTCAGCCTTCCCGTCCCGCTCCTTTTTACAACCAGTTGCCCAGAAGCGCTCGACCGACTGGTCATCAGTCGGATGCGTACGAGACATCCAAACGGATAACAGAGTGGATACGAGATCATCCCTCACCCATCAAGCCCTGGGAGGTGGATGAGCTGTTACGATTGGTCATGGATGCGCCCCGGTACCGTATGAACACGGTATGCTGGAACCAGGTCATTGCGCTGCTTGGAAAGGAGCACAAGCTGGAAACGATGTTTAGGTCGCTGAACCACGTGAGTAATCGCCTCCAAGGAAGAAGGAACATGCGGCGGGACTCTACGCTGACATGTATAGATGAAGAAACGAAATTATCAACCTAATTCCCGGACATATACCATCATGCTGAATGCTTATGCTGGTGCCCGGCATATGGACTCTGCGCTTACATTCAACCCAGCAGAAAAGCCAACCGAGCGGAAATGGCAGAGGATTCTTTCGATTTACAACGAGTCTCAGGCGAACATCTCAGCCTGCATCACGCAACTTCAAACCTCCAAGGAGAAACAGCCGGATGCGGAGCTAGGTCTGGCGGGTGAAACAGATTTAACCGAGGAGGATAACCATCAGAATCAGTCCGAAAAGCTTGCGGAACTTCGACAACAAATCAATGTTATGCCCACCAACGCGTACTTGAAACTGTTGGGACGATGGGGTATGTGGGCACAAATGGAGAAAGTTCACGTCGCAATGGACACTGAAGGCCAACTTTCGCCCAACGCACGAACATACACTATCCTCCTGGATGCGCTCCTCAACCGCAGGGCTCAGCAGAACGAAAGACGATACGCTCACGCCAAGGATGACCTGCCGACAATAATGACTCCCGATGAATTTGGGAACACCGCTCGAACTTTGTGGGACGAAGCGGTCAGACGCTTCCACCCAGCCGTACCCCCTGAGGATTTCAAACCGGATCCGGAACGACAGATTGACGAAGAGTTGGCGTTGTTGGCGATGCGTGCCTTCCTTTCCGGTCGACCTGCGGATCAGCGACTCGCTACGGGCTTGATCCCATACATTTGGGACTTGCCCGAACCGACGTCCGCCTTGCCCGCCTCGATGACTGCTAGCATGTCCGCAAAGTCAGGTGACCGCCGGTCCGATGTTGATATTCCCCATTACATGCGCGAGATTCCCCGACTGAAGCCGACTGTTCGCTCAGCGAGCTCGCTCCTTGTCATGTTGGGTCGAGCCAACAAGGTCACCCTGGCAGCGACTTGGGCTCGACACTTCATCTCCTTGCCTGAACTCAGATCAAAGATGGACTTCCAATTCGTCCGAAGTGTTATCCACGCCCTGGGATCTGATGGTGATATCGAAAAGATCAACGAGGTAATGGAACAATACCAACCCCCGACCGGCAAAGGCGGCTATCACGTGTACATCTGGGAGAATGCTCTCATGGCGGCGAGACAGCGTGCCGACTTCCCTGCCGCTTTAGACGCTTTCCGACGTATGACCCATCTGCCATGGGGAACCGAAGACGGCGTGCCGAAAGAGCAACGAAAGCCTTATGTCTGGACTCGGCCAGGAGGAAAAGAGGCGGATCCGCAGGGGCACCAGTACTACAAACCTGATCCGATCGCACCGACTGCTAAGACGCTGTCATTGCTGTTCAAGGCAGCTTTCGGTGCGAAAGCGCCGGACATGATGGACCGAAACTCGCGCAAAGCCTTCAACGTCTTCACTGCCTTCCCAATGTCCAGCTTCTTCACCATACCGGAATCAGACTACAAGCGAGGGAAGACCCTCGACTTGATGGCCGACAGCGCTGACGCTTTCGAAGGTGAAATCCACTCCTCGCTTGTTCACGCCGCGGAATGGAGGCTGGCCTTGGCAAAGGACGTAGCGAGAGCTATCGAGCTGATGCTGGAACGAGCTCAACCAGCTGAGAAACGACCACTTTGGGAGCTCAAAGAGAAGATGATTGGTATTGGGCGGACATGGGGTGAGCTACTGGACCCAAAGATGCGCGGACGCCTGATAGGCAACCCTGCCGCTTTGGTCTCGGAGAAGAAAAAGGGTAGCGAGGAGTATGGAATGCCTGCAAGGGGACCGGCGAAAGAACAGGCAGAAGTGAAGGAGGCGGAGGAGGGCGAAGGAGGCCTTGAAGAGGAGTTTGGGATGAAGGAGGAAGATTGGGAAGACGAAGATGGCGAGCTTGAGATGGAAGAGGAGGAGGAGGTTGTAGTTGGTGGGCCGAAGTTCAGGAAGAATACTGTTAAGGGAAGAACTAGACCTCAATAATGCGACACCCCTCATCTCGTTCTATTACATCTGCACACTCGTCGGCGATGTACAGTGTTCAAAAAGTGTTTCTGTCGTATATTACCCAGCCATATGATAGAAGGTAATGTTCATTCCGGATACCCCTCTGGTCCGACACCAGTCCAATCTCTTTGAAGAGACCCAATTTAGCTTTAACGTTGTATGGGTTCCATTCCTGGCTGTCCCGACGGGCGTCTTTGCAACGACAGCCTCACTTGATCCGATACGTACTTCATTGACAACGGGGATCGCCGCCACCGAGGTGATATTGATTCCGCCACCTCCACCACACCGCGTCACTGACGTGAGCCTTTCGTCGATTCTTAATCCTCTGTCTCAATAGCACCTCTACACCTTACTCCTGCCCATCAGCTCAATCCAAAGCGGACCAAGCTTCCACCAAATTGGACTGTTCGATCGACATAATCAGAACGCACACAACATGGTGAGCTCTTTTGCCGGTGATATGTGTTACGCTGACGCCTCTTAAGCTTCTTCGAATCCGTTCACCGGCGGGTACAGCTCGAGTGACGGTCGAGCCCACCACATCGGGCGAAGACCTCACGCGAATGATGTTGGACAATGTGGTCAAGTCTGGGGATCATCCTGATGAATCAACGATACGGTTGAGTAATCAACCACCAGGACCCAATTCTCAACAACTGGAACTGTCTGCGTTGATAGGGCGCACCGTATCCGATATGGGTTTCAGGTGGGTCACCATACTACCAGACGTCAATCAAGCTCACGAAAGTCATGGAGATATGCTCTTCTTGTCATACAAGACGCAAAGCGCCGACCCTTCATCTCACCCAACCACTCAGCCGTCCACTTCCACTTCACATCCCGCCCAGCCCGATCCGTCGCATCCACACACGCACACAGATCCACCTTTGCCGAATACCATACCACTCAAGGATCTGTCGAATGTTGAAGAAATGCCCGTGGACAAGTACTATAGGTCACAGACGGGCAAGATTGAGCGGAAACGCGATCCGGTTTTGTGTCGCCATGGCGAGAAAGCAATGTGCGAGTACTGCATGCCGTTAGAGGTACGCTCACTATCCTATACCTTCTCGTACAGTGAAGCTCACGTCTAGCCATATGATTCGAAATTTCAAGCGGAGAATCAGATCAAACACCTCTCGTATCACGCCTACCTGCGTAAACTCCTCTCTTCCCGTTCAGCCTCGGCTGCCTCTTCTTCCGCCCAAGAAATCCCTCCCCTCAACCCGCTTTCTCTGTCTGTCGTCACACCGTGCCCAACTGGCTCACACCCCCCTTTTCCAGGTGGAATCTGTTCGTCCTGTCAGCCCAGTGCGTTGACTTTGACTTCTCAGGCGTTCCGTATGGTCGACCATGTCGAGTTCGCTTCTTCAAGTATCGTCGACAATCTTCTTAGCGTCTGGAGAAGAACGGGAACTCAAAGACTGGCCTTCTTAATTGGCCGGTATGACAAGTACGAGAAGGTGCCTATGGGTGTCAAATGTGTCGTTGAGGCTGTTTGGGAGCCTAAGCAGGAAGGGGAGCTGGATGGCCTGACGGTGGAAACGCCTTGGAGCGACGAGGGGAGAGTGAGCGAGATTGCCGGCTGGTGTGATGGCGGCCTTGGCGTGGTCGGCATGATATACACTGATTTGACGCCGTAAGTCTTGCACGTGAACCCTCGTGGTCGAGCTGACGGATAGTTCTGAAGACGATATCACGAAGAATTTGTACAAACGACACGCACAATCATACACGGCTTCATCGCTGGAAATGCTCCTCTCTGCTGCCTACCAAATTTCACATCCCCTTCCTACCCGTTCTTCACCGACAGGCCACTTCTCATCCCGTTTCGTTACATGTTGCTTGACTGGAACAGAAGAAGGGGGTATCGACGTCATCGCCTGGCAAGCGGCTGAACAAGCGGAAGCTATGGTCAAAGCCGGTATTGTTGAAGCCAGTGTAGACCCAGGCATAGTCAGAGTCAGGAAGCCAGGAGAGGGAGAGTATATTCCGGAGGTGTTTTACAGGTGAGAGAACTGCCTCGCGTTGTTCCGCTGAGACTGATTGTCAGCTTCAAGAACGAGTATGGGCTGCAGGTGAAGATGCCAGCGAGACCAACTTTCCCGGTGGAATACCTCTTTGTCAATGTCAGTTGACATCGCACCGTAAGATGACAAGCTGACGAGCAGGTCACAAACGGTTTCCCAGTCGATCCCAAACCCCTCTTCCTTTCAAGCTCCTTCCCGACTGAGAACCGACCTGGTCTGCAGGATCAATCGATCGAAGGGGTCATGCAACAGCTTGGTAGCATCTTAAAAAAGGAAACGCTCGAGATGAACGATACGGCAACTTGGCCGTCGAAGACGAAAGCAGAAGTGGCCAAATGGTTAAGTGATTGGCATTTAGTGGCTTTCCTCTGCATGCAGGGACTCTTCAGCTTAGTGAGTGGAATGACAGTGTAGGTGACGTTGACTGACGTTGCAGGAAGAGCAAAGGGTTCTTTGCAAAGCTGCTACAGCGCACGCAACCGGAGATGAGAGCGCATTGGAACACTTGTTCGCATCGGGAGGTTGGCAGACTCTGTTGACAATTATGGAGTCTTCTTTGCCTTGTACGTCTGCTTCTGGCACCTGTAACGGAATACTGACCGGTAGCGAACAATGCAAATGGATCGAACCCACGGAGCGAGACACCATCAGCTGCTTTCGAGGGTATGGGAATTGGCTCGCCGCACTTCCCGTCACTCGAGTCTGGTGCAGGGGGTCAGGGAGGTGCTTCGAGTGGCGGTGCAGGCGATGAAGGCATGGCGACGGAGAAGGAATGCCCCCACTGCACATTTGTCAACGAAGCTGGCAGGACGGATTGCGACATATGTGGTTTGCCGCTTAGTGGATAGTTTGGTGCATGCAGCGACACGCCTTCTCAACCTGCACATGCATTATCAGTACATAGCATACCTACAAAGGTTAAGGTGGTGTGACGGAGTGGCGGAATTTGCTTCCGTTCCCCGGATTACCGGTAGTGACCCGGCGCACTGTCCAAGCTGTCCTCTGCCGCATCATCACCATCGTACCTCCCTTTGCTACTCATCATTAATCACCCTCACCCCCCGTATATTTCCTCACCAGTCTCTCCCAGTCGGCCTGCTATCTCACGGCAGTCCACACACGCCGCAGGGGTTGTAGTCAGCACAATGGACGACCCAAAGATCTTAGCCGATATCCTCGGCACAATCAAGGTCCAAACGGTTCAACTGCGGAGATGTCTCGAACAGGACCAAATCATGGAAGCGCTCAAGGCGGCGTCTTCCATGCTGGCCGAGCTGAGGACATCGAGTCTGGGCCCGAAGCAATATTACGAGCTGTACATGAGCGTGTTTGATAGTTTGCGATACTTGAGCAATTACCTGTACGAGGCGCATGGAGAGGGCAAGCTGCACTTGGCAGATCTATACGAGCTGGTTCAGTGAGTTGCTCGTTTCACGCTGGGCTTAAGTGGTGGAAGTGCAAGGCGTGCTGGTAGATCGCTGCCTGGGAGGTTCGAAGACGGCTCAGGACGTCACAAAAGGCGGAAGCGGTGCACCGTGCTGATGATAGATACGCAGGCAACATCGTGCCGCGGCTATACCTCATGATCACCGTTGGATCCGTCTACATGTCTGTCCCCGATGCCCCAGTTAAGGAAATCATGAAAGACATGCTGGAGATGTCTCGAGGTGTACAACACCCCACCCGAGGCTTGTTCCTGCGTCACTACCTTTCTGGGCAGACGCGGGACTTTTTGCCTGTTGGAGTGAGTGAGGGGTAAGTCTAAGTATTCGGGGATGCACTTGAGAAGCTAAGGCTGATCATGACAGTCCGGATGGTAATCTGCAAGACACCATCGGATTCATTCTCACCAATTTTATCGAGATGAACAAGCTCTGGGTCCGACTGCAACATCAAGGCCATTCCCGTGAACGCGACCGCCGCGAGATGGAGCGTCGAGATCTCCGTATTCTCGTCGGAACGAATCTTGTCCGTCTTTCCCAACTCGAAGGCGTCGACCTGGACATGTACCGCCATACCATCCTCCCGTCTGTTTTGGAACAAGTTGTCAATTGCAAGGACGTCATCGCCCAGGAATACCTCATGGAGGCCGTCATCCAAGTTTTCACGGACGACTTTCATCTTCACACCCTCGGTCCGTTCCTCTCTACATGCGCCAACTTGCACCCCAGGGTGAATATCAAGGGTATCGTTATCGCCTTAATTGACCGCTTGGCAGCATTCGCAGCGAGGGAAGCAGAGAACGAGGATCCGGAGGAAAAGAAACGACAGGAGGAAGAAGCCGCGAAGAGGTTAGCGGAGAGGGTCAAGGGAGCTCGCGGAAAGGGCAAGGGAACGGCGGAGGGGGAGAAACCAATGTCTCCCAAACCAGCCGAAGCGGTTGAATGGGCGGGCGAAGAGCCCAAGAGCCCAGAGTTGGAAAATGCTGGGGAATCCAAGGTCGAGGAAGGAGAAAATGGGGACAAGCTCGATAAGGGCAAGGAGAAAGCCAGTGAGGATGGAGACAACGGCGAAAAGAAGGGCGAGAAAAAGGTCGAGATGGTTCGCAAATTCAGGGGTATCCCCGAAGACGTCAAATTGTTCGAGATGTTCTGGGAGCAGGTCGTGCAGCTCATCAAGGTCAGTTAACGTTTTTGGAATGATAATAGCATCAATCTGACAATCAGGCTCGACCAGATCTTTCGATTCAGGACATCACGGCGCTTTGCGTCTCGCTCATCAACCTAGCTTTGAGCTGTTACCCCGACAGACTGGAATACGTCGATCAGATCTTGTCTTTCGCACATGGAAAGGTTCAAGAGTTCATCAACAAGTCCGTATATCTAAGACAAATGACAGATATCGAGCTTATGACAGTCCTGACCTACACTCGCCTGCCACCACTGCCAATTTGTTGGCCCTCGCTCTTGCTCCAATCCAGTCTTACCTCTCTATCCTTACATTGCTCGCTATCCCATCCTACATCCCCCTTCTCTCGCTGCAACCATACACCACTCGACTGGCCATCGGTCAAGCGGTCGTCTCTTCCGTGCTGAAGAACAACACGCTCATCGAGACTCCAGAAGATGTCTCTGGAGTATTGGGTCTTTGTGCGGTGCTTGTCCGTGATCAGAAAGATCCAGCGGGCGGACCTAGGCAACGAGTCCAGGTGGATCACCGGGAGATGGCAGAAGAACAAGGTTGGGTCGCTAGGATGGTTCATTTGTTCAAGTCGGATAACCTAGACACGCAATTCGAGGTGAGTTGGCCCTGGCCCAAGATTCTCCGAGCTCACATCAGCTGCTGCAAACCGCTCGAAGACACTTCGCAGAGGGCGGAGAGAGGATACGTTATACTTTCCCGCCTTTGATCGCTAGTGGTATCCAGCTTGCACGAAGATACAAGTTAAAAGAGAACACTGTGAGCTGCTCGATGATCAAGCAGTGTTGCCATGCCGACGAAGCAGGAAGATGACTGGGAGACGAGACTGTCCACGCTGTTCAAGTTCATTCACCAAATCATCTCCCTTCTCTACCACAAAGTCGAGGCACCGGAAACGTGTCTACGCCTATTCTTGCTCGCCGCTCAGGTCGCCGATGATTGTCGACTGGAAGAGCTTACCTACGAATTCTTTGTTCAAGCCTTTGTGATCTACGAAGAGTCAATCTCGGAATCGCGAGCGCAATTGCAAGCTATTACGGGGATCATTGGCGCTTTACAAACAAGTCGAGTATTTGGTAATGACAATTACGACACTCTAATAACGAAGGCGGCGTTACACGGTAGCAAGCTTCTCAAGAAAAGCCATCAAGCCACCGCTGTACTTTTCGCGAGTCACATGTGGTGGCAGGGCGAGGTACCTGGGCGAGACAAGGATGACAAGGTGAGTTGTAATCATAGCACTTGGTGGCACGAGCTGACAGGTAGGAACCATACCGAGATGACAAGCGGGTACTGGAGTGTTTGCAAAAGTCGCTCAGAATCGCGTCATCGTGCATCGACGAGCTCACGTCGGTTCAACTCTACGTCGATGCGCTGGACCGATATATCTACTACTTTGAGCAAGGCGTTGAAGCTGTCACTCCGAAATACATCAACTCGCTTGTCGAGCTGATTACATCCAACATCGACTCGGTGCACACCTCGGAGGTTCACCCCCAGAGCGTTGGTGCGCCTGGGCTGGTCGACGGAGTGAATGCCCCGGATATGATTGTCAGAGTGAGCTACCATGTCTTAACCATAACAGTGAGGCTGATCATTCAGCACTTCAGAAACACGCTCAACTATATTCTAACGAGGCAACGACAGGTTGGAGAAAGAGAAGACGACGTCGAGGGTGAAGATAAGGATGGGGTGAAGAAGGTCGATTGGGAGTCTGTTGATGTGGTCGGAGGATGCTTGAAGATGGGTATCACTCGTTGATAGACGGCTTGCATAGAAGATGCGAGCGTAGAATGGAGCTAGAGTGTGGTCTTGTATTCCGGGAAAGGGGAACAAATGTTATGCCTATACTGCTTTGCCACCCCGCCAAGCAACCTGAAACGAGGTAAAAGTGCCACATTACCGCCAAACGCCGCGGGGATACGCGTCGACGCGTTGAACCCCGTCTCGAAGCGCAAACACCCCCTGCTCCCCATCCAACTCGGCCTGCTCACTGCATACACTCATCCTTATACCCCAAACACTCTTTACCTCCCTCCACACTCTTTAACGACCACTTTTAACGATTCAAGAGTGAGTTTGCTCGCTGTGAGGTGTAGGCAATGTCGCTGATCGCTTTTTTCAAACCACCCTGAAACAACGCCCGGTCCCTTCCTTGCACTGATCAACCAAACATCTGCGACCTGCATCATGATCACGTCGACCCTCTTAACACGCTTGAATTTTATTATTCATCTTCTTCGTTGTTCCTCCGATAATTTATACTATGTCTGGTTCAGTGCGCGAGATTGTCCACCTCCAAACCGGTCAATGTGGTAACCAAATCGGTGCCAAGTTCTGGTATGTTCATCTACCCACTGTACGTCGTGCAAAGAGCTGACGAAGAAGGGAAGTCGTTTCCGAGGAACATGGTATCCAGGCCGATGGTTCCTACAAGGGTACCTCCGACCTCCAGCTCGAGCGAATCGACGTCTACTACAACGAGGCCTCTGCTGGTAAATACGTCCCGCGTGCCGTCTTGGTCGACTTGGAGCCGGGAACGATGGACTCTATCCGTGGTGGACCTCTTGGATCGTTGTTCCGTCCAGACAACTTGTAAGCTGCTTCGACTGGTCGGTCGTTGATCAAGCTTATGTTAGCGTCTTTGGTCAGAGTGGAGCTGGTAACAACTGGGCTAAGGGTCACTACACCGAGGGTGCGTGCATAACATCTGACAGAAGAGGGGCATGAGCTGATTCCAGGTGCCGAGCTCGTCGACTCGGTCCTCGATGTGGTCCGAAGGGAGGCTGAAGCAACCGACTGCCTTCAAGGTTTCCAGATCACCCACTCCCTCGGTGGTGGTACCGGTGCCGGCATGGGTACACTCTTGATCTCGAAGATCCGTGAAGAGTACCCGGACCGAATGATGTGCACTTTCTCCGTTGTGCCATCCCCCAAGGTGAGTCTTTATGGCATACCTACTGCAGAGCTGGAATTGACGGTCAGGTCTCCGACACCGTCGTTGAGCCTTACAACGCCACCCTCTCCGTCCACCAACTTGTTGAGAACTCTGACGCTACTTTCTGTATCGACAACGAGGCTCTTTACGACATTTGCTTCCGAACTCTCAAGCTCACCACTCCCACCTACGGTGATCTTAACCACCTCGTTTCCGTCGTCATGTCCGGTATCACCACTTGTCTCCGTTTCCCCGGTCAGCTCAACTCGGACCTGCGAAAGCTCTGTGTCAACATGGTTCCTTTCCCTCGTCTCCACTTCTTCATGGTCGGTTTCGCTCCCCTTACCGCCCGTGGATCGGCTTCTTACCGCGCTGTCACCGTTCCGGAGCTTACTCAACAAATGTTCGACGCCAAGAACATGATGGCCGCCTCCGACCCCCGTCACGGTCGATACCTCACCGTGTGCTGTATCTTCCGAGGAAAGGTCTCCATGCGAGAAGTCGAGGACCAGCTCCAGACTGTCCAGACCAAGAACTCTGGCTACTTCGTCGAGTGGATCCCAGGAAACATTTCTGCCGCTCAATGTGACATTCCTCCCCGTGGTCTCAAAATGTCTTCGACTTTCATCTGCAACAGTACCTCGATCCAGTCCCTCTTCAAGCGTATTGGAGACCAGTTCTCGGCGATGTACAGGCGAAAGGCTTACGTCCACTGGTACACTGGAGAGGGTATGGACGAGCTCGAATTCGTGAGTCCTTTCTGTGTTAAATGCTGCATAAATCGCGCTAACGTGCAGTCCGAGGCCGAGTCCAACTTGCAAGATCTCGTTTCCGAGTACATGCAGTACCAGGAGGCCGGTGCCGATGACGAGCTGTACGAGGAGGAGATCCCCGTCGGAGAGGAGGAGCTCGAGGAGGCGTAAAAGCTCAACAAAACGACTTGTCTTGTCACGTTTACTCAGCCCCACCCCATCCTGCATTGCATAATTCTCTCTCTTACCTTCATACATCATTCCGGCCCCCCTTCTCTCCTTTATGGCCTCACCCGGAGCTGGAGTCTCCGATGTCTCGTTAGAGACGGTGTGCTGCCCCGCCTTTCTTTATCATGCCGAGTTTGTAGGTATGCCGCACGTGCAAAGGATGCATCGTTGTGGTTGGTACGGACGGACATCTGTCGCTAATGCTGCTTTCTCACCTCTGGTTACAACTTTCGATACATTTCGCTTTCCCAACCGAGAAGGGGCGCAGGCTGTCGTCGATCCCATAGCGTTTTGAAGGTCGGCCCCACCCCCACGGAGACAGCATGCTCGGACAACCACCGACCGAGCAACAAGGGATGGGCTTCTGATTGGGGATCACCTGAGATCTTCTTGAGACCGCCGACACCTGGCCTGACCGTGAGAACTCCTACCATTCGCTCGACTGTCGAAACGTCGACTACTGGAATACCAAGTCATACAGGCGATTCATTCAGGACACAAGAAGTTGTAAGGAAATTTCAACTCTAAAACGCTCAAGCCATTCACATCCATCGCCACGTTCTTTTCCTTTCCTTCGATCCGATATGCCACATTGTGTCGTCTCGATCAACTGACTTCCTTTGTCTCCGTCCTCACCCGTTTGTCGGCGTGATGTGAAAGGGAGATCGCGGAAGGCTACTGGTGTATAGGTGATATAGCTGATTGATCCCCAGTCTTGCGTTTTCCCGCGTTGACAACGTATCGAGAGCAAACTAGGCTGAGGCATTGATGATGGAAATTGAATCCGACGAGGTCGATATCAAGCCAAATCTTCCTAGTCTTCGAATCGATATCCCTTCGTCTGCGCAATCATGGGGAGACCAGTCTCCCCATCTAATTCTATTATCACCGCCTCTCCGTGAAGGCTCACCGGATATACCTGTCTCGCCGCCCGAAGTTCTACAGGCGTTAAAAGAAGAGGCACCGTCAGGAACCACGAGGTTCGCCGCGAAGACGGAAGAAGGCGGGAAACAATGCACAAATTGCGGCGAGACGGGTACTCCTCAATGGCGCGGGACACTCTGTAATGCATGCGCATTATGGAGAAGATCGAGAGGGACCGATCGGCCATTACCTCTCTTGTTCCCAATCAGGAAACGGCTGCACTCAGTCAGCCCGGAAGAAGGAGATCGATACGATGATGGTGAAGAGGCGGATGGTAGGATTGCTGGTGAAGAGGGGAGAAGACGAAGGAATATGATGTATTGGCGTAATGAGGACGAATCACCTTTGAAGGTGTATGAGCGGCGAATCCAGTTCGGAACGAATGCCAAGTGTACGATTTGCGGTGAGGGAGCAGCGGTGTCAGTGAGATGGGCGCTTTGCGGTGGATGTCTGAGGAATGGCAGAGCAAATGTGAGTACATCTTGTTCTGCTCTCCTCTCATTTGCCCCGAAGTACTAAATAGGGCCATACAGCCCAGCTGATCGGTTTCTCCTCATCGATTTTCGAGCCTCTACGTCGATTTGCCTGCTGATGCACCGCAGACCCCACGGCACCCCATGCGCCCACTCCCACTGCTGCGCCCCGCCCACGCTCAGCATGATTCCCAGGGGTCTCGCATGTCCCATCCGTCGCCCAACTACGGGAACCCCCAAACGTATACGTCAACGGCAAATCCCCATTCCATACGGATTGGAAACCCTCAGTTGTCCTCAGCAACGCGTACGCCTATCAGCCCTCAAGCTGTTTCGCCTCATCTACCCAATGATCAAGTGCACCACGAAATGCGGCAATGCCTCAGACCCCCAGACGACGGCTCGAATGCGATGAGTCCGGCAGCAGGTGGCATAGGCAGAAGACGCTCAGCGACCGTATCAAATAATGTGCAAGCCGATTCACTCGCACACCCCGACACGAGTATCCATTCACCAGAGAATGCGGAATGTCCACATCACTCGTATGCGGTCTCCCTTTCCCCTCCAGATGTAGGTTTCTCCCATACATCAGCTTTCAGTACGGCCAGGGATATAGCAGAGCGAAGCAGAAGCAATATCAGTTGCCAAAGCTCATCAAATGAGACGCCTCGAGTATTTATCGGAATACCGCGGCCTGATGATCGGGAAGCGGCTGTGGAAAGGCCGATGCCGACGGATGATGTATCGATGCCTAGTCGGATCGAGTTCATGGAGTCGGCTGAATGGATTTGGGGGGTAATGAAACGCACGGAAAACTTCTTATCATGAGATGGAGATGAGAGATAAACGAGCTTTCCATTGATTGCCAGCACAATAGAGTACATTGTATCGAGTGTTGCTCTGAAACCTTTCGGGACTATGGGCGGAATCCAAGTTGAAATCTGGGGTATCAATACAAGCAGGATTGTTTTGAGCTGTGTAGGAAACCGCGAGTTATAGCAATAAATGTTCAAAAGGCATATCGCAAACCGGAGGCCAGAAGGTCGCTCAATATCGCTGGTTTCCGCTATCTCAATGGACCTGACAATCGTTGTGACACTTGGTCCTTAATACGACTGCTCACAGTCTCCATCTCGGTCCCCAGCCGACATTGTAGGCATTCCCTTGCTGAAATTTCAGAAGTACACCAGAGAGAAGGAGAAGCTTTATCAGACCCATTCGGTCACGTCAACGATTGACCCGGCTATACCTTCACTTAGTCCTGAAACGGATGGCCGATAAAGTGTGGCTTGCCGTTCGACCATCTGGCACTGTGGCGGGCACATGCAGGCTGGGGAACTGGCTACTCGTTAATTCTCACTGATCACGGTCTTTTGCTATATCCATACGTGAGAGCCCGGAACAGACTTTGCGTGGCGCCGATCTCCTCGTGCATCCTTTCTGGCCTGATCCTTTCAGCCAGCCATCCAAGCTGCCGTTTGCTTACGAACATGTCACAAACCATCTGCGTGCGCACTTTATGTAGCTTTCAAACATTCTCGTAGCTTCAGTTTAAGGATCAATTTAAACACTACTGTTGGCGCCAGCTTCAACCTCGATGTCGCTCATATGGCTGTCATCTGCCTCTCCCTTGTTCTTCTATTCCCCCAATCCGGTGTACTTCGGAGGAAGCAGCTACACTTCTAATTGGACATCCATCACCGATCCCGCAGGACACGCACCGACTAACACCTTAATCACGACATTCGGTCCTGCTGCCTTCATCCTCCCTTCGTTCTACAGTACGCCTCACGTCTCCTTCTCCATCCTCATACTGTATCCCTTCCCTCCTGCCCTGTCTGAAGCCAAGCCTGCTAGATATCTCACGCATTGAAACGCTAACTGACGGAAGCTACTAGCTTCACCCCGATCTTCACCTCGTCGAAGGATTATGTCGCAAGTCTCTCAACGGGGACATCCGCCACCTCGGAGGCATGGGCCTCTGGCCAGAACAAGTCGGATTTCAGCGATTTCAGTATCCAGACATTCACAATCACAGTGGGGTGTGTGACCGGTCAATGCATCGGGGTGCCATTCGGATTCAGGGGTGCTTGGGTGGGAACGGAGTATGCGCCGAAAGGGTGCGTGCTGCGCTTCACTTACTTTCTTCATCGTTCGTGCGCTTCACGCCCCGGCTGCTTTTGCGTCCGTACAGCGGTTGAGGAATGGGAGGCACAAACATTTGAGGCGAACAAGGCTGATTCGTAGCTCGGTAGTGCAAAGTGTGCAGCTGGACGATGCCTCGCCTTTGGTCACCTACACCGATTTCAGTCCCGTCGGAGGGTTTAATGCGCCAGCAGGAGTCGCTATCGAGAGTACAGACTATAATACTACATTAAGTATGACCACGACGGCGAGTGCATCAGCAAGCGTAACCTTCAACGGTGAGTCGGTTTTCAATCGCCTTGAGTCAGCCAGTGAGATGAGCTATATATCAGGTGCCTCCATTCTAGTCACAGGGTTTACAAGCCCCTCTTCCGGCACATACACCGTGACTCTCGATGGTAGTGTCATAGCCACGCTCGCCGCGCGTCGAGATGTCGTCTCACACGGCACCACCCTCTATTTCGCCACTAATCTCGATACGACCATCCCCCATACTCTCGTCCTAACCGCCACGGCAGAAGGTGGAGGGGTTGGGCTGGTGATAGATAGCTGGACCGCTTATGGGCCTCAAGGGGGTGTTAGCTTCGTGTAAGTCGCGCTGTTCCGCCTTTACTCTCGACATCATTGATACTGTGATAGTCGGGCTGATTGGGGAATGAGCTGATGAGCAGCGGCACGATAAACGGTGCCAATACTACCCTGGCTCCACCTGCTGCTTCCGTCGCTACAGATTCAACCTCGCCATTTCCCACCGACTTCACGAGTGGGGGAGATGGCATTACTGACGCAACCTCAACAGGCAGTCCCAATGTTGGAACTATCGTCGGTGCTATTCTCGGGGCATTGGCTGGGGTAGTGAGTCGCTCGTTTTCTACTGCTCGTTCCCCATACCAAGTCCCGCATATCTCCACCTCGCGATCAGTGGCGCTCACACGACAATGCTCAACTCAGCTCCTCCTGCTTTGGCTGTTTCGTCGGCGGCTTCGTGCCAAAAAACCAGATGAGAAGAAGCTTAATCCGTGGGATGAAGCGAATTTGTTGCAGAATATGAAGAACGAGGAAGTACACATTACGACTGTCGCAAAGCAGCGTTATGTTTACCGTGAGCTGTTCAATCGACCGCGCTCTGTTTGAAAGACGGATGATTAATAATCAGCTGGTTTGATCGCCCACAGCGAGCTAAAGAAGTGAAGGTAGCCAAGAGTCTAGGAGATCCTATTGCGACTCGAACAAATCAAAGTGTGGACAAGATGCATACCGCTGTTATACCGTTACCATGTCTGGCCCATTCCTTGCAGTATCCGTTCGATCAAGGCTCGTTTCATATACTGCTCCCTGCCCAATGATCTGATCGACTTGAACATCAGCCGTGCTACACTTATCATTCACCTGCCCGACTCACCTTCAAGAACCTATCTAGATCTATCCGTTCGGCATCGAGCGCTCGTGTCATATGATAGATCGTATCTTCGATTGCATTATCTTCCGCCACAAGATCGATCAATCTTTCGTTAGCCCGATTATCCCTCCGTGACCCCTAGGAGACTTACTGATTATGCACGATAGATATCCCACAAACCACTTCATCCACACTGACCTCTCCTTTCTGCTCCAGATCCATCACGCGTTCTTCTCCCCGAGCCACCACATCATCCAGTTTCCTCCCTACTGCGTCGCAGACATTCTTCACCGCCTCCAGCCGGGCCATTTCGTCTTTGATCGCCGGCTCGCCGGACATGAGGTCTTCGTGTCGTTCGATAAGATGTTGTCTATCGGCTTGAAGCGAGCCAATAAGAGGATGCAGAGTAGCGTTAAGATGGGGGAGCAGTATGGAGTGAAGGTGGAGCAAAGGTGGTGGAGGGGGCTTGGAAGGAGGAAGAGGGGGAGGTGCGGTTGTAGTCGAGGCGGGCGACGAGACCACAGGGTTTCCAGAATCGTCGGCAGCAGACATGAGGTCTAATATCTGCTGACGAGTCTGTTGAGGAGGTATCTGTTGTGCGGGTGATTGAGGGCCAGGAGCTGGATGACCATTAGGCTGTCGTTTAGGAACCTGCTGTGGAGGGAGCTGTTGTTGAGACGGATGTGAAGGTTGATAACCATTCGACGAGTGTTGAGACTGCAGTGGATACCTAGGATCGGGTGCATATCCAGTGATAGGACTGCCGTGTATAGGTGGACCAGCCGGCTGACCAGGGCGAGGCGGGGTCATCGATCGCTGGGGGTCATATATTTGACCAGACTGCGGGTTGTGAATGTACGGCCGCTGAGGCATCATTGGGCCGACAGGTGAAGCAGGAGGTTGAGATGACTGCCTTAGCGGAACTTGGGCTGGCCGTTGAGGTACGGGCGGAGATTGTGGTGGGCCGGGATGGGACGCGGACGAGGGTGATTGTGGATATTGTCCGGATGCCTGGCGGATATGCTGAGAGTTCTGAGGCGCATATATCTGTGCAGGAGGAGTCGGTGCAGGCTTGTATTGAGGAAGAAACTAATTGTTAGCTGAAGGTGCGGTCCCCAGCCAAATATACGCACCTCTGGCTGATGTTGAGGTAGTCCATAACCTGGTCGAGCGGGAGGTGGGGGAGGCTGACCAGACTGCGTCGTCAGCTTAATTCCCCTTGGTATGTTCACTTGCCTGTCCCACAACAGGCTCCGTCGGCCTAGGTGCCGCTATCTGAGGCGATCGAATAGTCGAAGGACCCGCCTGCTGCAGCTGCTGCTGCTGCTGTTGTTCAGGAGGTCTAGCAAAGACGGGCGGAACAGCCGAGAACACCGAAGTGAGTTGCTTCAAAAGCATATCAATGCTCTTGTCCTAGTTTGTCAGCGCCCTGGACCGCCGACGACAGGGCACAATCTGAACCCACCTGCCAAGAGGCCCACCATTGCTCCACGATATCCTCCTTGATCCTCCCACTAGGATCCACTTCTCTCCCCTTACGTACGCCCATCTCCTTGGTGGGCACGACGAACGCAAGCGGAGGTGCTCGTGGGTATTCGTGTGGAATCCATAGGTGAATTGGGATATGATAGGTAGCTCCTCGAAATGAGATGGGTAGGGTGCCTCGCAAAAGTAGCAAAAGAGCAGTCTGGCCTGTGTCAAACGCTAAAGGTCAGTTGAGTTTTCGATAGAATAACAAAGAGCCCACTGAAAGCGTCCGTTTTGACAGCCAACGTCCGGCGAACCTTGAGGATCTCGAGCACTTGAGACAGGATCAAGTCGCGTGAAGGGTACGGCCGTAATACCGTCTGCAGCCAATCTCTTGTGAGATCGAGAGAAGACATGTTGGACTGTTTCCTTCACCCGATCGCCGAGGTATTGAGAGAGGTACAGAAGCAAAACTATATGCCAAGTATGAGTTGGATGCGGAGAGTGTTGTCGGGGTGATGATGCGGGGGAAGTCAACACGGAGATCGCCACCGGATCTCCGTAGATAACATCACGTGCATACTCATTATTTCAACCATATTTCCATTCTGCCCTCACTGCGTCTTCTCTTTTTTCACAACACATCAGTCACCAACCGTAAACATGCCCAAAGAACAGATCAGAAAGAGAGGAAAGAGAAAGCCCAAGAACGCCGAGGAAGACTTTGCTTCGGCTCCAGCGGTCACAGAGCAGACGCAAGCTGTATCGACGGAACCGATCCGGGAAGAACCACCTCACCTCGCGGCTGAAGCACAAGCTGGTCAAGCTGGACCTTCGGGTATTCATCCGGCGAGGGCGGCGATTCTTGCGGGAAGAAGACCTCTTCCTTCCGATATCCCTGCTCCGGAGCCTGTTGACGATGCTCAAGTACTGGAATGGTCACGCAACCAAAGAGATGCGGAGTATCCTTGGGGAGAGTTGGACCCGGACCTGAAGGCGTATTTCCGGAATGTGGATGATCAAATCAGAGATTGGGAAGGTGTGTCGTCTGCAGGAGAAGATCGAGAAGGTGAGTCAGGTCACAGACGACCTTGCCAAATGGACAAAGCTTATGAGTAGACCGACAGCAATTCCTGTCGTCTGTATTGGCGGAATTAAGGGGTCACGAACTGACAGTGTCCACGGACCCCGATACCGCCGTTGTCCTTGAACGACTGATGCCTTCACTTGGTGATTGGGGAAGGAGGGTGATTGGTGATGCGTTCGGAGACCAGTGGGATATCCTCACTCGGCATCGATTCGGAAGTCATGTGGTTCAGACGTGGTTTACTCTCGCTGCAGACACGCTCGACCGAGAGGTAAGCTAGCGTTCCTCTCAATCCTACATCACACTCACACTGCAGTCTAAGGGCATCTATCCACCTCAACATCTAGCGCAAGAGCAATCCGATGAGACAGGCGTCTTACCAACAATGACTACACTCGTCTCGAAAATCCTCAACATCCTCCAACCCGCCATCCCTGCTTTGCTTACGAACCCGCACGCTTCGCCTCCCCTTCGTCTCCTTCTTATCGTCCTTACACCCACTCGGGTCGTTCCCGCATTGAACGAAGCAGAAGAGGGTAAAGGCGGCATTATCCGTTCGAAGAAGAGCGGAAAGTACAGGAAAGGTCAGGCGGTACAAGGCAAATCTATCTTCGGCGATGATGAGGAGAAGGGCAAAGGCAAAGCGAGTTCGAGAGCCATTCCCGACGAGCTGGTCAGCCAAAAGAAGGAGATCTTGGACAAGCTGCTGAAAGACGTCAGTGAGGTCGAATGGCGATCCATGGGTGTTCACGGCGTGGGCAGTGCAGCTGTTCAGCTTTTGCTGGAGCTCGAGTCAGAGGACGGGACGTCGGGACTTTTGGATGTCTTGACCGATGGACTCGTTTCCCAAATTGGTATGTCACATTTTCGCTCTGCCACCTGATGGACAAAGAATGGGCTAATTGGTAGAAGAAAGCTCGGAGAACCCGCCGACACCAAAAGAATACCTCGCCACTCTTCTCACTACTCAGAGTGGTACACGGCTCTTAGAGACCATCCTTGTCGTATCTCCCCTAGCGGTCTTCCAAAGCATGTGGACGTTGTATTTCGTTGGCAAAATCGGAAAATTTGCTGGACACCCTTACGCCAATTTCGTCGTCGCGAAAGGCGTAGCAAGGCTCGACGTGGAAGGTGTTGAGAACGTTGTCAAGGAGTGTCGAGCAGTTGCCGGGGCTAGGGGTCTCATTAGTACGTTTATCCTTCGATTTAAGTGAGATATCGTGCTTATGGTAGAAACCGCCAGGACAAGCGTGTTACAAGCTCTGGTCGACCGGGCTTCGAAGCTCACCACGGCGCAACAATCTGTCTTATCTGTATGTCGTTTCCTTTTGCCTGTAACATCAGTCTGACCGTACAGCTCATCCAATCCGCGCTTGACCTGCCTGACACGGAGAAGAAAAACCTCGTTCCCTGTCTGATGTCACTAAAAACGTGGCCCATGTACCAATCGATCAAAACTGGCGATCCGCTAGCAGAGGAAGATACTCCTGAGATCCCCGAAGAAGTCCTCGATCCCGAAGCGGAGGCAGCAGCGGCTGCGGCGGCTCGTATGGAAGGATGGAAGACGCGCCGAAATCCGAAAGCAAAGGAAGGTGACCTGGCGCCGAATATGCAGGGTTGTTTGTTATTGCAGGCGATGGTGAAGCTTCCGGGGAGTAATGAGGTTGTTTTGGAAAGGTGCGTTACCCGTCCTCAGCGTGAAGTGTCGCTGAACACGTAGTATACTGGCGCAGGACGTCAGCGTGCTGCTGGAATACGCCTCGAGCCCCGTCGCTTCGCATCTTCTCGATGCAGCTCTCAGTTCCAACGCCGTTTCGCCTAAATACCGACGAAAACTCCTCTCAGCGTTCTTGGGACATTATCGAGAACTCGCCGAAGACCGGATGGGCAGTCGAGTCGCCGATACGATCTGGGCCAAGGCTGACGGGTTCATGAAGGTATGTCTAGGGCTTTGCATCTATTCGCGACGTTACTGACAAAACAGGAGAAGATCGCTCGAAGCTTAATCCCCGACGCTAACGCTCTCGCTTCTTCCCAATACGGCCGTTTTCTCTCGATGAAGCTAGACCTGCATCTGCTGGAGAGGAGGCCAGCGGAGTGGAGAGAAAAACAGATCGGCGTTACAGGTGGAAAGGCTAAACCGGTCTTGAAGCATGTGCCGACTCCTGAAGAAGAAGCGAAGAAGGCCAAGAAGAGAAAGGAGGATAGGGATGAGATCGACGATCTGTTCGAGAACGTAGAGGTCAAGCCGAAGAAGTCGAAGGTAGCGTAGAGGGGGATATGTGGTGTCTCATCTTGTTGGTGTTTGCATGGATACGGTGTTGTGTACAACCAGTCGGTTCTGCGCGATATCAGGAATCGCGAGCGTAAATCGCATAGAGTGATGGGGTCGTAGATGCATTACAAATTCTGACACTTGTTCCCTCCCTACACGCTCTCCGCGCCATCCTCAGCCGTAATGGGGTCTCCAACCGCCCATCGCCTCATACCTACAACGTCCACTTTGATTTTACGCTCAGTTCCCCATTCTGCCAGAACCTCTGCAACCTTCCTCTCCTCACCCATCATCATGAAGCTTTGTTCCAACAATATCTCTCCCTCATCCAGATCCTTTGCGCCGGCGTCTTTCCTGCTCACTGCGCGTGTAGGGAAACCGACCACTTGACGCGAGAGCGTTCGTGCCATTTTCGACAGGTCCGCTTCCAGCTCCGATCCGTTCGGACCGTGTATCAGACTGGCGATGGGTTTATCCGATTCCAAAGACGTGGCGGCCAATACTGTGATCGCGGCAACACGGCCCTCGGAATCCGATCGTCCGCCGTGGGCATAGCATCCGGGAACATATCGTATTTCCGGCGTGGATGGGAACGGCGCAGCAAATGTAACTGCTCGTAACAACTTCAGGTTCTCGCCTGTCGACCCCAGAGCCGAAAGCAGGGATTGTTGGATAGTGGTAGGGTCGCTAGAAGGAACGGGCGAGACTTCCGCATCCGCCCCCGGAAGTGCGATCAGCGGAGCGGAAAGTAAAGCGGCCGGTGAGAACGTGAGGATCGGATCTTGTCCCACAACAGGTTTCGCAGGTTCTCCTTCTGTTGGAACGTCTAAAAACGCCGCTGTCCCGGCTACACCCTTTGCAGTGTTCAAAAACACATCGTTCCGCGCCACAAAGTCGGTTTCGCATCCTAGATGAACCATACTGACTCTTTTATCGCTTAAGAGCGAAACGGCAATGATCCCTTCGTTTGTACTTCGCCCAGAGACTTTGGCGGCTTTCGCGGCAGAAGCTGACATGTGACGCTCCAGCCATGAGAGAGCGCGCTCGACGTCGTTGTTCGAGTTGGCCAGAGCTTCGCGGGCTAGCGACATGGGAACGGGCCGTGTACGACGCAGAGCGGCGATGTTTTGGACGGTTGGTTTCACGGCATTCGAGCGAAGAGGTGAGGTGGAGAAGGAGCGCGCAAGAGAAGGCAGTGGGAAGAGCGAGGTGGTGAGTCGGGGCATCCTGAGCAGAGCTTCTACCTTTCCCGCCGTAGAGTGAGAAAGACGAGTGAGATCGACTATCCGAATCGAGATTGTGCAGCAGCAAGTGAGGGGATCTATGTCGAGTGAGGGATAGGAGATTTCAGAGGGACTCATCCGAAGTGTAAACTTAATTCGCCACCCATTAACCCGTCATCGGCCATCACCGGATCCCCGACAACTTTAACTTTTCTAATAGCACCAACATCAAAGTCTTACTTGACTCAACTCACTCACCCATACAGGCTTCCGCACGCGACATGGCGGGGAAGAGGAAGAGGGAGCTCACTCCTCTCTCACCTGCAAAGTCTCCCGCGGCTACCGCGCCAACGCTCGGTCCGTCGACCGACAGTGGGAACAGGGATAACAAGAGGAGAAAGGCGGATGATGTTATGGTCGTTTGGCAGCTGGCGGACGGCTCGGGGCGATTTCAGCGGAAGCTTGGTGAGTCGCATTGTTTGTCGCGCCTACGAAATTTGCTGCAAAGGAAACCTCATCTGCATACATTCGGCCGGGCGGTTTTCGCTGTGAGCGATGCATTGGACAGAGCTGACGGACTAGGTAAAGACAAGACGCTCAACGATGCGATATACAAAATGGTAAAGAAGCTCGACATCTCTACACCAGGAAACATCCGTCTGGCGCAAATAAGAGAAGGCGGCAGAGAAGTGGAGATTCTGGATGGTTAGTTTTTCTACACACTTCACTTGACATGGCTCAAGACAGATTTCGATTATCGCGCTTTGAAAGAAAGAGCGACAGCGAAAGCGGAAGGCGGAGAGGTGGTGGTGAAGGTGTATCCAGGATCAAGGTTCGCCGAGCCTTTACCGTCTATACTTACGACTCCCATACATTCGACAATGATATCGACATCTGCCCCGAGTTCCGCACATGTCACCCCGAGTCCAGCTCCTTCTGGACCAGTAACCTCTTCCACTCCTTCAGCACCTGCTATAGCATCTGCGAATGCCAAAGGCAAAAAACGTGCCTCATTCGTCAACCCCTCGGGGAGTCCCTTCGCGCATACGGGATCGCCCAATGACACGTCAAGTAGCACACTCAAAGCTCAACTAAAGAAGGGAGCCAAAACTGCTGCAAGCATTGCAGCGAAAAAGGCCCGGACGTCATTGTCTAGCGATGCTGGGGTATCAACTCCAACGGCAAAGCCTGCAACACCAGCTTCGTCGCAAAGTAAGGAGAAAGAGATGAAGGGCAAGAAGGACACCATCAGTGTGGCACCGATGATCCTCCCGCCGATTGTCGAGACAGACTCCCCTTCCTCTTCCTCCGCCCCACCTTCGACAACCCCTACACAACATAATCAACAAACTCCCGCTTCGACAAAGTCGCTCAGTAAGAGCAAAATCAAGCGAGATGCAAAGCAACAAGCAGCGCAAAAAGCTCAAGCGAATCCTAGCGCATCGACGACAACATCTTCTCCGGCAGCACCGGTTTCACCTATGCAATCTACTTCAGCAGTACCAATTCCAGATTCTGTCACGAAGTTCCTTCAGAAGTACAAGCCGGTGAAGCCTAGTCCGCTAGGATCTGCGCAACCACAAAACCCACGCGAAGCTAGTCCTGCTCCAGTCGGCAACTCGGCACCGCCTGGTGTAGAAAAACCGCCTAACCCAGGATCGAAACGACAAAAAAAGAAGCAAAAGCAAGAGCAAAAAGGTCGCCCTCGCTTGTCAGCGGAAAATGTGGTAGGCAACGAATTACCCGTGAATGCCGAGGCATCCTCGTCCAAGTCTCCGGCTGTAACACCAGCAAAAAAAGCGTCAGCGAGGAAAACACCGAAGAAGATTTCGCAGGACGCATCTGCTCTTGCTCAGGCAGTCACGGAGGAGACTGAGTCTGCCGATCAGTCGCGCTCGGAACCAGCTCCGCTGCCTGCCACTGAATCCGCTGCTAAGCCTGTCGGCGAATCCGGGACATTAGATATCCCCGTCACTCCTCCAAAAGCCGTCTCAAAGCCACGTCCTTCACTCTCCCTTGCGTCCGTGTGGAACCTCTTCGATAAACCGGCTGAACCTCCCCAAACCCCTGATTATTCCTCATCCTCTTTCATCTCACCGAAAAAATCCGCGAAGAAAACTAAAGTTCAGGCCTCAGACGAGCAGGCCAATGTCGATTCGAACGGGACAAACGCCTATGAAGATAACGTGAAGCAACAGCCCGTGATGATGGAGCAGCCATCGAGCCAGCCGGAGGAGTCTGGCCAGCGAGCGGAAGATGTTACGCCGACGAAGAAAGGGAAAGGGAAAGGCAAGCAAGGGGTCTTGAGTGAGAAAAAGGCGCCAGCCCAGGAAAGGGCAAAGACAAACACGTCGCCAGTCGCTGAGCCTGAGACCGCCGCTCACAGACGAGACAAGGAGAAAGCAAACGACGCCCTAGAGGGAACAAAGTCGACCTCGATGTCAGTGGAGACAGATCCACTATCTGCAAGCCCCGAAGATGTCCAAACTCCCGAAATGCAGTCCACGGTTGTTGCGCAACACTCATCCAGCACCTCTTCGGTCTCTGATGCGATTTTGTCACCAGGTACCGTAACTCCCTCGTCATCAGAGACTACGGCCGTGAAGCACAATGTGGTCTCTGCAGCGCCGTCCACCCCAGCCGAGAAGAAGGCCAAACCCAATGCGCCGAAATCCACGAAGAAAGCCACTCCCAATAGACCAGTCTCGACCTATGCGAAGGACATCATGGCTTCTTACAGGGCTAAAATGGCCGCTGAAGAGGCGGAAGCACGCGGGGAGATTGTCGAGGTTCCTGAACCAAACCAGGGCCCAACCATGACGAGCGGGGATATAGTTATGGCAAAGCCCGAAACGCCCACTGGCGGCATCGCTCCGACAGAGGACATGACGGCGAACAAGGATGGTGAGTTGTACAATGTGTGATTGAACGCTAACAGAGCAGACGCCCCGCAATCCCAGTCGCAAGTGGACCCTATTCTAGAACCACCTTCCGCTCAGGTGGGGGCCTCAGCGGAAGAGGAGGAAGAGCCTATCCGAGCGGAGTCAAGTTCTACCTCGTCAAGCGAGGAAGCGATGCCCGTCAACGAACCCTCACCTGCGGTGGAAGCAACGGACTCAGCTTCGCCATCATCTGCGTTATCTCCATCTGCAGTCCCCCCTCCGACCTCTGGCCCATCCTCGACTCCGATTGACGCAACCGAACTTGACCTTCCGGACGCCGAGACTCCAAAGCGAATCAACGGTGCGACCAATGCAGAGTCACCGGACGATGAGCCATGGGACCACCCTCTTGGCCTGGAACAGCATGGAATGACGAAAGGAGGCGAAGCTCAAAACGCGATACTCGCCTCTCGAGCAGCTTGCATAATATGCTGGAAGACGCCAACGCATCTGCAGAAAGACTGTACAGTTGTCAAAGCTGGTTTGAAGGCGTTGGAGACTCGAAAAGAGGATTTGACGGCGGTAGCGGCGAAGAAAAGGAAGAGAAGGATGGAGGCTGAAATGGCGCGAGACGGACTGGAGGCTATCGAGAACTGGGTCAAGAGGTTGAGCGCTTTGAGAAAAAAAGTGGAGGGTAACAAAGAAGCGAGTGCGACGGTTTTTGTACCCGAAGCTGCGGCTGCGAGCACTCTAGCGAAGAAGACGCAACGACCTGCGAAACCGGTAACACCTCCGCCAATCCAAGACACGCCGGTGGAAGTCAGCGACGATTCTGTCAATATTCCTATGGAGCTCGTACCAGAGACAGATCCAACCCCCGCTCCTCCGACATCAGTACCGGTAATCTCGCCCCGCACTCCCGGTTCGCCTGACTCGGCCGACTCCGTTGATTCCCCCGCGCCGGCCAGCTCACAACCGCGACCCCCTATCAACTCCCAAGGAACCAATCCCCAAGCGAATGCCGACCAAGACGAAGGCGTCTCGATGCTTGACCTGCTCCACAAGAAAGCCCTTCTGGCACAAGCTCGAAACCCCTCGAAAGCCGGCTCGTTGTCCGGTCTCAGCGCTTCTGACGCGGTAATCGAAACCGGCAGCTCGGACTCGGAGTCTGGATCCGGGTTCATGTCAGATTCAGGCCCTTCCGTCTCGTCTGGCTCAAACAGCGATTCTGATTCTGGTTCAGACAACGAACAGTCTGGCTCGGAGCAAGATGACGAGGACGTCAACATGGAACGTTCCACCAAGCCTTCATCGTCTGGTCCTCAAGTTAAAGTCAATGGCGGCAACAACACATTCGCCCGGAACGCTGAAATGCACTCGTCATCGTCCGACTCTGACTCGGATGCTGCTACACGAACAACCCGGACGTCCCGTCGATCTTCCTCTTCATCTTCCACGTCAAGCATAAATGATCCTGAATCTTCGTTCCTCCACTACCTTTCCAAACCCCTTTCCGCTAAACAAAAACGTCAAGCTAGAATCTCTGCAGCTAATATGGCACCGTCGCAGACGCTCGAAGCGCTGGACTCGGACGTGGAGATGGAGGACAACGATAATGGTGATGACGAAGATGGAGAGGACAACGAGCCGACGCCAACACGACGTGGCAGGACGGCTAGAGCTGGATCTGAGAGCTCGATCGATATGGGCGAAGAGGATGGTCTGCCCGGAGGGGAGAACGGGAGCGTTAAAAGCTTTGGAAGTCAAGGCAGCGGGGGAAGCGAGATCCTGCCTTCTAGCTTGACGCAGGGCTGGGCTGCACCAGAGGTCGTCAGTGACGACATACAAACGTTCGGCACCGCTGCGGAACAAGAGGCGAACGAGGGCGCGGCAGGATCACCGACTGAACCGTTAGCCGTGGATGAAGATACAGAAATGGCTGAGGAATCTCCCGAGCCAAAGCAGCAGGACGAACAAGAGGAGGCTCAGGGGCAGACGACAATGTTGGCAACGCCACCAATGACAAAAGGCTTCGCTGAAATCGATAGGATGGCAAGTACATCCCCAGCAATTGATAGCTTTGAAGGCGCCATGGCGCTACAGGAAGCGATCGACGAGGAAGCCATCCCTGGTGATCGCACGAAATCGAGTGCTAGCCTCAATACACCGAGCCAAGAAAAGAGGACAGGGCACGTCATCAGTAAAGGGCTGCCCAGTCCGCCTTCGTCTCAAGATGAGGAGGCGGTTGCGACGCAGCTTCGAGTCGACGCGAATGACAGTACGCCAAAGCCGCGCGGTAGAGGTCGACCGCCGAAGAACACCGCTTCGCAGGCCACGCCGGTTGCTGGAAAGGATGCCACCACCGTGAACGGCACGCCAATGGCAGCTAGTCAGAAATCGGTCATCAGTCAGAAGCCCGATATTCCCGAGAGCTCGCAACCGTCACAAGGCTCGCTGGGACTGCGGAGATCTACCAGGAGTCAGCAAAGCGCCCCGACTTCGCCTGTCCTGCCTACTCGATCTCTACCCGTGGAGACCGCTTCGCCTGCACTCAGACGATCGATGCGATCAGCTTCCAGGGAAATCGAAGTGCCCTCGCCCATGCCATCTCGACGAACACGAGCGAGCCAAGAACCGACATCTCCACAAGCTTCGCAAAGGATTTTGCCAAGAGGTCGAACTGTTTCTGCCACAAGGACACGGTCGCAGATCACACCTGACAAGGTAGCTGAAGCAAGCCAGCCGCAATCTTCGCAGCTCGAGGTGATTGAGGAGCAAGCTACACCAACGGTGAGTGATGACAGATTGACGCCCGCACTTTGCTAATGATAGAAATCAACAGATGCACCGCGTTCCTCACAGATGGACGAGATCGAGTCGTCTCAAGCCATCCCCAACGAGACAACTCCCGAACCTGAGGTGGAGAGTTCGACTGCATCGACTGTCCGCCGATCTGGCAGACTGCAAGAGAGTCCTTTGTTCATGACGCAACCGACCCAGGCGATGGCGACTCAGAGATACTCTACCAACCTCGATTCGAGCCAATCTATCGATACGCCACGCAAATCCAATGGCACTGTGCTTCGCGCCACATCGCCCATTGCCGAAGAAGACGAAGCATCGCCAGCTGTCAGTGTCGATGTTGAGGCCAATGGAGCTGGTAGCGGATCTGAGAGTGATCGATCTTCCACTTCAGGGGACGAGGACGACGGTTTGCCAATTATCAAACCGATCTCAATCCGCAGAACAGCCTCCCAAGGCCCGCCTGCCGTTGTTATGCCGACACTTTCGGGACTTGACAAGTCGATTCTTCGAAATGACCGGACGAGAGCGAAAGTCATGAGCGCTTCGCAGCCCGTGGCCAAGAGCAAGAAGATGGTACTGCTAGCAGATGGAAGTGAGAGTGAAGAGAGTGACAGTGATTCGAGCGAAGACGAGGTGCCTGCGAGTAGGAAGGGGAGGTATGCGACGGGACGCGTGGTCAGGCAGAGGAAGGTGAAGACGGGCGGGGTGCCGCGGGGCTGGTAGATCTCTTTCTTGGAGACGTCAGCGAGATGGGACGAGGCGCGGTATGTGCTTTATACCTGGCATGGGCGATTATATTCTGGTTATGGTGTTTAGTTGACAATTCCTGTTGCATATTAGTATGATTACTGTGATGAGCATGAGTGAAGGTGTACCATGTAAAAGTGTAATCTTTGGTTCCGGGTGACGGACGGTGTTTCAGGTTGAGTGTTGTTGTTGAAACATTGTCTAATCTAGACTTCATCCCGACACTTTGTTTACCCACTCAACATGGAAGCGGACAGTCACACCTGCCAGCGGTGTCATCAAGTGAGTATCTATTTATGCCGTATCCCCCCAGGATTGCTGCGGACCGTCATCGGAGGCGGCATATGATTCTATCCACCATCGATTTCGTTGACTTTACTAACGACAGCCTCTCGTTCTCGATCCGTCAATATCCAACCTCAATCCTTCCTCTCACGCCCTCATCACTTCAGCCCTACCTTCGCCGTCCCATCCGTCCCCATTACCTCCTGATGCAAAGCTCGCCGCGCTTCCACCGTCTTCCCGACCTCCCGCGGAGATCTGGGCGTCATCGAATGGTATCCATTTACCTTCACCGGGGAGGAGCGTAGCGGAGTCATTTGTATTACTGTCCGATAGTGTGATACCATCTGAACCGTCAAGATTCTCCACTGCAGCTACCCCATCGACGGACGTGTCATCATTGGATCGGGCTCGTAAGGTGAACGACAATGGGGTAAACGGAAATGGAGGTGGGGATAATGCAGGAACAAGCATGAGGATGGGCATGGGGATGATGACTGAAAACGAAACGCTCACTGCCAACCTCCACGCGATCCTCTCTTCCCGGACACCCATCTCCCATCCTCTCTGTACGGAATGCACCACGCTTCTTCAGGCCGAGCTGCAAAAAGAGCTGGAAGAGCTGAGTCGGGAACGAGACGCGTATATCGAGTTTCAACGAGGAATCATCCGGAACCGCGAGACACTGGGGAAACACCGGCCAGAGGGATTGGGATCGGTCGTTCGGCAAGGAAAGGCTGGGACGGAAGAGAATGGGTTGGAAGCGTATGATATTGAAGGGACAGAGGAAGAGTGGGAGGCGTTGATAAAGAGGAAAAAGGACTTGGACAAGGAAGAGGAGAGGCTGAAGAAAGCGTTAGAAGAAAAAGAGGGGGAGTTGGACGTAGCAAGAGAAGAGGCTGAAAGGGTGAAACGGGAAGAAGCAGAGATGGGCAAGGCAGAGGAAGAGTGAGTGATCCGACTGCCCTCGCTCTGGAGTGACAAACATCGAATTGGAACGAGTATCTGAAGACAGGTTCCTTCTTTCGCATGCCGAACTGTCCACAGAGCTTAGACACCTCGACAACTCTCTCACTTCAGCTAAGACCCGGCTGCTCCTCTCACAATCACTGCTTTCGCATTTGGAAACGACGAATGTGTACAACGATGCCTTTCAAATAGGACACGTCCCACTCGATCCGACGGCAGCAGGAAGGGGCGGGTTAACGGTGGGGACCATCAATGGGCTTAGACTAGGAGGTAGACCGGTGGTAGATTGGGAAGAGATTAATGCGGCCTGGGGACTGGTGGCGCTGTGTATAGATCGGATAGCGGTGAAAGTGGGGTGTGTTTTTGAAGGGTGAGTAGCGACCTCCACAGGGTATGCGGAGAGTCGAGCTGATTGGCAGGTACAAAATCATGCCCCTGGGGTCCTTCTCCCGAATAGAAGAAATTCCGGCTAGTAAAGGATCGTACGAACTGTAAGTGGTGTCATATCCGCCAGCTAGCTCCATTTCTCATGCTAGATACGCATCTTCCGATCTATCACCAGCGAGACTATTGCAAAATCGACGGTTCAATCACGCCCTTGTCTCCCTTCTTGAGCTGCTCCGCCAACTTGTCGAGTTTGGTAGACGAAAAGACCGTGGTTGGGGTGTTGACAATATCGAGTGAGCAGGCTTTATCCAGCTACTCGTCGGGCGTGCTTAACTCGCGGATCGACTACAACCCGGACAGATCGGAAACTGATGGTAGAATACGTAAAGACAAGATCTCTGGCCACTCGATCCGTCTCCCTGGAATCTCCGCCATGCAAATGCCCATTCTCTCCTCCATGTCGATAATGGGACTGGGCTCTTCCAGCTCGGGCTCGAACGATAAAGACAAGTCGGGGAGGGATAGCGATGCGACAGCCGAGGAGACGTGGACAAGGGCTTGCCGGGCCGTCTTGGCAGTGCTCAAGCGGGTGCTGGTAGTGGAGAGCGAGAGCGATAAAAATGCTGTAAGTGCCGGAGCGCAGGCGGGTAACTGAGCGATCGATGGGGATCTTGGTGAAAAGGGATCTTAGCTGGATCGATAGTCCCTGCTTATGTTTGTATGTACGATAGGCGCAGTCGTTTCTGCATTGTAAAAGGAGAATTAGATCGGCATCGCAGACTACAAGTATATTACGAGCGGTACCTGACAATATATATCGACAAGACGATGCCAATGATCCACGCCAAACGCAAGCTTGGTGGGATTGCCTGCTCGCCGTAGTTGCTTACACCAGAAGGGTCTACCGAGACTTGCCTGAAAGATCAGCTCGATTGATTGCTGTGTAGAGACGGTAAAACTACTGGACGTTTGGCGGCAGGAAAGTCCCACTTGAAATATAAACCACCCCGTCACTGGGACCTGCTGGCTGCGCCGAAGCAGCGGTCGTTGAGCTCCAAGAGGAGCTACTGCTTGTGCTCGAGCTAGGTAATGGCGAAGTGGGCGAGGGATGAGAAGCATTGGTTGTGATCTGCTGTATAGATGCGGTTGTTTGGGCAGGCGGCAGCCTTCTATGAGTTCTGTGACAGGACATCATGTCTCGAAACAAAAAGAACTCACGGTGTGCCTGTTATGCGTACCAAATCGAAATCCACCCCTATAGTAAGCCTCCTCGTCTTTTTTCACCTCTCAATAGTGAAAGAGCAGATCGGTTGAACGGACGGCGAACACGGCAGACAATCACTCACCAACCCGCCCAACTCCACCTTGAGCCGGTGGCGAGGGAATAGAAGATTGCGCTTCGTTCTCCAAGATCAGTTCGTGCACTCCCTGTTTTAGTCCAGAAGACGAGTAGAGTAGCTGGATAGGGATGAACATCTCCGAATAGCTTGTATTATAGATCTTGTCGGATTGGTCAACCGACACGGAGAACCAGCCGTGACTAGATGCGTATCAGCGCTCGTCATCCCCTTTTGTGTCTCAAACACGTCGATGAGCAAAATCTCCGTCGAAATTGACATTGAGGTCAACACATGGGAAGGAGATAATCGACTGTCAGATAAGATCAGAACGTACGTATTCCTCCTCCCCCCGATAATCTCTATGTCGGTGCCTTCCCACCGAAAGGTCATCGTCGCTCCTGTTTCTTCTGTCGAGGTATAGGTAGAATTCGAGTAATGGAATTCCGCTCGATCATCTGTGTATCAGTCTCAAGGCATTCCTTAAAGCTACCGGGAGCGGGACGGGGCTGGGGGAGGTGGTAAGGCAGGCGAGGAGGGCGCACTGTCATGGTTCCTGCTCCAGCTTCCCGTGAAAGCGAAGAAATCCAGCGAGTCGTCGATGACCACCGCATCTTCTCCGTTGCTCATTGGGTTTTCTCTGTATTCCACAAGTGGAGCGTTCGTTTGCTGCGGAATGTTCGCGTTCAGCGTCCAGAGCCAGATATCGTCTCAGTAAGAATGGTAACAAGCTCTATTTGGATTAGAACTAACGCACGGCAAAGGCAAGGAAAGGAATATACGTGCGGCAACAAAGGAGGAGGACGACGACGATTTTGATAGCGTAAAGCCAAACTTGATCGGCGGGATCAGGGGTGCTGATCTTCTGTTTTCCCTTTCCATCTGTGGGCGTGCAACATGTATTTGGGCAGCGAGCATACCCAACGACGTCAGTGACATTGTTGACGTCTGTGTCCAAACGGTTCAGTACCCCTGCCATAGCGTGACAATAAATATGTATACCCAAGATTTACAGCTCCGTCAATACGACACGAGAAAGTCCTCGCTTTGTTTACACGCTTGATCCCCGCTCCATATTTCATGAATCGGCAGCTGATCGTTAGCACATCGCGAGTGGCTGTACCTCACCTTCCGCTTCCCACTATTGGCTCAGATTTCCTTTAAGTAATTAGCCGGCACCAGCCCGCGTGTGCCGTTCCCGTCCTCACACATCCACCCTGACGTAAGCTGCGTAGCGGATGCACAAGCAGAGCAGCTTACAATCGTCTGATGTCTTCTCCAATACAATAACAATTTGTCCCGTCTGTATACCCAGATCACCTGTATCCTACTTATCAGTCAAGGAAGCCAAAGCTCGAGCTTACAGATCCTTCATAATCATACAATGCTTGAGCCTGAACTTCAGCAGACACGGCTTGAACCTGTTGGACGGGAGTAACGGTAGCTGAGCCGTTTCGTTGAGGAGGGGGAAGGGTCGAGCGAGAATTTTGGAAAGCGGGGGGTTGGTAAACGTTTGCAGTGGGAGCTTGGACTACATGTCAGTCTACATCCCATCCGATATACACCTTTGGAGGATGTTGATTGTCTGGAAAAGGTGAAATGTTTGACCTACCCTTTTGCGGGTCTTTCCACATGCTAGTGAAAGCGCTCATTTTTGATCCAGTATCGACATGTCCAAAGCTCTACCCATCAGTCTTTGTACACCGCCTCATCACTACCGCAAAACTGACCTTGGTGGAGACCAATCCCGCAGTTCCGCTGCTGTTCGGCGGAGGACTAGCCGCGCCGTTCTGTCCCTGTCCTTCCTGCGCCGTCTTCTTGCCCACAAGACTATCTGCGCTCCTAACCAAGTTGCCCAGCCCATTCTTATCCAAAGCCTTCATTGCCGTAGAGTTCCTACTGATCATACTGATGCTACTCCTCGCTCCTGCTGTACCGTGTTTGACTCCCTTCGCTGTGAGTTTCGTTACCATGTCCATCCGTTTGGCTTCGTCCTCCTTTTGTTTTGCTTCGCGGGCGAGATCCTCTGGTGTTTTTGGAGAATTGGGTGAAGTCGGAGAACCTTGTGCTGCTTGTGAAGGCGATAAGAACCGGTTGAGCGATTGCAATGATTGTAGAGGAGATGGGTCGCGGTTGGCGTTGTTACCACCTCCGCCTCCGCCAAGGAGATGCGGTCGGGTCATAAAGTACTCATCTAGCAGAGAGAAGAAGCCTTGCTACGTTGTCAGCTCGAGTACAGCAGATGACGCGCTAACCGACCTTGTCTTGGGGCGACAAGTTGGAGAACATGTTGTAGAGATGGTGGTTGTGTAATGAAGTCTGACGACGATGAACCCGCAGCCAGTCGGACCGGTGATGTCTATTCCGGTCCAATTACGTCACGTGCACTTGATTACCCGACTGCGGGCAACTCAATCGATACGTTCAAGTATCCTGCGACAGAGCGAGCATCTACATGCATTTCGTCTTTGCCCTTTCTACTCTACAGAGACACGTATAGCAGACATTCTACTCAGCCTTGGCGCCCAACACCCTCAATGCCCGGTCCATACCAGCCACAACAATCTGCTGACCCAGCGGTCCAAACCTGGCACCACTCAGAACACCAGCATTCTCCTCAAACTTGAGCAGCTCGTCCCAAGTCTTGTTGGCATACACCCGGAGATCCGTTCCGCTGACCGTAAGGAACTGTGCCGACGTGTCGAAACGGACTTCAGACACCGTGTTCTCCGTGGGCAGGGTCCACGATGAGATGATGGACAATTTACGCAGGTCAATAATGTTGACAGTGGGGTCGGCTGATGATCCGGTAGCGAGGTAGTATCCGTTCTCGGAGAAGGATAATGTGGAGACCGACTTGGAGTGAGACTCTATGCTTCCAGCAAGAGATGTGGCTTGTCGGGCATCCCATACGCGGACAAGACCGTCTTTCGTTCCACAGCCGTGCAAGACTCCGTCGGGGTGAACAGCGAAAGAGGTGTAAGCGAAACCTCCGTCGACACCAGGAACGGCAGAGTAGGACGCGACTTCCTTGCCCTCGCTCAAATCGTACATGGACCAAGTTGAGTCGGTGGAAGCGGCAGAGACAAAGTTGCCAGATGGGTGGATAGCGAAACCGGCAATCTCTCCCTTTTTGTGTGAGAAGGACGTCTTTGCTCCCCACTTTCCGTCATCCTCTCCCCAAACTCGGACAGTTTTGTCACCGCCAGAGATGGCGAGCAGACCATCGTCTGATTCACGGAAAGCGACGTGGTTGACAGTCTTAGTGTGTCCCTTGAGCGTAGCAACGACTTTGGAGGTCTCGAGGTCGAACACCTGGACCGTCTTGTCCGGACCACCGGTGAGAACGGTCTTCCCGTCCGAAGCGAGGTCCAAAGCAGAGATACCGGCGAGCTTTGTAGCGTGGAGAGAAGGGACGTGGGAGGTTTGCTGGTAGGTTTTGACATCGGCAGCTTTGGCGTAACCAGCTGCTGGCTTTCTCTTCTTTCGAGTAGAGGAAAGACTGATTATCAGCGAAAAAGTCCCATATGGTAAGCACATACGCCTGGTTCGTTTCCATAATCTTCGCCTCCACATCCGCTGGCAGAGCACCTTGCGCTTCCATCTCCACATCCGCCGATTCCTCCTGGACGTCCTGTTGAGCTCCCGAAGATGTTGGGGCGAATCCCATCGTCTTTTGCAACGAAGTTAAAGCCTCCCGAGCCTCGTCCCGCTCCTTCATCAAACGAGCAATAACCCTCGTGGCGGCATCTTCTCGGTACAGCGAGTTGGCCAATTCTTGCCTGAAGCGTTAGGTCCACTTTTCGGCATTGAGACACCCAGCTCACCTGGCGTTGGCGTATTGCTTCTTAATCTCCAGAGACTCGAGCATGATGGCGTCAAATTCCGCTTGCAGACCGGTCAGCATTGACGGGATCGAGGTCTGGTTGGCAGGTCTAGGGGGAAGTGTCGACGGTTCTGGCTTTAACAACTTTCCTCAACCAGCTTCTATCACACTCACTAGCTTTGACATCGATCAAATCCCCCTTGGTCAAGGCCTCTCCAGTAATAGGATCTGTCCCATTGTCCTCTAGTAGTCAGCATCATACGCGAGCCAGCTGAAGAGACATACCAATGTATCGCTCAATCAACGATTTCTCGTAGACTGTTCCTGATGTTTTCGAAACAACCGGGTTGGCGGGCGGAGATCCGGAGACTACAAGGTCAGCTTCCAGGGCCATGGTCCCAGGGGATTGCACTCACTGGCACAGAAGAACATGATGCCTTTTGATAGATGTAAACAGAACAATCAGCTGAATATGCTGCTGTAGAGGAGCGAGGTCGCGAGATGGGAAACGTTATCAAACCCACGCACGAGACACGTCAGAAATCAGATGTGGCACTTGGTTCCATCGTTCGGGGATGCTTTGCATTCTCGTACCTAATGCTATCATTTGTGACAGGTATCAGCTAACGGCACGCCATGCAAAGTGCAGAGTTCTATGGTGCTTCCAAAAGGTACAATCCCAGATGAGCAGCAACGCAAAGCTGAAAGAATCCGTGCCAACAGAGTTCGGGCTGCTCCCTTCAGCTTGATTGCGATCTACACGGCATGTCGCGTCGAGTCATTTCACGAGTCTGTCTTGTGTTGCGCGCCGAACGCATCTCGCTCTGTAGCTATACATATGCGGGGCGACCTAAGTTGTCGGCTCTTCGAATGCAAACTTCGCCCTGTCATTTCGGCCATGATTTTTCCGTCGGAAATTACGACGGTCCGATGTCGCGTTCCTCGCGTTTACCTTGTCCTCTCCATAAGTCTGTTGTCAGCGTTTCACAATTCTCCTTGATCCTCCTCATCTTATCACCATGCAACGATAGCTCAGTCCCGGTATCAAAACATGGCATTCACTTCAAGAGTCGGGCTGGGTAGTCCGCATCTCGACTTTCGACCACAATGGGCGCCTTCTCGACGAAGGGATAGCGAAGACTTTAACGTCGTTCAAGCGCCTGAACTCACGACTTTCGAGGCATTAAGCAGCGCACCGAGTGAACGAAGCGAGCGAAGCTCGATGGCATCGTCACCTGGAAAAAGGGGTTCGGTCTTTGACAAAGCGTCAGGACTGCCTAGTCCGCCGAGGATCAATAGCGATATTGCATTGCCCAGTATGCCCGATACGTCCCTCATGAATGAAGTGAGCTTGAGCATACATTATCTGATTCAAACTGACAGGACCAGTCTCCTCCAGCTTCTTTCATCGAATCATCTCGGCGCCCACTGAACGGCCGTACGATATCCATGACATCCTCTGCATCCGGTTCCGGCCTGTATGAAAAGAGTAGACGATCTGTACGTCCTTTGTCTCGAGCGACGGGGATGAGCCGTACGAGCTCCTCTTCCTCCGCCCTTACGTCTTCACCCCTTCGGCCACAAGGTTCATCTGCCGATCATGACACGCGAGCCCCGTCGATATCATCTACGCCACGCAAGGACTCTAGGGAGACTGATTATCAAGCTGCCCCACCGTCCAGCCAGTCGAGTCGGCATTCCCTGATTCGGTCGTCCGGTCACCGTTCATCTACCAGCTCGGTTTCATCACGCCTTGAGCGCTCCCCTTCCATTGCTGCTGCTTCACCTTCTCCCTCATCATCTTCCCTTTCTAAACGGGCTGTTGCGCGCATGGAATCACCAGTAGCTTCACCATCGCTCAGCGCTGCCGCATCCAGTAGCTCGTCAAGTCGGCGATCTCAGAAATCCCGACCAAGATCTTCTGTTAGTTCTGTTCGTTCAGGGCATCAGCTCTCCCCCTCGGCACCTCATCTCTCATCACCTGCTCCTTCTCCACCTCGACAAGATAGACGCTCGAGACTGTCTCCCATTGCTACTTCGCCGGTTATTCAAGAAGCTGTGCAGAGCGACCGGCCTGAACCAAAGAGGTACGATAGCGGAAGAGAGCTAGATGGGCGGATCAAAGACGCAGAGGACAAGATAAGATCTGCGGCAAGGCGACCCAGACATTACCCTTCAACATCACCCCCGAAAGCACCGTTACATCGACACGACTCGTATACGCGACTGGGCAATACAAGAAAAGAACAGCGTATGGGCGACCAAGATAACCAGGAGATCCCTATCGGGAGGAAAGAATCGGGCTCTCCATCTCCTCCCGCTCTCGAACCCTCTCCTAGGACGTTCACTAGAGCAAAGGGGTCCAGAATCTCGCGACATCTTCAAGATGAAGAGCCACAATCACCCATCTCTCGCGGTTCATTGTCCCCGGAGGATTCAATCCTCGCCAGACCGCAGGAGACCTACACTCGCACAAGAGGCGCTAGTGTCGCCCAGCAGGTTCACAGTGGTCTGGAAACGCTGAGACGAAGCGCAACTGTCAGCAGCGCTGCTTCTCTAGCTCGGACACCTGGAGGAACAGACCGAGATTACGGTAGAGAAGAGGAGCAAGACCGCAGTGGTGGGAGCGGTGGGAGTCGGTCAAGGAAGCCTTTACCTACGTCATTCAGACATGCTCACAATAGCCTCGTGAGTGCGCTTGTTCCCGGAGGGGACCTAGCTGAATGTCAGTTCACACCGTCACCCAAACAGCCTATCAACGACACGCACTACCACATGCATCAAAATTCGCCGACAAGTCGCTTTCATACTACGTCGCGACTCTCCCGCGAACCATCTCTTCCTTCTCCGTCTTCTCCCCGACATCGCTTGGTTGACGGTTTGGAAAGGTCGTCTAGCGTTTCAAGCCGGTTGGACAGGCGTAATTGGTCAGAATCGGTATCAGGCTTGCCAAAGAGGTATAACGAGATGCTTGACGACCATAGCGCTGTGCCCGGACGCGGTGATATCCCGGGAGATCGACCGCGGGCGGAAAGCGTGATGGACGGTGGGTATGTCAATCAACGATATACACGAGATCGAGATTTAGCGCCGCGTTTCTCACGATTGAGTATCGCCCCTAGCGATTCTATTTCGGCTGTGGGCGATTCTCGACATACCGCGTCATCCGCAAAAGATCCACTAGAGGTGCTTCGGCGTATCGAGGCGCAACGGGATCAACACAACAAGCAATGGGACGCTGAACGTGCTGCTTCTGTTTTAGGCGATCATCCGCTTGTTCGACCGGGTAGTGGCTCGCAGATCCACACCTCGCCTCACCGTGTGCGACCCGCAACTTCAATGTCGGCCTTGCGGGATCCCCATACCGCTCCACGTACCGCCCCTCTAGACCGGGTCCGCCGGTCCATTGATGATCTTTCGTCTCCTCATTCCTCAGCGCTCAACCGCTCACCCTCGCGGCTGAGTCGCCTTGGCGGTCCTTCAACCGAACCCCGGCCAATGCGATCTTCGACATCGCTAGGCGGAAGGACAAGCGCTAGCCTTGAAGTCCACACAGCATCATCAGAGCATGGTAAATTGCTATACGAGGCCGCGCGATCGTTTGAAATGAAGATTCCACCCGAAGCACTTGCTCACCTCCCCGATATTGTCCGCGCGATTGCAACCACAGCTCGATCCGCCGAAAACAGTAATGCGGTGACCCGTTCCGCCATCCAGCTTGCGTCTCAGCTCAGCGTCGACGCGGAGCTGGATGATGACCCGGAGAAATTGTTGCGCGATCTCAAAACGCTACTGGCAACCTTGCGTGACGCAGGCCGAGCTTCAGACCAAAACGTGCGCGATCTAACTCGGTTGATGTTGGATGTGCCGAAACTTCTGCGCGATAGCCCGGGTATGACCATGTCGCGTGTGCCTACGAGCGCCACCACAGGGTCGTTACGATTGCACCCCAACGGGACGAATGCAGCGGAGTATTCATCTCGCCGATACCCCACCAGCCCGTATGAGTCGCCCATACGCCGAAGCGAGGATCTACCCCGCTCCTCGACTTCTTCTGGCGATTTGTTGTCGCCCGAACGTAGACGCCAGCGTGAGTCCCTTCCGGCGAACTTTGGGTCGGACGGAAACGGTGAGGGTCGAGGCGGGCGTGGGTTCCTCTCACGCATGCGCGACCTCGGTCGTAGTCGAGAAGGTCTCGATACAATCGAGGATTCCCCTCCGAAAGCTTTCACGGCCACGACTCCCCAAGTGGTCGTAAGCCCTGGTCGTCTTCCCTTACGGAAAAAGGCAAGTACAACGTCGACCCATACTGTCCGAGGAAACAGCTTTTTGCCGTCGGCGAGCAAAGCCACAGCCGCTGTCAGTACGGTTACAGCGGGCGAAAGTCCTCGTGAGACAAAATTTGACTCGCCCAGTCTTCGTTCCACGCTGTCAGGGAAGGGAGAAAGTGGAGAATGGGATTTCCGCGGTGGACTGGCCAGCGCGGGGCTAGGGGATGGGGGTGACAGTAGCGCGAATAGCAGGTTTAGCTTTCATACAGCCGAAGATGCCTCTCCGGGCCGAGGAGAGGTGAACGAAAGTGGGGATGAAGGGCGCGGAAGGGCAAGTGGGGAAGAAGAGCTACTGAGCGGACTAGTCGAAGCTCAGAAGAAACGAGAGGCAGAGGGTGAAGTGGAAGGTGGGAAAACGACCGGTTTGCTGGGCAAAGCGGGATTGACGAGAACGTCGAGCGTGATCAGTAAAGCTAGTACTAGCGGGGGACGTAAGTGGAGCGTTAGTGATCGGTTCAAGGCGACGCTGGGGCGCAAGAGCTAGGTGGCAGGATGAGTGAGGCGCGCAAAATCGGGGCAAGACATTCACAAGAAACTTCAAGCAGGACGAATACAAAATAGGAAAACATCGGTAGTCATAGTCATGCATGTGGCTCGGTATGGTCGTCAATGTCGTAAGGGCGTTATCGAGTAATGATCAGTTTTTAAATCCTCCCATTGCGGTAACCGCTCGTTGGCGTACCGCTCGTTTGGGTGCCGCTCGTTTGCGCCGAGTTCGCTCTGCGGATCCCCGTTCCCGTCCCTACAACCGAACCGAGAAACGGCATGGGTCCGTTCGAGTAGTTTGGGCTTTCAGTGGGTGAGATAGGGACGGAAGGTGATCTTGAAGGGTGTGGACGAGATGAGGACTGTTCATGTTGTCCTTGATGTGGAGGGGCAGGTTGATATTGCTGCTGTTGATATTGTTGATGTCCCGAACCTTCCGACGTTGGGAGCCGATTGGAGGACACCGCCGAGCCCGACCCAGAATGGGTGGCCGGGAGCCTGTTCGACGAGACGGCCGATCCCGACCCTCCGGAGATATTGGTCGACGTGCTACCACTCCTGAACCTCCCTTCCATAACGCTTCCGGCTCTACTGGTATCCCCCATAGCCATTCTCCTGGCCTTACGCTCCTCATACAACTCCCTCGCGACACCCTGCAACGACGCCATGACGTGATTCGAATAGCTGAAATCGCTCGCAGTGAAACCCTCGTAGTTTCGACTAGAGTATTGGCTCCCTCTCTCCAACAATGTCCGTATAGTCTCCACATGCCCCCAGGCCGACGCGTAATGTAACGGTGTGTTACCCTGCAGATCTGTCAGGTCGACGTCGGCGCCCCAATCGCACAAGAGGTTGATGAACGCCGTATTACCAGCTTGGGCCGCGACGTGCAGAGCTGTTTTCCCGCCGGAGTTCGACCAGTCGAGTAAAAAGGTAAAGAGGGTGTAATAGAGGGACGACATCCGGAGAGAAATAGATATCTGCTCGGAAAGTGGTTTGGGGTTGGGTCGAGGAGGGAAAAGAGGCGAGGAGCGGAGGAGGTGGGTATGGGTGGAGAGTGTCGGTGGGGAGGGGACGGACGCGAGGAGATGGAGAATGGTGTTGTTATCGCTATCCTGGTTATTAGCTCGTTGCCCCGCCCAGTCAAGCAGACTTGTGAGAAGGTAAGAGACGGCTTTTCGGCGGTATGTAGCGCCATATTGTGTCGATAATCGAGAGAGTAGCGAAACGGCCAACTCCAACTCACCCGACTAAGCTCCTGGTCGTCGTGCCCATAATCAAGCAGTAACCACTCGAACACCTCCAAAGAACCCTCTATAGCCGCCCAGCTCAGACTGGTCAGCCGGTTCTGGTCAGTATTCCGCAGATCGAATTTTCCTGCTAATCGAGAAAGCAGAGGAACGTTGTTATCTGTGCATATTGTCAGTAACAATCGGCAAAGCGAATTTCAAGGACATAAGAGGTCAACGGGAAAACCCACCTCTGACCGCTTGGCGGACACGGAAAGATGGGTCTCGATGTATCCTCATCTTTGTCCCCTCGGCCGGTGGACCACGAGGAAAAGATGTGCCGGTTTTGGGTATCATCTCGAGGTATAGTCAATCATAAAAGACGATTTGAGGCAGAGGTAAGGAAACGAGGTGAGTCAGAGGTGGGATGCCGTGAACAGTTACCGGCAATCAAGGGACCGAGTTCTCGAATCCACATCGACCACATTCTTTGTTGTTGCTTTTTCACCTTGATCATCACCATTGCATCGTCAAGTCAGGCGAGCCTCCGAGACGAGTATATACGATCACCGCACCGAACACTTTCGGCGCCACGAGATACCCTCAGTGATAGGCGATTTAGCAGACACAGCCTCATAACACCCTTTGGCCGCCCATGACTTCTTCACTCCCGCCTCGGCCAAAACCCTGGGAAAGCTCTAATGGCGATACGTCCGCTGGTCCCAGTGCATCTTCACGCTCAGGTCCCTCTGCTTTCGACACAGCGGTAGCATCCAGCTCGACATCTACCGCGCCCAAACTGCCAGACCGGCCAGCTGGTCTCGATGGGACTGTCGCTCAGACGAGCACCGGTAAGTCTGGCTCTGCTTTTGTAATCGCTATCAACTCTGTCGCTGATATCAGGGTACCCGGGCGTGCAAAGCACTTATGGATCCCGCTATGGTACCGGTTCCTACGGCATGTCAAGCTATGGCGGGCTAGGTGGTGGAATGGGCGGCTACAGTTCTTATTCGTCACCTTACAGTCGTATGGGAGGTGGCTATGGGGGAGGATATGGCGGGTACGGCGGTATGGGTGGAATGGGCGGCTACGGTGGTGGGTACGGGATGAACGGGTACGGCGTGGGCGGGATGGGTGCGCCGGGCGAACACCCCTCGCTTGCTTCTTCACTTCAAAACACGACTGCACCGGCATTTGCAGTGCTCGAGAGTCTAGTCACTGCTTTCACCTCTCTTGCTCAATTGGTCGAATCGACGTATATGGCGACACACTCTTCTTTCTTCGCCATGGTCGGCGTAGCAGACCAGCTGGGTTCACTCAAGACATACTTGGGTCAAGTGCTCGGTGTGTTCTCCGTTCTACGCCTCGGAAGGCGTATCATCGCTTGGTTACGAGGCAGAAAGGTTAAAACAGAAGGATGGGTCAACGAATGGGCAGGCGTACCTCCAGGCCATCTCGCACCGGGGGGTACACCGGGGGCACCGGCGAACCGACCTTCGAGCAAGCCGCTTTTACTCTTCCTCCTCTCGGCTGTGGGACTACCTTGGCTTATGTCGCGTTTGATCAAGCTCCTGATCAAATCACAACAACAGCAACAACAAGCGCAACTTGGTGCGGGGGCCGTGGACGCCAATGGACAGATTGACCCGTCGAAGCTTGTCTTTGCGAGGGCGAAATGGGAGTTTAAAGCGGCGGAAGAATGGGAGTTGACACTGGGACGGGATGAGATTGTGGCAGTGCTAGAGATGAGAGACTCGCAGCAGGATGGCCAAAGTGGAGGAACGGCAGAAGGCTCGGGTTGGTGGAGAGGTCGAACGAGAGATGGACGTGTGGGGTGGTTCCCTGGGAACTACGTTGAAGTCATTAAACGTAGAGAAGGGCCGTGACCTGCATGCAGATGGTCATGTACAGATGATCATGTACTGCTATATGACTATCCCCGTTACACGTCAGAGCTAGCTTTACGCCCGCCCAGCCTGGTTATTGGTACCCAGAGGTAAATTCCCGGTGATCCCCGGTGATCGCCGTTGCCGACGCGTCTGGGCGCATGGACATTGTTACACCTAGACAACACCTCCCTCTTTGTCTTTCCTCCTTTGACTATATCATCAATTAGACCTACTCGACGTGATCAATCGCGGAGACATAGTAATATTCAAGTCCCTAGGGACACCGCGAATCCGTCACGATGTCTGACTCACCATTGTCGCTTCATCGACCAACGCCGTCGAGTTCGAAGCCCATCGCTCCGGTGTCCGGCGACACGGCCTCCGCGCCTCCTTCCGCCTCGTCATCTTTCCCATCTCTCAAAACATCTTCCGTCTCAAGAAAGAAACCTATGGGTTTGAGTATCACCAAATCCCTCCGACCCGCCCCTGACCCGCCCCTGGACGGCAGCGGTTCAATCAGCGGAGGGACCGCATCCTTCAAACGCGGCTGGACATCTGAAGCCGACAAGTTGCGTCAAGATATCGAACGGCTACAGCTCTCTTCTGGGTCATCTTCAACTCGTGATGATAACGTCGATTCTCCACCTCAAACACCCACAACGAACCCCACGACGCCGACAACGCTGGGCCAAAGCGATTCGAGCTCTGGATCCGTAACGCGGAAAAAGGAGAAGACGGGGGGCAAAAGCAGGAAACATCGGGACAAGAACGGAGAGGAGCTGGTTAAAGATGAGGATCTGGATATCCTTTGCGATATAGGAGCGGGCAACGGGGGCACCGTGACCAAGGTCTGGAACAAGAAACGTAATTGCATCATGGCGAGAAAGGTGGGTAAAGATCTCTTCATCAATCACACCTTACCTGGTCGGTGGTTGAATTGGCACTGACTTGCAGCTCATCTTGGTTGACGCCAAGCCGTCTGTGCGAAAACAAATTCTGCGCGAACTGCAGATTATGAACGACTGCAATTCGCCCTACATTGTCGGTTACTATGGCTGTTTCCCGTCAGACGTACACGTCGGTGTTGTCATGGAACATATGGACGCTGGGTGAGCTGGGGTAGCTTGAAGTGATCACGTTGCCCCGCGTGATTGGTAGCGAGCCGCCGCTAACCCCAGATCGCTCGATTCAATCTACCGAAACCATGGGCCAGTGTCTATTGAGATGGTGGGCAAAGTCGCCGAGGCCGTATTGGAAGGTCTGGTCTATCTCTACGACGTCCATCGAATCATCCACCGAGGTGAGCTAGATTACACCCAGTAGGAGAAACGCTGATGGCAGATATCAAACCGTCTAACATCCTCGCTAACACCGCCGGAGAAATCAAGATATGCGACTTTGGCGTTTCGGGCGAGCTGATCAATTCAATAGCCAACACTTTCGTCGGGACCAGCACGTACATGAGTGTGAGTTTCCCTCCAACGCAACGTGTGTTGCTCGCTCACTCGTAGCCTGAACGGATCCAGGGTGCACCATATACGATCAAATCCGACGTTTGGTCTGTCGGTATATCGCTGATCGAGCTTGCTCTCGGCAGATTCCCATTTTCCGACTCGCCCGAGTCCGATACGGAACACGACCCGGACCCGACCTTGCCAATCTCGAGCCAGCGACCCAAAGTGACAACGAAAAAGGAAGGAGATAGAGGTGTCAGTCTAGGCGGAGGGGGGCATACGATGAGTATCCTGGATTTGCTTCAGCATATTGTGAATGAGCCAGCGCCGAGGCTCGTGAGTGCAAAGAGACAGTTCCCAGGGGAGGCCGTGGCGTTTGTAGAGGGGTGTCTGCACAAGGACCCAGCGACGAGGAAGAGCCCGCAAGAGTTGTTGGTGAGTTGGCCAATTATCCTCAGTTCAAGTTCAATATAAGCTAATGAGTAGGCTTCCGAATGGATCAAAGGGAGCAAAGTCATGAAGGAGGATATGAAGGTGTGGTTGAGTTCAATTACGAAGAAAGATTAGGTGGGAGCGGTTGGGTGATCGACGCATCGGGAAGCGTCAGCCATGGGTAACGGGCGGAGAGGTTTGAACCTGGGATGAGTGGAGACGTGAGACGCAGGGAGGCCCAAGAGTCGATGAGAGACTTCATGTTGCATACTTTCCCAATCTTGCTGTATATATCATTTGTTTGCGATTTTTACATTCTTGCACTTTGTCATGCGATATACATTCTGCGCCCAACCGATGGGGGGGTTGCCACACCCAAGGTGGGGGGTGATGCGGGTTGGCCGACTGTGCAGACAGAACATGATGCCCGGTGGACAGAGGTCCACTTAGTTTATAACTGCTGGCAGGCCATCTGGGAAGCGCTTGAACTACTCTGTGAAAATTGCTACAATGCATGAATGCCTCTATGTTTGATGTCTATGCGTGATCCGTACGTCCAACCGTCTCGTCTCGTCATCTCTCCTCTCTCTCGCCACCTATTCGTCCATCGACAACTCCCTCCTGTTTTGCTTCTTGGCGTTACCGGCAAAGGCGCGCTTGAACGCATCGAGCGTCACACCTTGTTGACTGGGTCGTCGGCTGATATCGGCTCCCTCCCTGTCTCCAGGTGGCGAAGCAGGTCTTGATCCTGGCCTAGAAGCCGCGGGGCTTCCAACAACCGAGTCGTTGCCCGTAAGCTCGTCTGAGCCTTTACCGAACTTCCATCCGCCGGAAGGCTGGCTGCCGGAGAAAGAGTTCATTCGGGATCCAGCGGGGGTGATTACTGGTGTGACGTCGGGTGTGGCGCGTGGTTGAGCCCGGTCGACGGGCTGTTCAATGATCAGCTTGAAGGTGTTGGTTTCGGCGTCCCAGGAGGCGTGAACGTGCGAGAGATCTTCGACAAGGAAATCAGGTCGTTCCTTCTCGAGCTCGGAACGTTCATGCGATGTGCAGGTGGCGAGGACACGAGCACCAGAGGCTTTACCGGATCGGATACCGGTGGGCGCGTCTTCAACGACGAGGGCTAGATGTCAGCACGAGTTTCAGTGTTCTAATTTGAATCAACTCACACTCGAAGGGAGAAGCGTTGCAGCCGGCAGCTCCAAGGAGGTACGGGTCAGGGAAGGGTTTACCGCGGGTAACCGAATCGGCAGTGACGAAGACCTTAGGGGTCGTCAAACCAGCGATAGGGATGGCTTTTCCAGCATAGAAGAAGGTGGCTGAGGCGTTAGCACGTGTCTAGGAAAAGTAAAGAATACACGTACAACTGGTGCAAATGGCCCATTTCTCCTCACCGCCTCGGACGTCCTTCTCCGAGCTCAAGTCGTCGAGAAGCTTGGCAACACCGGGAAGGACCTGGATACCGCTCGCACCTCCGCTCTCACGTCCGATCGCCTCGGCAGCGTCGAGAATGGCGGTTTCGAATCGGACAACCTCCTTTTCCAGGACTTCTGGGTCGGAAAGCTTGCACCATTTCTTGAGAACGTCGATCGTTCGCATTCCGTGGGCGGCTGGTTGTCAGCGGTGTTCCTTTTTGGATATAGGTTCGTATAGACCGCCATCGGTGACCGTACCGTCGCCGGGAATTCGCACCTCTGTGCAATTTCACCGTTCGAAGAGGAATTTTCACTCACATCGCAGAATATCGTCCAGATCAAGGGGGTAGTCCTTGGCGAACATTTCCCAAGCCTTGACGACAGCAGGGGAAGAGTTGATGAGGGTTCCATCCATGTCGAAAAGAACCGACTCGACGTTGATCTCAACGATGTGTGGGTCGGAGGCCGGGGTCATGGCGCCGGATGATTCAGGGTAGGCGAACGAAGAACGTCTAGAGGGGGCTTTGGACGGCGGCATGGAGCTGGCCGGGGTCGGCATGGCCGACATGGTGAAGGCTTGTTTTGTGAAGACGGACATGGTGCGATAAGGGGTTGGCTACAGGTGGTCTAGATACAAGTGGTGGTGGTGGGTAGGGGTGTGCAAAATGCAAAGTGGTTGATGGTATAAAGTCAATCTGGAAAACGCAGATAAGTCGGATGCAGACGTGATGTGTGATTGTCAGAAACAAAGTGAAAAACGAGGTGGGCGAATGATTCAACCAATCTGCATACAGCGCTATGGTGTCACTCCCCAACACGCCGAGGACGGAGGCAACGCACGTCTTGTCGTTCCCAATTTCTTGTGGATCCGAACGTGCCGCCAAGGGCATCGCCTAAGCCGTACGCGGTAAATCATCATCGGTCAAACACGGGTATCCTCTAGATCCATATCCCGCTCCACCCATGTCCTCACCTAAAACCCTCGTTTACCACTGTGAATCCGACCCCGTAAATTTTTCTTGAGCAACAAGTCAGAGGGGAGCGCTGCAGGGCGAGGGTGGCGGGGATGTTTCGCCCTCGGCTCTAAAGCGGATTAATGAATTGTTATGAATTTTCTTTGCAGGGTAAGAAAAAACCATTGCCGCCGGTGATGTCATTCGAGAAATAGCGCATCTAATCTCTAAATTCTCTAAACTCCGAGGGCGATTCCGAAACCGCATGCAAAGCTCAATTGCGTCCGTAATCACGGTTGGAGCAAAAATATTGCCAGCTTCCACAGTGACTCGGCGGGCCCGGGTGGTGCTTCTCGACTCAAAGCAGCTGACTCGCTGGCTCTGAGACAAGTGCTAGCTTGTCATCCAGTCACCAGGCATCTTCCTGCGCATAGTTGCAATTGCGACGCCTGCTCATGCATTGTTTCCTTCTGGCGCATAACATCGTCACCGAAGGACCCAACCATTCACCCCGAAACGTCATACCCGCCGTCACTTTACCGGTTTTCGCTTAGTGTGAATCTGGGGTTTCGAATCAAGCCACAGAAAACACGCCACGGCATGCTTTTGCCGCACAGCAGTCAGCGCAGGCAAGACCACGACATCCCCCACGCAAGGAAGAGAAAAAAGAAGAAAAAAAAAACTCGCTTCCCCCGCTCATGCACCGCACGCTCGGCAGTAATTCCCCTCGTACGCTACGAGGTATGATGATATACGCGCGCGGTTTCATTAGTCTAATCGGTATGGAGCGGGTGGTGGTGGTGCTTACCGACCCTTGATTCCACTTTGCCGCCTTTGCTTGTCCCCGTCACACCCCGTCGCACCCTTCCCACGGAGCGGGTCCGAGAGTTCCAAGCAATACGAGCAATCATCGATTCTCAGCCCGTGTCCCTGCTATCAATCCAACGTCTCTTCGTCGTAAAACTTTACATCTTCATCACACACACCACTTTCGCATATTCCATATCAACTTCCACTCATAAATTGACACTTTGCCCATTAACAACAATCATTAACACCACCATGTCGTCGTCCGCCTCCTCGCCCACTAAAGAGTTTGCCGAGCTCGACATTGCCTCGACAGTCACTACCCCAGCGGTCACCCGACCCTCCTCCCCTGTCCCTTCCTTGCCACCATCGCCATTACCCTCTGGAAAGCACCGAGTCGCCGTTATCGGTTCGGGATCTTGGGGAAGCGCTTTGGCCAAGATTGCCGCTGAGAACGTGGCGAAAAGGCCAGATGACTTCCACCGCGAGGTTAGGATGTGGGTCCGGGAGAAGCATGTGAGTGGTTTTGCCTTAATTGAGACCTGCCCATGAAAAGGAGCGCGAGCAGAACAGAAAAGATGCAGTGCGGCTCTAGGCAGATTTGCATATCTGCGTCTGGTTCCGGTTCAAACAAGCGGAATGAGCTATGAAAACCCCCTACCCCTTAACAAACATGGGACGACGCTGACCCGCAGGTGAACGGAAAGAAACTCACCGATATCATCAACCGAACTCACCAAAACTCCCGTTACCTTCCCGACATTACCCTCCCCAAAAACCTCACCGCCGTCCCTCACTTGAAAGACGTCGTCAAGGACGCTACCCTCCTCGTCTTCGTCGTGCCCCACCAGTTCCTCCACACTGTGCTGCACGAGTTCCAACGCACCAACGCTATCTACCCTGGCGCACGAGCTGTCACGGCGATCAAGGGTGTGCAGGTCGAGGGTACGGATATCCAGACATTTGCCTCGTTGATCGAGGGAAAGCTTGGTACACCGACTTCTGCTCTCTCCGGCGCCAACATTGCTCTTGAGGGTGAGTCGTTTGTCCCCGAGATGGACATTTGCATAACAGAGCAAAGAGCATGAACTAATGTGCAGTCGCCAAGGGTCAATTCTGCGAAACCACCATCGGTACACCATCACCTATTGACGCCGCTTTGTGGGCTGCCGTTTTCCACTCGCCCTCCGTCTTCCACGTCGCTACCGTTCCCGACGTTGCGGGTGTCTCCCTCTCTGGAGCTCTCAAAAACGTCGTGGCGCTCGCCGCGGGTTTCGTTGACGGACTCGGTTTGGGTGGTAACACCAAAGCCGCTATTCTGCGAATTGGTCTCCAGGAAATGCGCAAGTTCTGTCTCGAGTTCTTCGAGGGTTCCAAGGCTGAGACGTGAGTTGTCGATGCTACAAAATCATATTGGACGGTAGCTGACGATAGCTTCACCAACGAGTCTGCTGGTATCGCCGATTTGATCACCACTTGCTACGGAGGCCGAAACCGAAAGTGTGCCGAGGAGTTTGCCAAGACCGGTCAAGTGAGTTGAAAAGCATGAGATTCCGCCGAGCCACACTGACCTCAGTCATTCGAGGAGCTCGAGAAGAAGCTGCTTAATGGCCAAAAACTCCAGGGAACGGCAACCGCCGAAGAAGTCAACACCTTCCTTGTTGCCCGACGCCGAGCGCACGCTTACCCGTTGTTCGAAAAGGTCTACAAGATCTCGTTCGAGGGCCTGAGCGTCAAGGAGATTGCCACGGGATGGTAAATTTGCTTGAACCGCGACAGCGAGCAGGCAGAGCCGGAAGAGTGACAGGGCCAACCCTGTCAGGTCATACTGTATGATTAGTCAATTGAATGGAACCGTTTCACAACGTTCGTTCGCTGCAGCATAGAAAATAGATGGAAAAGTGCAATGCATACTTTACGACGAAACAATGTGTACCGTTGTACCTGGCTGGACACGAGCTGTCGTGCTTCTGCTGCTGCGCCCCGCTCCAGGTCCAGGCTCAATCAAGACTAGCCCAGACGTGATACTAGGCATGACTATAACAATTGGTTTTCCAACCTGGAGCTCATTCGGCGGATTCATTCACCGTGATGTCCATTTCAACATTCCGGTGATGCTAATGGTAATGATGATGATGGTAATAATGATGATGATGATGATGATGATGATGATGCTGATGATGATGATGATGATTTTCTCGGCGCTGTGAGCTGCGGTCTCGATTGACCCCTCAGGGGTTTCCGGCGAACGACGATCAGCGCGTCACAGGTACATCAAGGCACCGTGACCTTTTCCCCACTTCTCGCCACTCTTGCCGATGTCCGGCGTGATGGGAAAGGTCAGTCACCTAGTTACGGCTGATGGATCCAGGCCAGAGAACGATCGTAGTCGAAACTATGCATCGCTGGGTTATACGGGAAGCACTCTTGCGCAGCCTGACATATCGGCAATTTGACGTTGCTTTTTGTTCCCTGCGCGTCATTGACATCGTCGAGTGTCATTCATTGTACTCGTCCACTATATATCTTTTGAGCAATCTCAACCACTTCCTTTTTCATTGATCAATTACATTTTATCATTTCGGATCTCGACGTTCAATTAGGATTCGGCTTCTATCACCATGGCCCGAAGATCAACTAAACATACTCACGAAGAGCGAGCGGAGATGAAGAAGCGGGGACCGATCACATGGCATTTAAAGCGACCAGAACAAGGTCCAGCGACGTTGGCTATCAAGAACCGTGAGTTTTTTCCAGCCTTGGGTGCCGATGAGAACGAGTTTGTTGGGCACGGAACTGAGACCAGATTTCATCGCCATGATTGGTGAATACGTGGGGACTGTCCTCTTCATGATCTTCGCTCTTGGCGGTACCAAGTGAGTCTGGTCATTGCACGATCGGCGCATCTGCTTACATCGCAGCGTCGCCAACATCCCATCAACGAGCATTACCGGTGCCACAACCGAGGGTCAAGATGGTACACAAGCCAGTGTTGCCAACACTTCCAACCTGTGAGTCTCGCTCCGGCTCCTCTGCCTTACGTCACTCGGCGTTCCAGCCTAACGATAGCTTGTACATCGCCCTGTCTTTCGGATTTTCCCTCGCTGTCAACGCCTGGATCTTCTTCCGTGTCAGTGGAGGTCTGTTCAACCCGGCCGTCTCACTCGGTATGGTCCTCGTCGGAGCCCTCACTCCTCTGCGTGGTGCCCTCCTCACTTTCTCGCAGATCCTCGGCGGTATAACCGTACGTCCCCCCCCTACATCATTCTGTATCGTCTGACAAACAGGGAGCCGCGATCATCTACGCTATCACCCCCGGCACGCTCAACGTCCGAACGACTCTTGGTGGAGGTGCCACTGTCGTTCAGGGCCTGTTCATTGAGATGTTCCTCACCTCTCTGTAAGTATTCTCCCTTTCTCTCTTCAGATGCAGACGCTGCCGTGGGGTTGATGCTGATTCTTAGCTTGATGTTGGCGATTCTGCTCCTCGCTGCCGAGAAGCACAAGGCAACGTTCATCGCTCCCATCGGTATCGGACTCGCCTTGTTCGTGCGTACCCACTCTCGACTACCCGAACTCGTCGCTAATCTCAGGTTGCCGAGCTCTTGGGTGTCTATTACACTGGTGGATCCCTCAACCCCGCTCGATCGTTCGGCCCAGCTGTCGTTCTCAAATCTTTCAACTCCTACCGTGAGTGGCCCACCGCAAGCGATCGTATATCGGAACTAACTTTCTCAGACTGGATCTACTGGGTCGGTCCCGCTCTCGGCGCCATCATCGCTGCAGGTTTCTACAAAATGCTCGTAAGTTGCCTCTTTCTTTGCACTTTCACATTGCGACATGTGCTTATTAGCAGAAATGGCTCCAATACGAGACTGTACTCGGCCCCGAAGACGCCACCGAAACCACACAACACCCAGGCAGTCACCCCGTCAACTCTACGGCTCCCGTCGACGAAGAGAAAGCTACAGAGGGACGAACTTTCAATGTCTCCGGTCCCGGTCTCGGAGATCTCCATACTGCGGGTCCTTCTGATGCCGTCTTTGACCTGAGCTCCCCTGGTCCGGACCGCGAACGAATGGAGCGTATTGAAGGAATGCTCGTTCAACTCCTTCACGGGGCCGGAGGCAACCGGATTTCGACCTCGACTTATGTCGACGAATACGGAGTCAATGGTAACGGCGTTGCCAAAAACGGAATGAATATCGCCCACCACGATTCCAATGTCGCCCACCACAATGCCAATGTCGCCCCCTACGATTATAATGCTGGCAACCACGGTGGCAACGTCCCACACTACGGTGCGGGTCGCTCGGCTGGTCCCGTTGGACAAGTCGACGGAATGCATGATGACCACCACCATGCGGGCCACGCGCCGTTCGTTCCTGGTGTAGCGGGATCTGCTGGCCGTGAGCACGTGGATGTAAGGTCGGCTTAGAGTGGTCTAGGCCAGTTGAGTGAAAGGCGAGGAAGAATGCCTGGGGTCGTATATTAATTGTTTCCATAGTCGTCATGCCATACACCAGTAAAATAGTTCAATAATGTGAACCACCAATAATATGCTCATATAGGTGTTGTGCCGCTGTAGTCTGTGGGGGCCGAGATTCACGTGGCAACGATTCATCACAGGGCTTGGGCAAGACGTGAAGCTGCTCAAATACCGCGTTACCATTATACAATACAACCTGCGTTCCCTTTGCAGACAGAGACAGCACGGCGTCGCCATACCACCGCTGTCACCGCCATCACCGCCGCCCGTACCCACTATCCGACCCGTAAAACCGATTGCCCGCCCGATCCTTGTCCCTCTGATTCCGCTCGGCCCACCCTGCAGCGCTACTCGGCGTATCGTCCCATGCTCCCCCGCCTGGCGGGCCCGCGCCTCCTTTCTTCTGTGCGATCATCGCTAGTGCTCGTTCTCTCTCGGACATATGTTTCGTGCTACCCCCCGAGCGTGGTGTGGTCGAGGGGTTTTTAGTGAGAAGAGACTTGATCGTCGTTAACGGGTCGTGGCGTTCTTTCGAGCGGACTTCTTTTCGTCTAGAATCAGCATTGCCTTCAGCGCGCTGGGGGGCCTGCGTCGGGTGATGGGGATGTACGCAGCGAGACAGAGGGTGTTTGACCCTCAGATGAAGGCAATGGAAAAGGAATGATGAAAGAGCAACGGAGAAGTCAACTGACCGATCCCTCGCTCGCCTCTTCTCCGCCTCGTCCCCCGTCTCCTTCTCTTCAGCCCACTTCATCTCTCTGTCGGTGTACCACGGCTTTGTCTCTCGGTCGGGCCGACTGAGGAACATGGTATATGCGTCGGGTTTCGGTCCTTCGCTGACTTTGGCTTTGGCAATAGCGCCAAGGGACATGCCGGTACTGGGACCGCCTGTTGCGTTCTCCTCGGCCTGCCGTGAGCTGCACTCGGGGTGATGGGTGTTCGTTATTCTTTCTAATCCGCCGCCTATTTTCTGCCCCCACTGCGAGAGATATTTCCGTACGAGACAAAAGGGAAGAACGGCTCACCCTTTCAAGATCCGCGAACAAGTTCAAATGCCCTCCTGACGTCCACATCGACTCCCCGTCCGATCCCACACCTCCGCTTGAAGGTTGATCAAACCCACTCGCCGTGTTGGCCATACGACCAGGACCCGCCGCCGTACCCTGAACCCCATCCTTCTCAGCCCGCCGTTTCTCCTTCCTAGCCGTCTCGCTTGGAAAATCAAAATCCAACCGTTCTTTCCGTCTCCTTTCTTCCTTCTCCGCCCGTGCCTTCGCTTTCCTGTGCCGCTCCATCAGATTTCCGCCTTCCAGCTGTTTGAAAGCGGAGGAAGAAGGCAAGTCCCCGGCATCTTCGTCTGCTGTACTGGTCTGGGCGGTACCGGAGGCAACCCCAGAAGCGCCAGAAACACCAGGAGCGTCAGAGGGATCCTCGATACCCGGTGACCCGGCTTTTCGCCTCAATGCGTCCAAACGATTCTTGTTCTCCGCATCGATTCTCTCCCGCTCGCGAGCTTCTTCCTCTGCTGCGGCTTTCGCTTCATCTTCCCGGACCCGCTGCTTGTTCTTCTCGAGGTAAGGATGGTAGGATTTATGCCTGAAGTCAGCGGCGCAAGGGACAAGGGGGTGCAGCAAGGGTCGTGGTTGATCGAACGCGACGACTTACTGTAGAATCTGTAGACGAGGCATCTTGTATAGTGTGCGCTCTCGGGAGCTGGTCTGTGACTGGGATCACGCTCGAAAGCGGGAGATGGTATGACAGTGTGGTATCGAGATGTTCAAATCGGTCAAAGTCAAAACAAGCTTCGTTTCAGATTTCAATATTCAGATCTCAACTCTCATTTCCATTTCAACTTTGACTTCTTCTCTGTTCATCGTCTCTCTCTCTCTCACCCGCGGATCTCATCCCGGCTTGCCCAAAGAGCCAGCCAAGAAACCAACAAGTAATCTGTACCCAGGAACAAAACCCGAAAGCAGTCTCAGCGCACGATGGGCCGCGCAAAACCACCTACGACCGACCTCTCGCCTTCTTCCCTCCCACCTGACCATATCCTCGTCCAGCTCGGGATTCCTAAGGGATCCAACAACTACCTGTGTTCAGATCCAGAAGGCACAGAGAGATTGGTAGAAATCGGAGCGAAGATTAGGAAGGCTGTTTTGGCTACGAGGGGTGAGTTCTAGTTTCTCATGCACGGGAGGGAGGGGGAATGGATAGTCGGGATCGCGTATACGTGTGCGCAGAAGGGTGGGATGGCACAACCATACCCTTCCAGGAGGCCTATGATGTTTCCCTCTTCCCCGGCCGTTGAACGTGAATCCGGGGGGGGGGGGGGGGGGGGGGGAGGGGGAGGGGTAGAAATTACCATATCCCCGTAAACTCACCATGGACGACCCTCCCCCCCCCCCTTCACCGAACCAAGCAGACGAAAACTAACCCCAGGCGATTTCGCCATAGTCCGATTATTCCCCCCGAACCCCGATCCTAAAGCTGCTGAGAAGGAACGGGAGAAGACCGGGTCGTTAGCTGGGGAAATCATCCATGTAGCGTCGAACAAGGATGTCAAGGATTGGAAACGCGCCGGGGAGTGGTGAGTCGAGTCCTCCTGTCCAATCGTCATCTGTCGACAGATGTTTCAGAGCGCATCTGCTGCTCGTCGTACGCGGCTATACTTGGGCAGCTTGACATCCAGGAGCAGCTGGTGTTTGACTGATGAAAGCGACTCGAGCTAATTCCAGGCCAAGCGGATTTGGGGAAGCTCCGGCACCACCACCACAAATTTCGGATGAAGAGGACGAGCAGTATTCCGACGAGTACGACGAGGAGCAAGAAGACGGGGAGGAACAGGATGAAGACCACTCCGGAGAGACCGTTCCGACCACGACCAACTAGCGGACTAGCGAGATACTCCACAGTCTGCCTCGAAAGCGCCAATACCCCGCATTGTGATACCCACTTCACTGCCAGAACAAGGCGACACGATATGCATTCATTATACTTGACATCTTCGTTTCTCTTCGTTTGGCTATTGACACGGTACCGAACTTCACGAGTGTCCTTTTGGAAACATGAACGTCCATCGACCAACCCAGCTTACCAACCCGCCTTGTTTGGCGTAAAAGTCGTCCTCACCCCCTCATCCAGACAGCTTTTCCCTACAACCACACCAAACTCCCCCTCGGGCACGACCCACTGTTGTCTCTCCACATCCCAAATACTCACGTCGTACTGCGACAACGTCCATCCGACCTGTTTCGCATCCGACGGCTGGAGGTTGATCCGGGTAAAGTCGCGCAACACGCGTGGAGGTTCGCCAGAGTGTTCCGGGTATTCGAGGTAAAGCTGGGGCACTTCACACCCGTCCACTCCCCCTACATTCTGCACATCCACCGTGACCTTCCATCGGGGCCGTTGGAGCCAATCGGCCAAGAAACCACCAACGACACGATCGCCTGAGATGGGTTCTTGGGCGCTTTCCCATTCTTCCACGTTGATGTTGGTCAAGTTGAACTCGGTGTAACTCAGGCCGAAACCGAATTCGAACCGGGGCGTGATGTTCTTGGCGAGGAAATGGCGGTAGTCAATCTCGAGCTTTTCCGTATAGTCGACCTGGGGAATACGCGGTTCAGCCGAATCGACATAAATGATATCCGCCGAGTAGTCCTCTCTTCGCTTGGCAATGGTGTATGGAAGTCGACCAGACGGGTTGTATGCACCGTACATGACGTCCAGGAGACTGTTTCCGCTTTCTTGTCCCGGCAATCCCGGCCACAGTACGGCAGTGATGTTCGGGTGATCGATCCATTCCTCCATAATCACCGGTCCGACCGAATGGACAACGACGATCGTGTTGTTGTTCACTGCTGCGACGGCCAATACCAGCTCGGTGCCATTGTGCCAAGGCAAAAGATTGTTTCGGTCCCCTTCATTACCTTCCACCGTGATGTACTGCTCGCCTGAATCCGCATTGATGCCAACGACGACGACCTCGGCGGGTTCGGCAGCTGCCCGGGCACCTTCAAGATCGGTGTCATTGAGATGCCAGTTGAGCGTCGAGCGGTCTTTCCTCGCTTGCAATGAGAACGCTTGAAGGGGGTCGACAAGGTAAGGGAATTCAGCGGTACCTGATCCCCAACCCATGGCGAGGGTTCCTTGATCCCCACCGCGGTCTTCGTACCCGTTCGGACCGAGCAAAGAGGGGCCCATATCGTTTCCGATAAGGGCGATAGACTTTGGCTTCTTGAGTGGCAGCGAGCCAGTGTTCTTCAGGAGAACAGTCGACGATGCACCAACATGGCGGATCAATCTATTTGTCAGTTTACCCCGCATCGAACATAAGCCTCGACTCACTCGTCGTGATCCTCCCTGACATCCACGTGAGAGTTGTTGACGTCGCTGTTCCTGAACGAATCAAAGCTGACTTCTGGATAGTCTTCATCCTGATCCAAAAGGTAGTAAGCCGCCAAAATCCTCTCGGCCATATCGTCCACTCGCTCCATTTCGACACTACCGTTGTTCACCGCAGTTGTCAGGTTTTGACCGAAATACGAATCATTGGAGTAAAAGACGATATCTCCAGGCATCGTCATGTCCAGACCCGAGTTGACGGCCAACACCCCCGACTCGGTCGCCTGCCAGTCGGACATGATATACCCCTGAAAACCGAAATCCGTCTTGAGGATGCCGTTTTGCGTTTCAGAGTTCTGACACGCCCACGAGTTGTTGACGAGGTTATAGGCGCACATGACGGATGCGACGTCGGCCGCAACAGCGCGAAGGAACGGGTGGGTGTAGATTTCTCGCATGGTTCGATCGTCGATGTTGGAGGATGATTCGGTTCGATTTCGTTCTTGCTCGTTCCCGACGTAGTGCTTGACGCTAGGGTGTCAGTGGTGTGCTCTGAAAGATCGCTCACGGTGGTTAGTGAACACTCACCAAGCTTGAACACCGGCATCTTGCATACCCTTGATAGTCATCTCGGACGCCCAGCCAGAGAGGTACGGATCTCCTCCGAACCCTTCCCAGTTACGCCCACCAGCGGCGACTCGCCCCATATTGGTCATGGGTCCCAGTGCGACGTGCACCCCCTTGTTCTTGAACTCTTGGCCCATGGCATATCCTCGTTGATACATGAGATCCTTGTCGAATCTGTCGTCAACATTCCGCCCACCGGAAAGAAGGGTAGTCAGCACTCACGTAGAGGCCACATTGATTCCAGCCGGGAAAGCGCTGACAAAGTCGGCAAATCGCACACCCAACGGACTATCCTGGAGACACAACCCGGGGAAATCCTGGCCTGGAATCGCCGGGATGTTACCGACACATCGACCCCGCTGCCATTGCACCCCCGTGGTCAGATCGACCTTTTCATCAAGTGACCAAGCTTCCAATGCCGAACGAGCTTTCTCATGCGCTTCCTGCCATTTCGGCGAGATGTAAGCGGTATTTCCGGGGTGAGAGGTGTTGAGGGGGTAGTCAAATGGAGGGGAAGTGTAGTTCCAGGACGATCCAGTGGAAGATGTCTGAGGGGGAGTGGAGGAAGATGAATTGGTGATAGGTGAGGTGGAGTTTAGGGGCGAGGTCGAGTTGTAAGTGGTGCTGTTGTAGCTTGTGTCTGTGTCGTTCGCCGCGAAGATATTGAACGTCGGCGTGGCATACGACGCCGGAGTGAGGAAGAAGAGGGCGAGAGTTGTTATTGTGAACATTGTAATCCCGACTGATATGCGGGAACGGAAGCTGTAAGGGCCTGGCATGATCAGATTCATGATTCAACGTAAATCCATGCCGCAGCGCAGCAACGCAAAAGCTAGTAGCAGTCCAGGGTGGCCAGGGTGGCCAGGGGGGGGGCCTCGGTGTGTAGAGCAAGACTCACTGTTCTTCGACGGAGCGCGCTCTCCCTTTTGATCGGAACCACAAAGGACCTCTTGATCAGTTTGTTGTTCAGATAAGACCTGTTCTTTCTCTTCTTGGCTCTTGACAATCAACGGCCTATTTGTACTGCTCGCACTTGTGCTTGTGCTGCTGACACCAGAACTCGACCGTCTTCGGCGCATCTATTCCCGCGATACCTTTGCGTGTGGGCTTTTACGTAGGGGTTTCTTTCCGCACAACAAGGCTAGAAGGGGGGTTTATGACGTTGTGCCGTCGTGCCGTTTCTCCTCGGAATGGGACTAACTCGAGTAGCTCGTACTGCACATGCCAGTGCGTGAGAACGAAACCAACGTTAGTCAGTTCGACCAAGTGGCATAAGACGCCGCATGACACGAGCTGTACTATAATTACCCGGGGTTCCCCGTCGTTTCGGCTCGTATTGATCCGCAAATGCCCCTTCTCTCACTAAAGGGGCGCCTAAGGGGGCACGCCATCATCGACTAACCATCGATCGCATGCTCACTTATCCACATGGCAAGCGATCTTTAGCGTGGCGGAGATTGCGGACTGGACATTTGCATCCCTGGCACATGTATACGAGTACTACCTAGCACACCCCCACTCGGCCTTTCGTATAGGCAAACGGCCGTTATAGACAGTCTAGCCCCCCCGGCGCCTCCCCGCATTCTATCGCCTCGTCATTCTCATTAAAACATTCCATACTTTCCATTCTTCCCATTTACATCTTGTCACCTTATGCACCGCGGTTCCGTCGCGTCTTGGCCTAATCCTGCGCAGCCCACGGAGCGATCCATGAGAACCCAGCAAACTCCTGTTGATCCGTTGCGCTGAGCTGCGTGTGCACAGGCGTCAGGGTCGGCTGTTCCCTAGTGAATTCCTGGTCGAAATTGGACGTGTCGGTTGCGTTTCCAATTGTCGGGAAGTACGGGGGCGGGATACGCTTATGGAAGACGTCATCGAAGTTGACATCTTTGAAGAAAAGGTGCCGCTTGATATCCTCCGCATCGGCTTCACCGGCTCCGAGTCGACGAGCGGGATCACGAGTGAGAAGCTTGACATTAGCTCATGCAAATGACAGACACACGCTCGACTCACCCTTTGAAGCAAGGAAACGGCATCTCGCGGCATCGTGATAGGATACAGCGGTTCGTCTTCCAAAATGGCGTCAAAGATCTCGTCTTCGTCTTCTCCCCTAAACGGACTTTGACCGAGCAACATTTCGTATGTCAAAACACCAAAGGCCCACCAATCGACCGCTCGTCCGTACCGCTGTTCCAGCAGGATCTGTCATTAGCTTTGGCACAGCGATACATGGAGCTCGTAACTTACCTCCGGCGCCATGAACTCTGGCGTTCCACAGAAAGTCCCTGTTGTCTTGCCATACCACATCTCCTCCTTGCACAACCCGTAATCAGCCACTTTGACGTGTCCATCCAACGTCAAGAGGATATTGTCGAGCTTCAAATCTCGGTAGATGATTCCCTTCGAGTGGAAGTATTGAAGTGCGAGCAAGACCTCACATGCGTAGAATTTGGCTTGTCGCAGTGTGAATTGTTTCTTTTGGATATGCAGCATGAGATCTCCACCGGAGACGTACTCCATGACAAAGTAGACACGTGTTTCCGTCTGGAAACAAGAGTGTAAACCAAGGAGGAACGGGTGTCGTTCCTGCGCAGCCGCGAGGAAGACTCGTTTCTCGGATTGAGTGCTGAACATGAGCTTGGTCACAAACCAACAAAAGAAAAAACTCACCTCTCAACTTCGTCATTCTCGATGATAAACTCCTTCTTCAACACCTTGATGGCGTATAGGTTGCTGCTCGTCTTCTCCTCCGCAAGCATGACCTTTCCGAAGTTTCCTTTACCGAGGACAGCGAGGAAGTTGAAATCGTCCAGTCCGACCCTTCTTGCCCGAACGACCGGTCGCTGAGGAGGCGGTCGAACGACCTGAATCTGCTGCTGTGGGGGCACCGGAGCGTAAGGCTGTTGTCGTGGTGGTTCTGGCATAGCTTTGGGCGGCATGGAAACGGGTGGCATGGATGCGTAGCCATCTTGTGGCCGGCTGGGATCATAGCTGAGTCGATGTGACTGTAGAGGCGGTTGAGTTGGCATGGGACGCTGACCGCCCGGACGTCCAACATCAAGTGGGGCAACGCCAAGTGGTTGCGTAGGGGGAGCTTGCGGTTGATACTGTTGCACGGGTTGAGGCGGTCCAGCATATCGGTAATCACGTGGGTCCGCCGGAGCTTGACCGCCGGGGGGAGGAGCCGGTCTCGGTGGTGCTTGTGTGATAACGGGCACCGGAGAAGGTTGCGGTTGCTGCTGCTGCTGTTGGTGTTGTGGGAGCTGTGGAGTTACCTGGGGTTGTTGGGCCGGTTGTGGTTGTTGAATTGGGGTCGGTCGCTCGGGAGTGGCTTGATAGACCGGCAAAGTTGACACTGATGACGTCGAAGATGAAGCCGGAGTTGTCTTCCTATGAACCTGAGTAGTCTTGATATCGCGCAGATTCTTCAAAAGGATGTTGGCCATTTCCATTGTCATTCCGCAGAAGTCGGGCACTAGATGCGAGCACGTCTGATGGCAAGACAACGAGCATTCTAGCAGATTAGCATAGAATCAAATCTCTTCGACGGATTAACATACCAGAACATCGAACAGAGTTTTTCCGACCAAATGGCAACATGTAACCACAATGGCAACACCAATTCGCCGACATGTTGGTGTAAGGAGTGAATCGATGCGGGATTCGATGATTGATCTTCTCCTCGTCTCCTTCCTGTTCCATCAGCTGTAATCTCAGTGTGATCTGTGAAAAAGCCCACCCCATCCGCCTTCGATTTGCTGATACACTTTGTGACGACTTTCGGGTAACACTTCTTGTGACAAGCGTATCGACAGTCCTCGCACTGGTATCCTTCTCCAGTGAGAAGGAATTCTTGACACAGAGCACACATGATGGGCTGGTAGAATTGCCGTTGCACAAATTGATGCCCGTTCATCTCAAACACGTCGCCCTTGCCTCGTCTAACGGCGCCTTGACGTCCGATACCGTCATACGGACGGCGAGCTCCAGCGACGGTGTCCTTGACTGAGAGGTCAGCACTGACTTCTCGGTTGATGAGTGAACTGACCGAAATCTAGACGCATCTGGATAGCTCCATATGGCTCGACGGACCACCATCCATCAATTCCATCACTGCTCTTTCCGTCCGGACCGACCGTGCCAGAAGGCACTCTAATCGTCCCAGAAGAATGCAGCGTGACATGTTCGGGTGCACTGCCAGAGCGCGGTCCCATTGTTGCTGCCGTAGCGGCCGTGACCCATCCAGCACCTTGGCCCTCTAGACCAACTTTCTGACGACGCAGGGCTTCCATCAAATCGCTCACCCGCAGCCACAGCATACCGATGGGTACCGAGTCGCCAGGAGCGACCGTGTCGTAAATGGTAATTTCGACCTCGTTCGCCTTTTCGACCGGGATATCAAAGGTTTCATTCCACTTGTCGTTTCTTGATGGATGCGAAACGGCACTCGTCGTCCCCTCGATTTTGACAGCAACGGTGGTCTCGTTGTACACTTTCGAAGACTTCCGCGGTAAAGGTCGATGGACGAGGTCCCGAGCGGATCGCAGGGTGATGATGAGTTTACCAGAGATGGGTTTTCGCAGAGCCTCTTTTCGTTTCCCATCCGGCATGAGATCTAGATGTCAGCTTGTGAAGCTAAAATGAGAAAAACTAACCTTCATCGTCTTCAACCGCACCACCAAACTTGGCCAACGTCTCGTATCTCTTCTTTGCTTTTCGTAATAGTTGAATCTTGGCGTCACTCTCCACTCGTTTCGAGTCCGTTTCATTTCGTAATCGCTTATCGCCCTCTGCACGATATGCCTGTGCCATCTTTTCGATACCGAGCTTGTACTGCTCTTCTACTTGAAGCTTGAACTGCAGCTGGTTGAGCATTCGAGTGATTTTGGCTCCGGTGAGAGGGGCATCATAGCGTGTCAAATCTGTCATCAGTCAACAAACTCTCTGGGCTATTGAATTCAACATACCCAGCTGAGTGTAGTTCTTCTGCCCCTTGGCGGGTTCCGCTCCGGGCTGAACCACCTCGCCAGCCGGAGGTGGTGGGAGTGGTCGCTCTTCTCCTATTCTGGGACTCGGGCTCGTGACTCCATTCCCACTTGCGATGCTCGCCATGCTCTTACTCGGCGTCATAGGTCCTCCCTGATATCCACCTGGAGCTGCGCCCCTCCCGTCCCCGTACCCCGCTATGCTCTGCTGATTCGGTCCACTGGGACGCATGGGCGACCCTCCTCCACCTCCTCCGCCCAACTGCATCTTTGCCAGTTCATCCTCCAAGAACTTGATCGACGCTTGAGCCGCTCTCACTTCATTCTGGGCTTGTTGAATGACCGCCTCGTTTCGCGAAGATGCTTCGACAGCCCGAACAACAGCTTTGGCCCCTTCGAGATTACGTCGTTCAGATTGGATTGTAGCGAGAAGCGTGTTGACCTTGGGGTCGGAGGAAGGCGGAGGCTATTGTAATCAGCAAAACGCCCGGTCGTGTGATGATTGAACCCGCTCACCATTGTTGATTTGAGTCTTGTCTACGGGCGCACTAATTCTACTGCGCTTTCCTTGACGATCGATTAAGCCCCAGTGAAGCGTCTTGATCCGAATCGGAAGGGCAGGTGCTGTATGTTGTTATGACGAAAGGATACCCGTCAAAATGGTCCGTGGTCACAATGTCCTTCTTCTCAGGTGCGGAGCCCGAAAGTATCTTATCCCTCCTATCCGAAGGAGATGTGAATTATGTTTGCGTTGAAAGAATAAGGTTGTAAAAGAAAGTAGAGTTCATGTGTATGACCTCTGGGCGGTCGGTGGTATGACGGTTGGACACTCGTCGGCGTCGTTACTCCGGAGTACACCGCCGCGCCACACACACTGCAAATCACGGAATTTCATCCAATCCCCGCAGTGGCGGTGCATCATTACCTGGCTTATCCCATGGCGGTGACCACTACTGGACATCAAGCGGATATTAACGCATGGGTGCATAGCTGCATGTCGTCGTTAAGGATAATACGTAAATCGAGTTCAATCATAAGGGAAATTCTCCTTGAGAAGTTCGTGAGATTAAGTCATCAGTCGTCGTAAGGCATTTCTCCGTCGGGCCGGGCCCCGCACATCTCTGCTGGTCAGCTGAATTCGAGACAAACGAGGTGGTTGTCACTTCATTTGCGGTCCTACGAGGAGATTCCGCTAATAGACTGAAATATAAGATGCACTCACCGCATCTCCCGTGATCCATAATATTGGCGAAAGTGCAAACACCACAAGCCCAGCCTCTCTTCCCGTCTTCCCTGACAACCTCATTCGACTGCCCGACAGAGATCTCACCTTTATCGGTCGCTTGTACAGACCCCAACACTTGCCCTTTTGCTTGTCGGGATGTTCCAGACAGTCCGAGCCCTCTCTTTTGTTCCTCCCTAACTAGCTCGCTTCCGAATCTCGTTCGCGGGTGAGGAGCGGTGTTCGCTTTCTTCGTTTGTTGGCTAGCATCTTCCGCGTTCGGCGACAGTTCGCGCTTGATCATGGCCATTCGAGAAGACCCAGCGAGAGATGGGAAGATGTCGGCCCATCCGCCTCGTAACCCTTCCATCTCGTTCTCGCTCATTTCGGATTCCATCTGTTTACGCCGTGTCGCAGGGTCGAGATGAGGGTCGGGAACGTCCTCCTCTTCTGCTTTGAGCTCGTCATAGTTATCCTCATCATCGTGTTCCTCTTTCGGCTCTGACTTAGTGTTGAGAGCAGCGAGACGTTTTTCCGCTGCAGCCGCTCGCAGCTCTGCGGCACTGCGATCGATATCAGCCACAGTCGAGATGAAAAGGCATAGGGAAACGAGACCGCGTAGCTGACACTCACGTCTTCGACTTGGCTCTAAGGGGTCAGATACTTGATACAGTCTGGGGATCAACTCACACTTTGCCTCGACTATTGCCCTCTGTGTACCAAGCATTTTCCTTCTTCCAGTCTCTTGCGGCCTTCGCCTTCGCTTTCTTCAACTCCAATCCCCCAGTAACAAGGTCTTCCACCAGCTCGTTGATTTCTCTCTTTCGTTTCTCTTCGTCTTCCGAAGTAATGCCTGCTATCAGCCTTCACTTTACAAAGCACAACGACCGATCAACTGACCTTGTTTGCCGTCCAATCTGCCCAAACTTTCTCCCATGTCGGCGTTATTCCGCCTTCCGGCCTTTCGCTGATACTCTGTCTGTCTTCCAGACAGGTGTGACGCTTCCCCCTTTACCAGGCCGGTAGATCCGCTTGCTCGTGGTCCGCTTCGACGTGGTCGGGTTGCCTTCTTCGCATCGCTACGCCGTCAGCACAGCTGTATGAGTACTGAGATTCTTACCCTGAAGTAACACCGCAAACGTATTCGGGAAAGTCGCTCGGCCCTGACCGTCAGTCTGGGTACATAGACTTGTTAACGCAACTGACGCAGACCCTCCGCTCCCATATTGACACTATCCTTCAATCTCTGCCCGTCTGACCAGAAGCCTGCACATCAGTAGGTAGTCATATGGTCTAGGTAACGAACCGTCCCCGTAGTTGCCTTTCGCCTGCATCTTCCGCACATCATCCTTGATATCGGCCATGAGCTATCCGTCAGCTGCGCTCAACCATAGATCGGCCAGCACACCTTCTGGAATTTCGGCCCATGATTCATATGCTGAAATTAGCGCCTTGTGTCCCCACATCATCTTCGGCTGGAGATGCATACTTCGATATGGGCCATTTCATGGCACATAACAGCAGTTATATATGTCAGACTAGGATTAGCACATCTTCTACCGCCGTAGCTGTTGACTTACGGCAAGAACCGGCCGGTGGGACCTCGAAGGACAAGCTCGATGGATTGGCCATGATTCCAATTCCTGCCTGCGAACTACTGACTCAGCTTCGCCCCAGAAAGTATTATTGTTCACGTCTATGTTTACATGGGGCATGAAATGTAAGAGTGTACTCACAACTCTGTTGAATGCGGCCTCTTCCAGAGTGTGTACGAACATGAAGCGTTGTTGCATGATCCGTTTCATTTGTGCGGCTACAAGTTAGCGACGTTGCCAACGTTTCTCAAGGAGAATGAGGAGAGACGATAAATGACGGAAGCACAGAGTCGGATCACGCTGGGGCGTCACCAGAGCGGAGTGATGGTTACCTACCAATAGCTTTAAGCATAGACTCCGCTTCCTACCGTGAGCTATAGGCCAGGCTTCAAGAACTACTAGCTAGCTCACTGTGTGGTCTTTTCTCATCTTGAGCGCCCGGATGAAGCCCACATATCTGGGTCATTAGCCAACACCGTAAAGATAGGTACACGTCAAGGTGGTATTTACGGATTGGGATTGGCCTCGCGCTCGTTCATCCGGCTGTTCCGTCAGCTTCCACAGCTTACAAGAGACACTGTGCTCACAAGCCTGGAGCCTGCATGCTGTCTGTCGCTCCTATTGTAACGGAAGAGTGGAATGATAATCCATAAAGTTGAGTAACTGGAAATGAGGAGTGGAGGTTGTGTACACAAAGTTGACGTCATCTACTGCCGACTACAGTGGCGCGCCGCTCGCCTTGGTATGCGCCATCACCAACTCGGTAGCATCGAAATGATATGGAACTATATTGCATGATTGTGTAGAAAGAGAAACTGATAGGCTTATGGCTCATTCTTCCCCCTCGTCGTGTCCGTTTGACCCTCTACGCTTCCCGCCTTTCTCAATAACCTCTCGCTCCGCTTCAGGGCGCTGTCAGAGCTGTTCATGGGGCTCGCTTTACCAACTGGCTGATCCCTGCCGTCACCCCCATACAAGGAGTAGTTCGTGGCCGAAGAACTGGAACTCTCGCTGTCACTCTCAAACTTTTCAGCTTTCGATCTCGAGCCCTTCGTTGCAAGGCTTGAAGTAGTCAATCCGACTTTGAGGCTCGGTCGAGTCAATCTGCTTCTGGGACCGGAAGGCGATCTTGGAGAGTCTGAAGCACCGTCGTAATTCGCCTCCTCCAATACCTGCTTCTTCGCCACATCTTTGGCTCGTCGGGCGGAAAGCTTGATATCGATCAAATCCACACCCTGATCTCTCGCCTCGGAAGGAGTCATTGGCACGCTTTTGGCGGTCTGAGGCCTGTCCTCCTCCATCGCCCCGTCATCGTCTTGCTTGGCCAGTAATAGGTGGTATGCCTCGGAGATTTTCTTCGAGTTCTCGATCGCAGCGCGGATAGCTGCACTAGCTCCTTGCTTATCCGCGAAATGGTCCTTGCGCGGTCGACGACCGCTTATGCATCCTCTCGCGACGAACTTTTGGGTTTTGCTGGTAATTTCGCCACTGAAGCCGTTTATCTTGCCACACGAGTATGGGGAACAGGGGCTTTCATCCGATGAGGAGAGATTGATGAATTGAGGAAGACATGGGAGATCAGAGGTCGACTCAGGCAGGTAGGTGGGGCGATGGTGGATAAGCCCGGGGACGAAATCATCAGGCGTGGCAAGCGGGTGTCGACGCCCAATGTGTGCGAAAAGATCAGCAAACTTGGGTCCTTGGTACAGGCAGTCTGGTTGTTAGTGTCAGAAGCTCTGAGGCAGATAAATCACTTACTGAATGGGCATCTCGCGCTGTACGGCCCCATATGATCGACCAAACAATGTCGATAGCAATCTTGAGCAGTGGCAAATGTCCCTCCGCAGCCGTCCCAGTGACACACGACTGTGCTGTTCTCCACCCCTTCTGGCCCTGTCGAGGAAGGAGGGTGTAGGTGACAACGATCAATATGCTTCTCGAGCAAAGCCCAAGAGTTCAAAACTGCTTGGCAACCTTTCCACAAACAGTTCGTTGGTCTAACCATCAGCCACACTCTTATTCCGCACGGGCGAACTGACCTGGCGTGCACGAAAACTTGAAGTTGTATGCGCCTGACTTTGCGCTGTACCTCTTCCTTGGCCGCGTTGTTCTTTAAAGACTCTGCATGAGCCCGTCTGGCCGCAGCGATGGCAGCCTGCTGTTCCGCTCTGACCTTCTCCATATCTCTCAGCGGGGGCCACGCGAAGTCCCCCAGAGGATTGCCATTGGAATGGCGGCCAGATGGTATATGTTTCGGAGCATTTGAATTTCCAGGATGAGGTGGTGGAACCCGACCGATCATTGGTGATCGGTGAGAAATCAGATGAGAACGTTCTGCATACTTGGCATGCCATCTTGCATCTCGTTGGGCACCGCGAGAAGGCTGATATCGGCTGTTTGGCTTTGACACTTCGTATTCTCTGACTGGCACCTGCGGAAGCCTCCGTACGGACCCTTCAAACGATCGCTGAGTTCCAGACGGCGGTGGCGGAATGCGTGGGGATCTGTCGTGATAAACTGGTTGAACCGGCATCAAGCGGGGTTGAGGCTGAGGCTGAGAGGGTCCAGAACGGCGATAGGGATCATAACGGAGATATGTGGCGGGAAACGGGTGATAAGAGAGGAGGGGTGGTAACTGCTGCGAGAGCCTCGGGGAGCTATACTGATGGGATTGGGGGGAAGACAATGGGAATCGAGGCGAAGCGGCGTTTAGGTCTGAAGGAGTCAGTCATGAAAGGATGGTGAAAGGAAAGAGAGGCTTCATTTGTCTCAAAAGGCAAGAATCAATGGTTCTGGTCTTATTGAAATGGCGCGTCGAGCGCTCGAGTGAGGAGAGTAAGGGGCTCTGGGGGACTTACGATGCGGCGAGCGAATGGACATCTGAGCGGACAACGTAAGCGGGGCTTGGTTGTAATTGGCAGGGCGAGGCAATGGCTGTTGCACACGAGCCACAGTTGAGACTCAGGAAGTATTTGGGACAGTAAAAGTTGCCCAGGTTCAGATACCGGTGGTACCTCTCCGAACGCTTTATGTGATCCGCTAGATAGGGACAAGACGCAACGAAAACGTAAGCTTGTCTGGAGGGCAAATGAGAGTTCAGGTAAGATATTTAGGAGTGAGGGAGTAGAGCGCCTTTTCATGCTGCTTTTTGTGAAACTAGGCAGAGAAGGATAACGTGAGAGGTGCTTCATAAAGGAGGACAGGTAGGCGTCTCCTCGGTGCATGTCAGGAGGAAAAAAGTGGGGCTTATGGCAGTGGTTTTCAAGATCAGCGAAAGGATCCCAGCGAACCGTTTAGCTCGTCGCGTGCCGATCAGGGCGATCCTCAATGATAGAACTGGGAATTGGCACAAGTGGTTAGCAAGACTTGGAGGCCATAAACTTCAATGGCGCCTGGAGCTAATCTATCAGAGTAATATCAGTTGTTCTCCACCCCACTGTATGTATTACAGCTCCCTGCATCGCTTTTCTCGTATACATCAAGTGGATTGCACGATGCCACCATGGCTGCAGCGATTTTGCCACTCGTTTCGAACAGTCACGTGATAAATTTCTGATTTTGACTTTTGTTGAGATCAAGTCGCTCATCCATCTCTGTGCATATACCATCCATCTCGCAACATGGAGAAACCGCATAAAGCGCACCAAAAGCCATCAGCTGGTGCGAAAGCCGCCAAGAAAGATGCGGCGAAAGGAATAGACCGTACAGGCGGTAAAAACTTTAATCCGAAGGTGAGCTCGACCCCGGCTTTAGCTGTCTACATGGAGATCTGCCTACCCGTCGAGCAACGTTACTGACGATTCAGGCATTTACCAACACGTCCTTCCGAGCTGCTGATAAAGCCGCTAGGAGAACTGCAGAGAAAGACCAGAAACGCTTGCATGTGCCCCTCGTCAACCGTAATCCCGATGAACGAAAGGTTACCGGAGAGAAGGGCAAGGGGATGGACGAAGGTCGATTACCGCCCCCACCTATTGTCGTTGGTATTGTCGGACCACCCGGTGTGGGCAAGTCGACTCTGCTTCGATCGCTCGTCAGGCGTTTCACAAAACACAACTTGCAAGAAGCACAAGGACCGATCACAGTTGTTTCGGGCAAGACCAGACGTATCACTTTTGTTGAATGCGGCAACGACTTGAATAGCATGGTGGATCTTGGAAAGGTGGTGGATCTTGTGCTGCTCATGATCGACGGAAGTTTTGGCTTTGAGATGGTATGTCGTTGTTACTATCCGCTGCTGTGCCCGGACGACATGGTGTGCAAAGCTGACGTGCAGGAAACATTCGAATTCCTCAACATCCTTCAATCACACGGTTTTCCCAAAGTCCTCGGTTTGCTCACGCACATGGACCTGATCAAAAAGGCCGAAACGCTCAAAGACACCAAAAAGCGGTTGAAGCACCGGTTCTGGACCGAAATTTACCAAGGAGCAAAGCTCTTCTCTCTTTCTGGCGTGATGAACGGACGATACCCCGATGCCGAGATCAACCTGTTGTCTCGTTTCATTTCGGTGATGAAGTTCCGTCCGCTCGTTTTCCGAAATGCCCATCCGTACCTCCTGGCCGACCGTATCCAAGATCTTACGCCGCGCGAGGCTGTCCGGGAGAACCCAAAGATGGACAGGACTATCACCCTGTATGGATATCTGCGAGGACCCAACTTGCCTGCCAGGAACGCAAAGGTGCATATCCCCGGGGCGGGCGATTTAGAAATCAGGGAAGTGGAGAGGCTGGCGGATCCGTGCCCGTTGCCAACTTTAGAAAGTGAAAGGAGGAGGAAGATGGGGGAAAAGTCGAAATTGATCCATGCGCCGATGAGTGATGTCGGAGGTGTCATGTACGACAAAGATGCCGTGTACATCAACGTTCCCGGAAGCTTCTCCAAAGGCGGTGATGGTGAGTCGAGCAAATGTGACTATGTCATGTCCAGGCTGATGTATAGCTCCTCAAGGGGAAGGTGAGAAAATGGTCATGGACATGCAAGAAGCGACCAAGACATTCGGAGAAGGCATTCAAAACTCTCAGATCCGACTTTTCGGATCGTCCTCCGCCCCACTCGAGGTCCAACAAGAACGCGTCCGACGACGTGCGGACCCTAGGAATGGTGGACCGATTCTGGGATCGGCATCTGACAATGAGGATGCAGAGTTCGATGATGACGATGAGGATGGGTTTGAGGACGAAGAGGATGCCGAAAATGGGATCGCTGCTGGCGATTCGGATTCTGAGCAGAATGGGGAACTCGACTTTGCCTCATCAGATTCCGAAGATGATCTCGCCGAAGCGACATCATTTTCGCAAGACGGCCGACGTGTCGATTTGCCGGATGGCGACGATGTCTCCGACGAGGATGACGAGGATAGCGACGAGGATGATGTGCCGAAATGGAAACAAAACCTTTCGGGCCGCGCTGCCGACGGTTTCGCACAGCGTATGGACAGACGCCGTAATCTCGCTAGCTTGATTTACGACTCTGAGCTCAGCCCAGAGGAAGTAGCTGCTGGACGCACACGACCTAGCTCTGCCGATGCCGAGTCATCTCGGATGGCGGCTGAGCGAGAGGATTTCTATACTGTCAGAGGAGAGGACGCGGTCAATGCTGGAGACGAGGGCGATCAGGTCAAACCGGCCATCAACTTTGAAGCACTTAAGACGAAATGGTCCGATGAGACGATGCTTGATTCGATCAAGCACTTGTTCATCTCTGGTCCGATTGGCGACGATACGGTGGATGCCGAGGGACAGGCGTACGAAGAAGAAGGCGAGGATTTCGAGGATCTCGAAGGCGGCGAAGACGGTGACGGAGACGATGAAGGGGACAACGTCCCGTACGTCGGTGTCAAACCGGCTCAGGATCTCGTTTCCGCCCGAGCCGAGGCTTTGGAGAAGAAAAAGAAGGCTCTCGCTGCGAAATTCGACGAAACGTACGCCGATTCTGACGAGGAAGAGGGAAAGATGGACTTTTACGACGCCAAAAAGGCAGACATGGCTCGTCAGCGCGCTCTCAACGAGGAAGAGTTTGAGGGAATGGACATTGATGCTCGAGCCAAGATTGAAGGATACCGATCAGGCATGTACGTCCGTCTTGAGCTCGACAACATCCCTTGCGAGATGATCGAGAATTTCGATGCCAAGTTCCCCATCATTGTCGGTGGTCTACTCAACGAAGAGCAACGTTTCGGATACGTCACGATCCGTATCAAGCGACACAGGTGGTTCACTCGTACGCTGAAAACCAATGATCCGCTCATCTTCTCCCTTGGATGGAGGCGATTCCAGTCGATGCCGATATATCACTTGGACGATCATTCCATCAGGAACCGAATGCTCAAGTACACGCCAGAGCACATGCACTGTTACGCCACATTCTACGGACCAGTCTCAGCGCCGAACACCGGTTTGTGCGCCTTCAACTCGATCGGGGACGACGCGCCTGGGTTCAGGATTTCAGCGACAGGAGTCGTGCTTGATATCGATCGATCTGCCAAGATTGTTAAAAAGCTCAAACTCACCGGTGTGCCGTATAAGATCTTCAAGAACACAGCGTTCATCAAGGATATGTTCAACACTTCACTCGAGGTGGCCAAGTTTGAGGGAGCGAATGTCAGGACGGTCTCAGGTATCAGGGGTCAAGTGAAGAAGGCGCTGTCAAAGCCTGAGGGCTGTTACCGAGCCACATTCGAGGACAAGATCCTGATGAGCGGTGAGTGCTCTGAATCAACCATTTGCATGCCAGTCGCTTATGCTAGATATCGTCTTCTTGCGTGCATGGTACTCGATCGAACCGAAGAAGCTGTACAATCCCGTGACTTCACTGCTTTTGTCCGACAAGAAAGGGTGGAAGGGCATGAGGTTGACCGGCCAAATCAGGCGAGATGAAGGCATTGCCACGCCATCTGACCCCAACTCGGCGTACAAGGCAAGTCTATCTCCTAGCTCGCATTGCCCGTGCTAATGTTCAGAAAATTGAGAGAACCACCCGTCGATTCAACACCCTCAAGGTTCCGCGTAAACTCGAAGCCTCGTTGCCTTTCGCGTCAAAGACCAAAAAGTTCTCCAAACAGACCAAACCGACATATATGCAGAGCCGAGCTGTTGTCATGGACTCTGATGAGAAGAAGGCCGTTGCGCTCCTTCAACAAGTCCAGGCACTGCGCAAGGACAAGGTCGCGCGACGTAACGAGAAGAAAGAGGAGAAGAGGAAGGAACACAGGAAGGAAGTCGCGAAATCTGAGGAGAGGAAGAACGAGAAGATTCGGGAGGAAAGGAAGGAGAAGTTGAAGAAGGATGGGCAAAAGAGGAAGTTTGAGGAGTCGGATAACGGTGGGCGGGGGAAGAAGAGGAAGTAGGTGTGCAAGGATTGATGAATCCATGCATCAATATCTGGTCGAAGCTCAGTACTGGCCGTTGCAACTATACATATGTGATTTAGGAGTTAGGAGTAAGAGGAGAGTGGAAGGTTAATTGTGTGTCCCGTTAACGCAGGTGACTGACCATTTTTTGTATAATCGCGGTTTCAAATCAGTGTTTATCCACCGTCCTTGTGCCAACGAGTCCATCGACCTCCACACGACAAGTCCACCCCATAATGGCACCTATCAAGCTCAAACTATCATTATCTTCAGCTTCAACATCATCAAATATCCCTTCGACCCCCTCAGTAAAGCTAAAGTTGCCTTCGACCAGCAGCAACAATGTCAACGCTACTCCTTCGCATCCTCCACCACGGGACGCAACTTTCTCGGACTGGGACATGGATGACTCTGTTATTGCCGCTGCGCCTTCCACTCCCGGTCCCTCGGGTGGTGTAAGTGGTACACCTGGCACCGTGAGATCGAAAGGAAAGCCCGCGAAAGGGATTCAATCAGCAAGCAAGGCTAAATCCGCGAAAGGAAAGGTGACGAAAGCTACACCCAAATCTCAACCTCGAGCGCGACCTTCTGCCATTCCTTCAAGGTTGCTATCGTCCGGCCCGTCTACGCCAAAACCTTCCACAAATTCACTTCCAGCTTCTTACGACAACACCCCGTCATCTGTATCGACCGACGTAAAGGTCGAGCTATATGATGAGGACGACGACGAGGATCCTCTTGCTAGACCGATCTCACCTTCTGCTGTGGAGACTAGTGATGTGCCAGAAGCTGCAGGGGGGATGATGCAAGAGGAGACGGGAGGATCGACGCCGGGAGTAAGGGGGAGGCCCGCCGTCAAGTGGCAGAGGACGAAGAAACCGCTGAAAGAGCTGGTGGTGAAGATTCTGGCCGAATTGCGGAGAAAGGATGAGGTGAGTTGAGACGTTGTTCAAGAAGATTGGTTGTTGATAAGCAGTATCTCTTGTTTGAGGACCCTGTAAACGTGGACGAGTTTCCAAATTATCTGCATATCATTGGAGGGGAAGAGAATATGATGGACATATCAACGATGCAACGGAAAAATGAGGATGGAGAGTATCGCAATATGGACGAAGTACAGGTGAGTTCAGATTGCTATCTCCCATGATATAATCCCTGATCAACAGGCCGACGTGTGGAAGATTGTGTCGGCCGCTCAAACGTTTAATGCTCCGGGCACGGTACCTTTTAGTTCCGCTGGGCGTCTCCTTGCACATGGGCTCAAACATATAGACCGAGCGCGACCAATCGTTCGCACACCAACTCCGTCTCCGACTCGTCCGACCAACTCTGATGCGGGGACACTCTTCCGTGGACAGTCTGTTGTATCTGGGCGAGAAGGAACCGTTCCGCCTACAGCGGCGCTATCGGATTTGCCGCCAACATCTTATATCCCAGTCGAGATGCTCGAGTTCCCACCCAACTCCCTTGAAGGTTTGGCGGTCGGATGGCACATGACAGGAGGAAAGCGGATATGGTCGAAACGTATCATCCGGGGAAGGGAAAAGTTTACAGGGAAATGGAGGAACTGGATGTTGGACGGAACGCGAGATTTGGCTGAGATGGAAGACTTACCGGACTGGTTCGCCGACAAGAAGTCGAGCGAGGACGAGACGCTGTTACGCAAAGTTGACTGGAAAGGAATGAGAAAAGAACCGCCATGGTGGGAAGTCGAATTAGGTGGGCCGCTTGGTCAACCGCCTGTTCCATTTACCGGGTATCCCAAGCCTCATCCTCTTCGACATCGAACACTTGGAGTATCTGACTGGGGAATATACCCGGAAGTCGATGCTGAATCGAGGATTCTTGCAGCGCAAAGCAAGCAACCGGAACATTTGGCCATGTCGGACCACCTCCGCCCCACCAAGCCGCGCCATCCGCCGCCTATACCCAACGAAAGCTACTTTGTTAATTATTTTGACGGACACCTCGATGTCCATCCTTCCGATACGCTTGGACAGATAATCTTTGGAGACATAACGGGCGAGGCATACCACCGGAGTATGCGCGAGTTCGTCGGCGGTGCTATCAAGAGTGCCGAGACGGATGGCGCGGATGTCAAAGAGGAAAAATCCCAAATCAAGGAAGAAGAATCTCCCTTGGAGGAATATGTTCGAACGCAATGGCGAGGTGGTATATTCAGTCATCCGCACCGAACTGTCGCGAAGAAGACTCTGGCGGAGATTGACGAACTTCGGCAAAACTTGGTCGGCGCGCAGCAACCTATCGAACAACGTCAACAGAAGCTGTTGGAGGTGGCCAAAGGGGAGTATGCACGACGAGCACTGCAGTATCTTGCTCGCAACGAGAATCAACTCGATCTCACGCCGCTGTTATACGTACCGAGCGACTTTATGCACCCTGGCATGGGTGGGAAGGCGTCTACTAAAGAAGGGATCGAATGGGTCGGGAAACAGCTATCGGGGGGTCTGGTCGTGCCCGCGAAACCGAATTCTGTCGAGAATTCCACCAAGAGGCAGAACCCGGACGATACCACCGAGCCCGACGCGAAGAGGATCAAGGTGTCATCAGAAGAGCAAACGGCGAGTAAGCATATAGATAAGGCGACACAGATGGCAGAGGAAACTGAAGAAATGAGGAGGCTGCGTTTGGAGCTGGTGGCCTTGTGCAAATTCTACCCGCTGGCAGCGCTCGCCAAGATGAACAAGGAAGATGCGGATAAGTTGTTACCGGCCAATGTGAGGCCGCTTATGACGAAGAAGTGAAGTGTGCATTGGCACCAGAACAAGGTTGTACGAACTACATTTACGATTACGACGAAGCCGTAGAGCACAACATGCATTGCATTCACGCGAGCTGTGAGAAATCCAGTGTATAATGCTCGTCGGGCTTTCAAGCAACAGCGCTGCTCTTAATAGTCTTGGACGAGCGTCTCATGTACTGACTAGATCCGAAGGGATATAATCATCATGAAAAGTGCATATCGTTATACGTCCTACTTCATTTCATGCTCTATCAAATCCCAATCCCGCCCCAACGCCCAAACGTGATATAGACATCCATCACCCAAAACTGCTCGCAACATGGACGTTGTGACCTAAACTTGGCAGTCTCTTCATTCTCCCTTTGCTTTGCCATCGCCCTCATGTTCCCCATCAAGCGGCTTGGACACTGGTCCGGGACTTTTCAGCCCTTTCCTCATTGTCAATTTCTGAGGTGGATCATCCTCCGGTAAAGAAGCGGTACCGAACGTCGGGCTGGTGGGCGAGGATGGAGACCCAAGCGTCGCAAGGTCACGATACGAACGGCCTGATCGGCGGCGAGGCGAGGCGGGCCTATTACCGTTCGAGCGGCGGGTATCGATGATAGCGAGGACCTGTGTGTGAGCTAATTTTCTCCCCGTTTTGCCATGGAAGCAGGTAAATGAGACACTTACATCGTCATAATCCACATCCGCTTCATACTCCTCGTCATCCGAATCGGCCGGACTGCCAGGTGCAGTAGACGGTTCTGAGCGCGATCGATCCATTTTCGTGCTGTTCCACACTGATTGACCGACAGAAGCACTTCGGTTCCAACCGAATATACGCTCGTCGAGCCATAACATTGGGTGAGAGAGAACGGACGAATCGGCAGCTCCGGACTTTCGGACAAACATGCCCGGGTTTCGACCTGTCTGCGGAACAGTCGCAGTTGGGAGGATACGGGCCTGGGTATGAGCTCAGTCACAACTTGCTGATATTGATACACGGCGTACCTGGTTGAAGTTTTCATACAACTGGGGCCCGAATTCATCAATGACTTCGCCCAGCTCATTTGAGATCCCCTCTCTCATCTCCCTCAACCTGTTCACCTCCCGCTGGTTACCAGGCCAGAGACTGAGGAACAGAGGTCGGAGAGACTTGGCCACATCCATACCCGCTTCACCGAATTTCAGTGTGGAATAGCCCAAACTAGGCAAGAGCGTCATGCAGATTACAGGGAGCCAATGACGCCACTCTGGAGCGATGTCGAACCGATACGCTACGAGAGTCGCGATGAAGGTGTACCCGAGGTAAGTCAGAGGAACGACAGCGAGTGAGACAAGGACTTTCCACGTCGCGAGCACGTCTCGGCCTTGAATCTTGACGGTCGACGCAGCGAGAGCCTCTGTTTCGTCAGCAATCGCCAGCGCCGGCTACGTTGTTGGCTTACCTTTGGCTTTTTGATGTGAAATGGTCTTGGCGAGAATGAAGACGGGCGCGTGAAGGATAATACCGGGAAGGCTCAACAGTCCCCACCAGAGCAAGAGACCGCTACGGTACACGAGCAGCAGGAGCGATTTGAAAGAACGATTCGATGCACGCTCGACTTGATGGTCGGCGATACCCATATCTCGGAGCAAACGGTTATACGCAATGACACGTTTGCGGAGCTCGATGATGCGTGGTTCGTGCTGGTAATGCAGGTAGCCTTCCATGAAGCGTTTGCTGATTTCGACGACTTGACCAAGAGTGAGGTGCTGGCCGGGGACTCGATAAAGACGACGTGCTGCTTGGATTACCTATCATTAGCTCTAGCGCATTCAATAACAGGATGAGCTCACTTGCATAGTCTCCCAGTCGGGCGCTCGTAGCGTCACCGCACGAAGACCGTCGTGGACTTGCTCGAGCAGTTTCCCACATGCCTCTCTCTTCTTCGCTCCGCCCAATTTGTACTGCTCGACGAACTCCCTGTCGACTGAGATAGGGGGCCCGAACTCGATGACCGCTCTCGACCTGAATTTATGGGGGTGGAAGTACGACAGACCGACTGGAACAAGTTTAACGTCGATTTCCGGATTTAAAGCCATTGCTCCGAGAGCCATGATCGAGAACCCGGCCTTGAGCGGAAGGAAGTCGGTGCGATCGTGAGATCCACCTGATGCGTCAATACCCACATGCGACATACGGATGCAGCTGGCTCACCTTCCGGGAAGATACCGATACAGCCACCCTCCTTGAGTCGTTGGTACACAGCACCGTATGTATCCTCCTGGTCTACATGCGGCAAGACCTTGTATTCCAACCCCTCCTTGTTCTCGGCTTCGGATCGAACTCTTCCTGACGCCTTCACGTTCGCGCTTCCATCCTTTGATGGAACGACAAACTCGCCCTTGAGTCGAAGTTCAGTGTCCGAGACTATCTCTTCGACCGTCGCAGACGCATATCCAGCTGACTTGGGAAGGACGAGCTGGCTTCGAGGCTTGACTTGGGATGTGAATTCTGTGCCGAGTCCAGTGACGAGTAAGGGAGAGGAGTCGGAAAGAACGATTCGACCAGCACCCGCTTTTGCATAGTCCGCCGCTCGAGATACTGGTACTGCAATGTCAGTAGGTAGATCAACACAGAGAGGAGAGCAGCACGCAAAGAGCCAAATACGCGTTCGAGGCAGAAACAAAGTGAAACATACTACTGTCCATGATCCTCGCTACGCTTCCAATGAATTTTCGACTCATACTCTGCTCGTCAGCTCGAATCGCCACATCAGTCCAGTGAACACACCTTCGCCGCGGTCAATATCGATACCCTTCTGTGCGCCTCTTTTCGCACTTCCGAGAAGAGGAGCAGCGGGTCGAGAAACTGGTTTGCGTGGGGTCCGCAGATGAAGAGGACCGGACCATCTTTAGGGATGTTAAAAGCGCCCCTAGGTCTGATTTCCCGGAAGAAGATGTTTATGACGAATCGCCAGAAGATAAGGATAAGGTCGTCTGATTGAGGTCAGTTATCACTTCAACCTCCCGTGGGACAAACGTGGAAACCAAGCAATAACGTACAAGCTAATCCCGCGGCCATCTTGTTATACTAGCACGTCGTGCTGAGTGTACGTGAAGGCTGAACAATGAGATGCTAGTCGACTGATCAGCGCGTCTTGGAGCTGTGTAGGGTCTGGTGATGGTTGCCGGAAGACTTGAATGATGATAACAAGAAAGGAGCGGCTGCCCCATGAAAATGAGGCTGTCGGGAATTTAGCTGAGAGTAGCCGGTGCGGAATATGATCACAGCGTCGTGATGCGTCAACGGTGGTGTATGACCGTTCACAGAGCCTGTCGGGTGGCTTCTCCTGGACGGCGACTTGAAGACGAGATGATGTAGGGATAGCTGTAATAACACTCGTTGTCGTTGTAGGTGAGTTGAACGTCATTCCTGACGAATCCCACGCACATTTTGGTCCCGTTGCCACCTGTACAATTACGTAAATCTCAACCAAAAAGTTCCTTCTCCTCTTACATCGAATGCATTAACACTCTTCATCAAAACACATAATAATGTCCAACCCCGTGCCCCTGCTTGCGCCAATCTACCTACCGGGTCAAGAACCCCTGCCTCCAGGGACGTTGCCGGAGGAAGCCGAGGCCTACCGAACAGCGCTCAAATACCAAAAATGGATGTCGTTCATCCCCGAGTCGTGTCCGTTCAAAGTCGTTCTGTCAGGTGGTGCCGGGTTCGCCCTCGGTGGTTTCTTCTCGTTGATGTCGGCTACTTTCGCGTATGAAGATCCGTTAACACGCGCATCGACACAACTTGCCAATCAGGGTACAAAGGCGCAGACGATATTCGTGATGAAGGAGATGGGAAGGAATATGCTGTCGAGTGGTAAAGGTTTCGCGAAAGTCGGAATGTTGTACTCGGGGGTCGAGTGCTGCATTGAAGGAGTGAGTGATCTCGCGTTATATGGGCGTACAGACAGAGATGGCGGGCAATACGCGGGGGCAAGAACCGTGTTATGGCTGCGCGGGCATAGGGACTAGCTATGTCGTCAATCCTGCCTGAGATTCCAGAGCCTGAGCCCAAATCACACCCATCCGGATACAATGGGTGCATCCGCTGACGATCAGTACCGAGCAAAGAACGATATCACCAACGCCGTTGCAGGAGGTTTCTTTTCCGGTGCCATTCTGGCGCGAAATTCCGGTCTCATGGGTACTCTGGGTGGTGGAGCTGCCTTTGCGGCGTTCTCTGGGGCCATCGATTGGTATTTGAGAAAACCGACTGCCGAGTGCGTTCATGATTGTGATACCGCACTGACTTTGCTGATGATATAGCGAAATCTGAGTATAGAAACTAGACTACGCCCCGCACCTCTCATCTGGATCCATCTCTAGCTGCTGTTGTATAATAATCAGATTGCATTTACGCTTCGCCATGCAAAATATGTCCCACTTTGCATATCTCATAGGCAGGACCATTTCCTTTCCAGATCCAAATGAGCCTGCGCGTTTGTCAAGTGACCATGGCCATGTGTCGGATGTTGTTGGAAATTAAGCATACGGTCAAATCCGGCCGAGGCCACACGCTGGTCCATTTCTCTCCCTTCCTCGCTTGTAAATCAATCGCTTTCTTCCCCATCAACATTGTCGATTCATCCACTACCCAAAACACCCTCGGCAGCGTCGAGGCATGCTACCAGAGCTCCCCATCGAAGTTTTATCTCACATAGTAGCGCTAGTGCCTCCAGCTTACCATCCGGATCAAGATGATCCGACATTATCCACGCCACCAACATTTATCATCGATGCCCTTGACCCCCATCCCGTCCCTTACAACACCCCTATCAACAACATCTCGACCATCTCCAAATCATGTCACCGCTTGTTGGAAGCTAGTAGGCCGTGGTTGTGGGAAGATGTCGATGTGCGGTCCGGAAGGGGTTGGTTGGCAGTCGTCAATGCGTTGACAGAGGAAGTAGGCGGACAAGCAGAGTTACCATTGCTTTCAGAAATCAGGATTGAAGGATTCGTTGCAAAAGACGTGCCGAGCACGCTGTCGTACCAGCTGCCTGTGACGCCTACCAGTTCGGAAAACGCTCAGGATTACCTACAAGCGACCGATGCGCACGTTCAGCCCAATACCGTCCCAGGCGGGTTTGCGCACTACATCGCATCGCCATCCCAACAGACATACCCGTCAACATATTCTGGCGGCAATGGCTCGAATGCGTTGAGTGCGTTGGGAATGCATTTACCCTCGCCCGTGTCCACTAATTTCAATTATTCTCCTCCGCAACCTTCTCACGCCTCGCTCTTGCTCACACCGCCCGGATCTCGTGCAAACTCGCCACGCCCTGGTCTGACGAGACAGGATACGATTGTACCAGGTTCTCATTCCCGCGATTATTCTCCGGCAGGCACGACCGACTCGAGCGGTTCTGGTTCACCTCATCCTGGGCTTTCACGCCATCATACAATCACAGGCACGCCTGTCACTGCCGGTTCCATAGCAGCTTCGCGAGCAGCAGCAATCGCCCGGCTTCGTGGACGCTCACGCTCCCCACGCCGTCATGTCGAGTTTGACACTGAAGGCATCTCAGCCGTTCTTGACCGTTCTCGTTCAGCCAGCGCACACGGGACCGGTGCACCAAGTGGTGGAACTTGGCCTAAGCGGATCCCGCTGGGACGTCGAAGGTCCAGTTTGTCGAGATCTGGCTTGTCAAGATCAAAAAGCGTCAACGCGGGGTACGAGGAGGACGAAGAGGACGAGGATGAAGTGGAAGATGAGGTTTCTCCGCTTACGCCTTCGCGCATGCAAGCAAAACTTAGCCCGGCGAATCAAATGGACGACTTTGACGACAGCGTATCGGAAACACAGTCGAATTGTAATCCAGAGTTGCTTCCCCCTCCGGGACCCTATATCCGGCATCTCAGCTTCAACAATTTCAGGACGATCGGAAGTAGGAGGACGCAGGAGGAAGCTGTCAGAGGGCGATATGTGACTGCAGGACGGCTGGAAGGTGTGATCAAAGTGAGTTTCCTTTTTGACATGCCATCACAGGCTTTGTATCGCCATCTCAAAGCGTCAAAGGCACGCGATATCTGGGCGCCGTCGTTTGTCCTTCCCACATCTTCGCACTTCTTTCCGGCTCATGCGCACATGCTGACCTACAGAATTGCCCCAATCTAATCTCCCTGTGTATGACCGAATACGTCGACTCGTCCCTCTCTTTCCCCGTCATCGAAGATATGCTCTTCCGCGGCTACCGCAAGCCGAGATCTCTCCGTCGACCTTCCGTCTCTCATGCTCTCACACGCCAGCGATCCCTATCAGTCGACCCCAACCCTTCCTCTTCACCCATGACCACGCTTTCTCAACTTGACCCTCCCCGACCTGAATATGTGCCATACGAAGACGAGAATGAGGAAGAAAAATGGACCCGTCGCAGCAAGTTCACCGCTTTGCAAGCACTGGATCTGACCGGATGCGTTAGCACCGTGTTCACCCATGCCATGCGAGAGTTTTGTCTCGACTTCCTTGACCCAGAGCACGATGACATGGACGACGATGATCAGCGGGGGAGAAGTCGTCATCGAGCGGCAGAGATCCCTAGCTCGACGGAAGAAGAGGATGAGGCGTACTCGCGAGCTGCGCCGACTAGGAAAATGTCGCGGCGCACACCCCGGTTCTCTGCTATGCGCCGATTGTCGTTACGGGCTTGCACGACTCTTGATCCGCCTTTATTGCACGATCTCGTCCTTGCCTTTCCCAATTTGACTCATTTGGACCTGTCCAACACCCGAGCCCCTACTTCTCTCATTCGGGCACTCACCGACAATCCACCCCGTCACATGCGCCTTCAATCACTCAGTCTGGCCCGTTGCCCCCGGTTAGACCCTACGGCAATTGTCAACTTTCTCGTGCTCTCCACCGCTACTCGCACTCTGACCGAGCTCAACCTGTACATGAACCCCACACAGGGTAACGCTATCACGACAACCGATCTGGACCGGCTGCTCACTGCGCCATGTATCAAGTATGGGAAGTTGCGATACCTTGACCTATCTTCAGCCGGGATGACGCCGTACCACCTGGCTCCCGGTGTTTTCCCGCCTCAACCCCGTTTACTCAGTTTTGGTCTTTCTCACATCCCCACACTGCCTTTACAGCCCATTGCCGAGTTTCTGCTACATCAAGCACCCAACGTCGAGATCCTCACTATCTCCGGGTCTTCCTTCGAATCGGGTCTCTCAGGACGTTTATCATCCATCCAAACGACTCTTCAATTACACTCCCACCTCATCAATCCGCTCACCACCGTGCCCTTTTCTCTCGCCTCTCTATCCCTCAAAGCCGCCTCCGCCGGGCCAGACCTCCGGCCCGGCGCGACGCATCTGCGCGTCGTAGAGCTCAGCGGACCTGTCCGGCGCGTAATAGCCGACGGAGGCAGTGGAGAGTGGAAAGTGATCAAGTCAAAAGGGGGAAGGGGGTGGTATGTCGACTTATCCGCAGGATGGATCGATGACCCTTCTGGGGCTTTGAAAGAGGACGGGACACCTGTGAAACGGTTCGTTAGGCATTTACCAACGAGTCATCCGAGAAGACAATGGCTTAGCTCCCTTGCGAATGCGAGCGGCAGAGTGGGTAGCGCGGTGGGATGGCATTCGAGGAAAATGGAGGTGGTTAGGGGTATGGGGATGCTGGGTAGGGAAGAAGGGATGGCGGGTGTGGGCGGGTTCGCTTTTGATGAGTAAGACGAGTGATCCGGCAGAGGTGGTGGACCGGACTTTGCGTTAATCAGAGGCCGAAGGGAGGGGAGGGGAAGGGAAGCGGTCCACACCGTATCAAAAAGGCCGAACTAGTGCCACGGTTTATAATGTTCATCGATGCATTTGCCTGCACTTTGAGCAGCAACATGGTTGTCTTCTTGCAACGACCCATCATGGTACATGTATCGCATAAAGTAGATGGCATGATGCCGTGAGATACACTGGCATGTACATTCACGAAGCAGAAGTATACGCATCCCACCTAATCCTCCCCACCCCGCTCATAGATCTCTTCGAGGGCTCAATTTTGGTCAAATGGCGCATAGTAGGCCGACCATGTGGACAGTTCCAAGGTTGGTCAATTGTCCCCATATTGTGCAGTAACTGCTTATCAGCCCCATTGTTCCGCCCCTGCCCCTCGGAAGCTTCAGCTTACCTGAGTCATCTGGTTCTTGGTGAGTGATTTGCCAATCATGACTGATTTCCTACACGCCCGACTTGCGAACATTGACCGGGCTTTCGTACATCGGACCATCTGTCCTGCTGGTCTTGCGCCGTCTGCCAAAAGGTGGATCAGTTGTTCCAGATCTACCATCAATATCGACATCCACGCTGAGGAATACACGAGCCCACGGCAATTTCGCGTTCATTGTCACTCACCTTTGAAATCAAACGTCGTGTCTTTGCTAACGGGCATAGCAGACAACTTGATCCTTTCCCCCCTCCCTGGTGCCTGATCTTCATCTACCGTGACTTCAAACCCGTTGGCGCGGAGGACGTCCATATTCTCCATGGCAACAATCTCGTCCCCAGCAGTGAGTTGTAACGGTCTCGGTCTGATATCAGCTCTCGTCTTAAGTAGTCCTGAATAGCCCCGGGTCAATAAGATGCACCCACTTGATGAGCGATTGCGCCTTGATCACCGTCGTCCTCTGTAGCGTCTCGAAATTGTACTTCTCGTCCGAGGCATGTTGGTCGATAATAAACAAATCGTCTGATCCTCCTTTCCCGCCTTCACCCTGCGTGCCGTCATGGTCGGTGGTAAGACGGGCAATGATGAAACCTTTGTTGAACTGCCCCAACACTTGCATCCTGTCGAAATCGGCCTTGGAGATGACCCGCGATAAAGCCTGTTCTGCCCTCGCCGAGTCGCGATTCTGGATACCTGCGGCGGCGGTGATACTCCCCTCGGCCATTGTTGAGAATGCATCTCGGGTCGATTGACGGAAAGAGCGGGACGAAGATGTACGAGTTGATAGAGCTTTGTAACGAACTCGGATCCGTGGGAGGTCAAATCGAAGAGTCAATTCACCTTGGATATTTGTGCTGGAAATTTCATCTCGGTAGCCACTTAATTCTCGTGCCAGAGCAGGGGTCGAAGTCGCATTGCGCCGTGATGCAGATTGGCCTGTTGTGTCGGTGCGGTATGTTGCCGTGTGCGAATCAGACACATCTATGGCCTCCGTATGATCCACGGTCTCATCGTCGATGTCATTTGTAGATGGGCCGCCAGTCTCATGACCTTCAATTGCGTCATCTTCCTCCACACTCATCGACCCATCGTCAACCTCGTCATCCACCCCATCATCATTCTCTTCCTCCAAATCCGTGTCAGGCACCTCGAGTTGTGATGGCGCCACTTCCTCTTCATCCGACAACTCATCGCCGCTCTCTCCATTCCGCACAGATATCGCACCTTGACTCGCAAAACCCGCTAACCGCGTGCGCAAGTTGTTGCGAGCTTCTTTTCCGCTTTTCCCTGCTCCGCTTATACTTGGTGCACCCCGCTTCCGAGTTCTATCCGGAGACCAAGAAGCTGTAGTCGTATCTATGATGTTCTGGGTGAATCTCGGTACGGGAGGAGGACTTTTCGGCCTTCGCCCGGTAGATGTCGTCTGCTTCGGTCGAGTGATCTCAACTTCCCCTTCGAAGTGCATCGTCTCGTCAATGGGTGAGCTTCGTCTAGGCTCGCGTGTTCTTGGGTTTGACGAAGTCGGATGTAGTGGCTCTGGTGAGCTCGGTCGCACTCGCGAACGAGAAGAGGGTAGAGTGCTATGATCAGACGCTTGCGGCCTGGCTGCGTAAGAGGATTCTTCATCGGAGGCGTCGGCCGCTTGTGATCGTTGTGGCCTTTGCGGAGACGACAACCTTGAAGGACCTGCCTCTGATAGCGTTGTCCTCGACGTGGGGCCAGATACTGGACGACGGCTCAACGACGGGATATGCTTTTCCGCATCCCTCATCTTTGCATCATCCGCTAGCCCGTAATCGTCCTCCTCTATTGTGTCGATTGGCTTCGACATTGCCATATCCAGTTGAGTCTGCGTGTGCTGGACAACCTTCAATGTACTGGACGCGCCGGCGACCGCGTAAGATGACCGGGAAGGCGCAAAAAACTCCTCCAAAGCTGTTCGTAGCGCCGCGATGAGGTTCGTTTCGCTATGCACGAAGATGGTTCGTTTGTCCGGAGAGACATTGATATCCACACTCTCTGGAGGGATCTGGAAATCCATAATAGCGAGAGGCGATTGATGCGTATTGAAGGATTTGTAGACTTCGTTGATGGCTCGACCGACTTGTTTTAGGTCGCAGGGCCGGCCGTTTATATAGTAGAATTGGCGGTCGGGACTTGATCGACCCTGTCCCCACGCGCCAGATGAGATGAGACCGCATATTCGTATATTTTGAGACCTGACATGAGTGAGATGGGAAACTTGAGAAGGGTCGGAGAGTGCTCACCCGGTCGTGATCCCCTCTCTTCTGGCCATGATTGCGTCAACCTCGACGTCCAGCATCAGATCGATATCGATCACTCCTTCGAGGGATTTGGGACCCCATACGGCAGTCAAAGATGAGCGGAGCGAGCCTCTACCATCCGTCATGAGTAAAGTGGAGCGTTTCCTAGCGATGAGTTCCTTCTTCCAGCAGTACCCATCGTACTCACCCCGCTTTACCAGGGCCCACCGATTCCACCTTGAGGCGAACTCCTGACCTACCGTCCTCTAACGACGTACTTGCAGGCACGAGAGCATAAGCGTAGAGCAGATTCAGCGCTTTGGTGAATTCGCGCTTGATCGTGCGCTCAAACTCCTTCCGCCGCACTGGCAGGGGTACAAACAAACCCTGCAGCGTTATAGTCGTTCCGCGCTGAATTATCAGCTTTTGATCTCCGAAGCTCAAGTTGTAAAGCGTGTACTTACTGGACGAGCAACGCGTCCGGAGCTGTCTTTGACGGTCCCATCACGCCCGAGTTGTATCACCGCGCCCATCGGCGCCGTTTCTTTAGTAGCAGTAACCACTGTGACACTCTCGCATAACGCACATAAAGCCGCTAGAGCTTCACCACGGAATCCGAATGTGGTCACTTGGGGCAGCGAGGTTATATCGGCAAGTTTGGATGTGTGATGTTTCCTGCCTGTCATTCAGCACGTCCACCTGTGAAACGCTGGCGAGACTCACCAATGTACTCCCAATCAGCTTCAGCAATTCCAGATCCATTGTCCATGACCTCCACGCTGTCTAGTCCATTGTCCTTGAAACGAACTTCTATCGTCGTTGCGCCAGCATCGAGACTGTTTTCGACCAGTTCCTTGACGGCGCCTTGAAGCTCAAGGACGACTTGGCCGGCATGTAGTCGATGCACCGAAGCGGTATCGATGGCTGATGCATGAGTTAAACATGAGGGACTGCACAGCGCGTAAACTGACCTTTGATAGACGCCATAGTTGGCAGCGTACTTTTGGGTCAGCGCATTCAGACTTGGATTTGCGGTTGCAGCGAAGTGAAAGTCGAAATCTGAGACGCGTAACTCAGACTTCCGAACATGACGTCGCAGCTATCGGTGTGAGCTCGACGCGTCAATATCTTCAGGCCTGCCTTCAAAGGCGACAGCCCCATTTGCGATGGGCAGATGCGCCGCACCAGATCGTGACCAGGAATGAGCGTTATTGAATGCAATTGATTTGCTACAAAGCCATACCAGTGCAGCAACCGGAACCAAACAATCAGAGAACGGCGTTGCCAAATCCGTCTCCAGGACGTGCTCGAGATCATGCGTAGATACAACGTTTACCACACCGCCTATTGGAGGTGAGGTGGGAGTGGGGTGTCCGTTTCACATGCATCGGCACAGTGCAACACGCTGTTTTCGATTCCAAAGTGTGGGGAACGTCAGAGCCGTTGAGAATTTTCCCTCTTCGAACGTGTGCACGAGAGCAATGGTACTCCGCTGGAAACTTGCTGGTCATAACTGGCTGGATTTGACCACTTGCACCGGATCGACACATAGCGGTGAAGAGCAATGATCAACGCGCAGGATGATAGTTCAGCACACAATGGCGAATCTCGTCAAGAGGAAGGCGGACTTCTCCGACGTGGAGATTCGGGTTGTTATTGCGCTGTACTGCAACTCATCCCTCCTCATCCACACTGTTCACAAACAGATATTTGTAACTCGAGGGCAGCAAGCATCCTCGCGCTGAAGAGCTTGAGAATGGCGGGCGAGACATTCATAGGTCCGTAACGTGCTGCACCGTGCGTGCTCGTTCACTGATGCCTATAGATCACAAGCCGTTCTTGTCGGACAACTTCGATGTCAATGCCTACGCGAACTCGGTCCTCTCGGGTAGGGTGTACGATCCGGAAGCTTCACCTTCATCGGAGTCAAATGTGGGAGGTAAATCGACGAAAGGCAGGGAAGTAGAGAAGGGTGATGTCGGTGTTGAACTAGCTCGATTGAGTTATGGTATTGTGAGCTTGGGTTACTCCGTCAAGCTCATCGCTTATCATGCAGGAGGACGTAACGAAGCAGCTTCGTTCTGAAGTGAGCTGATTCAGACGTTGTCAGGAAGAGTAAGCTGACCCTAGATCACCGCATCCTATCCCTTACTTCTAACCCATTTGACAACCTCACTGGCACTCTCCTCCCATTTATCCCCAATTCGCACATCCTTGTCCTCCCTTTCCACCTCCCTCGACCGCCTCCAATCGAAAATTCATGAGCCGCATGCTCATCTTTCCCTCCTTGTCACTCGGCTCAACCTTCTCGCCCAGGCGTCTGACCTGTCAAGAAGGGCCGCGCGCTTCGTTTTAGTTGCTCGACGGTTGGAAGGCCAGATGGAACGGGTCAAAGCGGCGTCGTCGTCTTCGCAGGATGCTCAGGCAGCAAAGGACATAGCGGCAACAGGAGAAGGCGAGAAGGAACGAGAATTGGCGAAAGCCGCTTTGAGTGTCGCAGAACTCGATGGGCTACTCAAACCTTCCTCCTCATCTGAGGGTATGGGCGGGAACGAGGTGGCTCAGATACCGCTGCAAACGTTGGAATTTGTCAAAGATTACATACCGACGGTGGATCAGGCTAGAGACTCTATCATCCAGGAAATGGAGAGCATGGTGGTCAACGGTCTAGCGGACCTTGTAAGTGGCATGCGGTAGGCAGGTGCGGACCGGGCTCATGGTCAGAACCAACCCCTTCTTTCGTCTTCCCTGCAGACCGCTCACAATCTTCGACTTTTGCCAGATCTCGTTTCCAATCTTTTGGCGGACCTCAACGATGCCGTTACGCTTCGCATTTCCAAAGCGTTTGATTCCGCTGCGATAGGTCGAGAAGTGGCAGGTAAAGGTGGGTCGAGCTTCATCACGGCAAGCTGACCGGGCAGATACTTCAGCTTCAGCAATCAGATTCACTGGGAGAAATAAAGTTGCAACGGAGCCAAACTCGTCGAACAAGGATCAATGGGTGAACGTACTCTGGGCAAGGCTTGGTAGGGTAATCGAGGATATCGCAAATTGCTGTATCAAGGTGAATTTTTGCAAACATGTGTCATATAAAAACTGACGGAGTAGGTATACACTTTGGAAAAAGTGCTGCGCGTGAAGAGAGACGCTGTTTCACACATCGAGTTCCTTGAAGAGGTCATGAAAACCTTGGATGAGAAGCCGAGCTTCACTTTCTGGACGACTCTGGCTAAGGCTTTCGAAAGCCAAACAAAACTGGCGGCTCAAAGTAGGTAATGGTCTGGCGGTCGATGCACCGATGCTGATTCTAGCTTCCTCATGGCTGCAGCAGGCTCTGAGCGATGGATATCCTCGTTTGTTGAGGCTGTTCCACGACTTTTTCGCCAAAATTGCCGTTCATACCGATACTGTTTACACCTGGGAACATCAAAGGTGAGTCAAGTCGCCTTTGCAGAAGCGCTTTGCACTGACGCGCTCAGTCCGGAAGCGGTATTGGTATTGCGTTCGATATCGATGTTTGAGACGCTATACCTGTCGCGTTCTACCTCGAGGATGTCGGACATTGCCAACTCTGCCACGGCGTCGTATCTGTCAGGCCGAGGCAATCCGCCAGGAGCAAGTGAAGGAGTCACGATAGCTCGTACAGTGACAAACGAGCTTGATTCCGCCCGTTTCGATCCTTTGTTAGTGAGAACGGTGGCTAGGAATGCGGTCAAAGTGCTTGACAGCTTGTTTAGCAAAATTGAGGGATCGGTGAGCTTTTCTATCGATATACCTGTAACCAACTCATATCAGCTTGTTCGGGACTTCACTGCTACTTCGCTGATCGGTCCACAAGCAACTGCAGCGCAAACGGTCAACGCTCAACTTATCAGCTGTTTGTATAACTGCAGATTGAACTTGCTGTTTGTTGAACAGGAGTTCCCCGGCAAAGTCTGGCAGATCATGTATCCAATCATCCAAGTAAGGCTTTTTACCAGCAGAAATAGCGGTAGCTGATTGTCAGCGGACGGAAATGGGCTACACAAAAATCGCCGAGGCGCTTGATACAGCCATCAAGCGCGAGGCGGCGGCTATCTTGGCACGGCTTCATAAGGTCGATTTTGCTAAACCGATGGACCCTATGTCGATGGGCGGGGGAGCCAGTGCATATATGCAAGACCTCATCGACAAACTTGGTTTCGTCAAGACTGAGCTACTGGGCCGATTGTCAATGGGGGAGTACCTGCGAGAATGGTATGTCTGGGTATTGTATGTAGCGGCTAGCAGCTGAACATCAGGATCCTAGACCTCAGTCGATATCTCATCACGACTTTTTTGCTTCACGCAAGCATAGCACGACCATTGGGCGAGAGTGGCAAGCTGAAATTGACGGGGGATATGACGGAGCTCGAGATGGGCATAGCGAGTTTATTGTCGACGGGCCAAGTCCAGGGTCAGCGCGGAGGCATGAAGATGGACAGGATAGGAGACGAATATCTAGCTCTTCGAGCGTTCCGGTGAGATTCCTCGCCGATGCCTTCATTAACGGAGACTAATCAATCAGGACATTACTCTTCGCCGACCCGTCGTCACTCGCAAACCCCGTGGAGACGGTCCACCTTCCTCCGCTCGTTGTGCTTCATCATATCATCGTCATGTCGTCTCTCCGCTTGCCGCATGAAGTGCACGGTTGGTCTGAGGCAGAATATGCGTTATGGGTGCATAAGCATGACGAGAAAGAGCAATGGGAGTTGGTGGAGAGTTCAGTAGACGGGCAGGTGGCCGGCGAGCTCAAAGATGGGGAAGGAGAAGACGGGATGTACGTCAAGCTCATCAAGGATGTATTAGAGCACGCAAGGCACGAGGACCATACTCCGATGTAAGGATAGAATGGGCCTGTGAGATGCATGTATAGACTCGCGCGGATGTATGCTATATGGTCTAGAGATACAAGTGAGATGGATGCGCAGCAAGCAAAAGTATGGCTTGATATGCGATATTATCTTAGATCAAGGCAACCTGTCCAGCCCTTCTCTGCTCTTTCGTGCCGTAAGACCGCCATACGCCTGTGGGATAGGCGTAGGCTCGTCGAAACGGATCGTAGTACTATTAGGTGGAGTCTCTTGTCCCATGCTCGACTCCACCGTAGGAGCCGGAGTCATCCCCTTTGATCCAAGGGGCACCGCAGGCGGTAATCGTGAAACGCGGTCTGTCCCGACTATGTTGGTATTGAGCTGATTTTGAGTCATGGTCCGTGTTCGGGCGTGGTGGAAGCCTTTTCCGACAGGGATGGTGACACCGTGAACGATGATCGATGTGAGGATAAGGAAATAGTTGACGGGCTTGAGCACGCTAGACGTCAGCCACGAGTCTCGGTCGAGAAGGGCAAGAATGAGGAATAAGGCATGAGGAGAATTTGGTGGTGTGAGAGGACGATGAATAGTCACGCTCGAAGGTGCTCCCGTGAACCGTCTAGTGGCAATGCTTCCAAAGCGACTTCAGTGTAAAACACAGCTCCGACTCCGATAGGGCCGAAATATCCTGCAAAAATCGCGTCTCGCCAAGTGGGCAAAGCTGGAATCCAGCGGGACTGATATCAGCAGAGTTACTTCATTTGAAGTGATTTGGAGGGACATGAGGAGAAAGAGCGAACAGCTAGACTTACAGTAAGCACAACCCAAGGAAGACGTCTGACGAGCATGACAAGGATTCCTAGGATAACCAATCGCCATGGCGTGATGCCTTCATAGTTTCCAAATGTCGACCATGGGATAATCGCTCCGATATACAAGAACACCGCCTGATATCAGCTCAACGCAAGGCCGTCACGGGAGGATTAAAGCAAGGTTACCCACCGAGTTGAGGAGCTGATCAATAACATCCTGGAACGCGTGATCCTCTGTTTCCTGTCTGAACCAGTCATCCCATGTGAAACTGTTGCCGACGACGAAACAACACAAGATATCGTCCGAGCCGATGAGACCGACTACTCCGAGGGTGAAGAAGGTGAGCGCCACGCCGAACGAGAGGAAAGATTCATGGTCAATCAGTCTACCATGAACTTTATCCGCACACGTATAAGGAGAGTGGTGAAAATGACTTACTTTCTATCTTCAGCGAATCGGAGCGTTTTACGAGCGACATAACCGATGATTGCGCCAATGATGCACGAAAGGGCGACTTGATAGAGGAGGATATTATATACCCTAAGATCTTAGCGGATGTAGCGGGGTACCTCAGTGAAACGGCTCACCATTCTCCAATAGCGCCTCCGATGGTATGGATCGGGTGGCTCGGAGCGTGGATCAGAATGAGATATAGCGGGAGAAACAAGAATGGGAAGCCCAATCCGTCATTCGCGCCCGCTTCCGCCACAATCATATTCCGCACATGCAATGGAACATGTTCTTCCGCAAATCGTCCTAGACTTCAGCGAGTTCTCGTCCTGACCAAATATCCTAGCTCACCTTTACAGACTGAATTGGCCAAAACAGGATCCGTGGGCGTAACACAAGCGCCAACCACTAGACATTCCAAGAACGTCAAACCAGGAATCAAACCCCATACGAGCAGACTGCAGACGAACCAAGCGGTCGTCATGACCGGTCCCAGCAATGTCACCAGAGACTTCCATTCGCGTCGTAAATATGCCTTGGGGAGCGATATACCGGTGAAGAGGACTTGAATGGCGATGATAATTCGGGAGATTTGTCGGGTCAGGTAATCAGGGTCCTCTGACCATTCGTCGGGGCTGAAAATGTTGGCTGCAATGGGTCCCATTGCAATTCCAAAGATCATTGCGAGCAGTGCTTCGGCTGGACATTAATATTGTTCCAACATAGCTGGGGGAAGAGAGGAAGGAGGGAAGGGAGGAACGGGTGAAGTTATCGCTTGATGAAAGGGAAATGATGATGAAATCGGGTAATCAGAAGCAGAGTTGCGCTCACACATAAAGAGCCTTTCTTTGACGAAGTAGCTGACTAGACCGATGACCAGGACATAGCCGCCGGCAACAGCCAGGGCTTTCGAAGTATCGGTGATATCTAAAGCCACCATAGTAAGAGTGAGCACGTCGTGTGGGTGCGATTGCCACAGCGATGGGACCTGTCGACCTGGAGTGGATTCAGGGGGTTTATACTCCTAGTCGGTGAGTAAATGGAAGTTTGCCTGATGCGCCTTTGCTTGTTATTGAAGAAGGTAAATACTGTCCACAGTTAAAAGTCGAGAAAGGTGACCGAAGTGAGGGATCATTTGAATGATGCTTCCTCTCGGCGCTCTATTTTAAGAACACGGCGGGGATCACCGAGCAGACCAGGGTGGATCACGTGGGTGTCACGTGCGGCCAGACATCCGTCATCCAAACTGGCAACGAGCACAACGGGAACAGTGTACAGCTGCAAGGGGAATCACAGCAGTGGATACGAAGAAATACTCGTGCTGAAGTAATTGCAGCGCTTGCAATCGACAGGCCCTCCAGGCAGGAAGAGGGGAGGAGGCAATGATAATTAATTGAGGATGAAAGCCGATGACGGCAATCATGTCGTCATTACGCTCTCTAGCCCAGCTCTCGTTGAACGCGAATAGATAGATAAATAGATGTCATCCCCAGCCATCGCACATCTCAATCCCAACCCTCCAAATCTCCCAAACCACTCATAAACCCATAACCAATACCAACCATGTCAGTCACAGGCGAAAACACCGCTGCGGGAGCTACCAACTCGGTCGCCCCCGGAACCTCGGCTACCGGTACCGGCCAACAGGATGCGCTTGGTAAGTCTGCTAATCTGCCTGAACCTTGGTCTGTGGCGAGGCAAATGGGAATCTGACATGCAGATAAGGGAGTCGACGGAGTTCTGGGTCGCGCTGGACACAAGCAGTCTGCCGGTACTACTGAGAAGATCTCGGACGGCGTTCGAAGCATGTTCAAGAAGGTGAACTTGCTGTTCGGGCAGATGAAGCAAGCGTGCTGACTTACAGGCCACCGGAAAGGACATTCCCATCCAAGATAAGCAGTAGAGGCCCTTTGAATCCTGTACATAGTGTTCTGCGGCGGAGGAAAGAAATGGCAGAGTAGGGAAGAAGCCAAAATGCATATTGCTGCACTATGAAGAACGAGTAGCAGCCGCTCAGTGTTCATTAGGTCGAAACGTCTATTCGCTGCAAATTGGCTATCAAGCGGTTTGCCGTATTGTCCAGACTCGTAAACCAAAGATGCATACAGTGTTATGACTATTGGCATCCCGCTGAGCGACCACGTGCCTACGACATCACCGGGCCGACTTTAGGCATCTCCCTTTCTTTCGGCATCTTCACCTTGCTAGCGCTCCCCAACATATTGTCGATCTCCTGCTTGTTGAAGTAGTGCGGCGCCAATTCGGCCAGCCAAGCCCCGTCAATGGGCATACACTGCCGCATATACTCCTTTGACGTCAAGACCAGCTCGTAATACAAAATAAACCGTGGTGGTGGTTGCTGCGCCATCAAACCCGAAGAAGGATGTATATAGACTGTATGGTTGTTCTTTGTCGTTCGGTATCCACCGCCCCGGTCTATTCGTGCCGTGTTGTAGAAGTATCCAGCCGTCATCGCCTTCTGGACGGGAATGACATCGTTTGGCGTCGTCTCGATGATCACTTCAACTCGCTCGCACAACGCGGCGAGTTGATCTCGGATATCCCGCACACGCGTGAGCGACTTGAACTGGACAAAGTTTTCGTAACACCATTGCTGAGAATAGCCCGCTTCGGCCCATTGTTCGAATATATTCAGCAATGTGAAATGATCTCCGCCGGCTTTGATAAACGTCTTGTGCGCTTGTTCTGCGTGGACCTTTTTATCTTTGGGTCGGTAGAGTAGCGATCCAGATTCTTGTAACATTGAGATAATTGTAAGCACTTCGTGTGTACATTTGAACGATTCCGAGTTAATGATCGCTTTACTGAGCATTGGATCGACGGGGAACTCGGCCATACGTCGGCCTAATCGAGTCAACTCGCCCTTGTGATTGAGAGCGCCGAGGGCGTAGAGCATTTCGAAACTTCGGATGATCGTTTCCGCAGGAGGTTTGTCGAGGAAATCAAAGTTGAGTACGTCGTTGATACCAAGCGACTTTAGCATTAGGACAACTGTACCGAGATTTGTTCGCTGGATTTCCGGGATGGTGTCTTCCAGCAACTCGTTCTTGAACGCCCATTTCGTATACAGCCTGAAAGCTTTACCCGCTCCGACACGTCCTGCACGTCCTGCTCGTTGTTGAGCGGAAGCTCGAGAAATCGGTTCAACGACCAGTGATGACATGCCTGTTTTTGGATTGTAGTTGTTTTGTTTAACGAAACCGGGGTCAATGACATAGACGACACCGTCGATGGTGATTGATGTCTCTGCAATATTCGTCGCCAAAACCACTTTACGTGCTCCTGGAGGTGTCGGTTCGAAGATCTTCGACTGCATTTCACTCGGCAGATTGGCGTAGATTGGCGCGATAATCAATTCCGGTACCTTGTCGCCTAATGTGTACATCGTTTCCTTTAGATTCTCCTCTGTTGCTTCAATCTCGTCTTGACCGGTGAGGAACAACAGAATATCCCCCGGAGGTTGAGTCGTGTGAATTTGAAGAATTGTCGTGACTGCGGCGTGAATGTAGTTGGCCTCGGGCTGTTGAGTGTAGAACATGTCGACTGGGAATCGTCGACCTGGGACATCGAAGATAGGGGCATTGTCGAAAAACGCAGCGAACTTTTGCGCATTAAGCGTAGCGGAAGAAATCAGGATGCGTAGCTCAGGTCGGAATCGAGCGATATCCTTGATCAGACCGAAAAGAATATCGGTAGAGAGCGTTCTTTCGTGCGCTTCGTCGATGATCAGAGCGGAGTAGGTCGACAATTCCGGATCCGTCAAGAATTCTCGTAGCAACATACCATCCGTCATGTACTTGAGAACCGTCTTGTCGGACGTCATATCCTCGAAACGGATTGAGTAGCCGACCTCCTGTCCTAACCGTGTACCTACTTCCTCTGCGACACGCGCGGCCACGGACATGGCGGCGACACGACGGGGTTGCGTGCATCCGACCTTCATGCCGTTTTTGGTATATCCCGCCTCGTGCAAGTATTGCGGTAGCTGTGTCGTCTTGCCAGAACCGGTTTCGGCGACGACGACGAGGACCTGATGTTCCGCGATAGCCTCCAAAAGTTCCTCCCGGTATTCGTAGATCGGAAGCGATTTTCTCGTCTGCTCCATTGTCATAGCTGAAATGTTAGCGGGTGAATGAATAGGGCTGATGACAGACAACTTACCCTTCTTCTCCGCTTCGGCAATCTGATCCATGACAGCCTGAGCATCCGCCGTCAATGTCCCATCCAGTTTGCCTTCTTGCAAAAACTGGATGCCCTGACTTTCGTCAAAGACATAATCGTACGCATCCTCGATAATTTCCTTGTCCATCGCTCCGGTTCTCAGATCCGTCTTATACCTTTGCGAGTCCTCCCATTGCTCCACATCCGTCGTGAACTGTCCCTCCACCGGTTTGTGCTCTTCATATCGAGCATACAGGGCGTTTTTGCGTTTCTTCGCGTCGATACGACCTTGTTCCGTGATATAATCGTCAGGCAGCATATATCCTCCTGTCCCATCGTCGATCTTCTGTCGAGCCTCCATAATCTTGATGAGCTCCTTTTTCCGCTCAAACTCTGCAAGCTCCTTCTTCGACATTTTCTGGTTCCGGAAGAGGATCTTTTCATCTTCAATTTCGAGCTTGAGCAAGTCGAGCCTTTGCGATTCTCGTTTATTCAAATATTCCTGTCGAGAGTGTAATCGCAAGTCTTCCATGGCTATACGTCGAGCTTCCGCGTCGTCCGCCAGCGCAGCCCTTTTTTCCGCCTCAAGACCTCCTTCCGTTCGTGTCGACCGATCCGTGACTAGTTTCTTCGTCCGGTCTTTCTCCTTATTCCTCATCCTCTCTGCGAAAGCATCCCTTTCCGCCAAGTCTTCCAGCCGTTCTCGCTCTAGCCTTTCCTCTTCCGTTTCTTGCGGCCCATCATCCACTCCGTCGCCATTAGGCGAGTCCAGTCGAGATCGTTTAGGACTTGATTCTTCTTCTTCCAGAGCATCGTCCCAGTTCCCCTCCGTCTCCTTCCGCCTCGTGTTCACTTTCCTATCTCCCTTGACTTCTTTTACACTTGCATCTTTCTTCTCCTTCTTCCGCTTCTCTTTTCTCGCAGATGAACTCGACTCGGCCTCGTCTTCAGCTAAGAAGGCGTATTTTGCACTCGGCGCAGCGGCTGCTTTGGGCGTCTTGGTCTTGGTTTTACGCGGCACCAAGGAATGAATAGTAGCGGCAAAAGATTGGACATCTGACGAATCAGACAGGCCAGACGCGAGAAGTGAAGAGTATAGGTCGCCTGGAGTTTTGGAGGAAAGAGCGAGAGAGTGGACAAAGTCGACAGTCGCAGCGTCAGACGAATCGAAGAAGCGCACAACGTTGTCGGAGATGTAAGTCTTGAGGTCAGCCATTGTAGCCGTCACTCGTTTCGGCTATTTCTCTCGCCTGTAAAGACGAAGGTAGGAAGTATCGAGGGCGAAAGGGGGGCGGCAGCGTGAAGTCGGTCTTGTGCTTGTTGCCTTCTGGGCGCCTCGAGATTAGGCGCGTGGCCCAGCCACTGAGAGTTAGGCTCGCGTTCTGGCTCACTGGCCTGTCATCTCCTACGTACCCCGGCTTGAGCGGAAGCCGGATTAGGGCAAGTGTTTTATGCTACTATCCTGCACAGAAACGTCGTCCTTGAGCCTGACGGGTCGATATGTATGAGCTTTGTAGCATCAAACAAGAAGAACTGCTTGACTGGCCTACGAGTCGGCCATCACCGGGCTATCCGAGATTACGTTAGACCTCCACTTTTCGGTGCCGATCAGTGGCAAGACATACAAGTACTCGAAGACTTGACTTACTCAACTTTCCTCCCTCTTATTCAGCTTGAGTTATTGTGTAGCATAAAAAGAATGTCGGACGACTGCGAGGTGCTCCAGAAAGATGAAATTGAGGTCTTAGAGGTGAGAGCTCTCGCACTTCCTGATGGCACGGAAGACTCATTCACAGTCTATCCATCCTTCACTTCTATCTCTCCAGCCGAACCCCTCTAACAGGCCCGGTCGACTTCTGAGCATTTCTGTCCCAATCGCCCTTCCCGCTTCTACTTCGACGATTCTTACTCAGACAGCCTCTACCGGACCGTCTGGGATCTTGCCGACTTTAGAGATCGCTCATTTACCCCCAATCACCGTTAGACTCCTCTTGCCGCCTTCGTACCCACTTCAACAACCCCCAAAAATCCTGAGCTTACGAGCCAACCTTCCTGATGGGGATTTGAGACATCATTGGCTCGACAAACCCTCTCTGGTAAAGGTGGAAAACCGGATCAAAGACTTTTGGGAGGAAGAATATGCTATAGCAGGGGAAGGAGCCGGAGTGATCTGGAGGTGGTGGGAATGGATTGGTCTTGGGGAGTTCTTGACGGACCTGGGATATATTGACGGTGGCCATATGAGGTGAGTTCCTGCGCTGGCGAGCCTTACAGGGAACATACTCGCTGACTTCAGTCTCACTGTTCCACCCACCATCCCCCCTTCTACCTTCCATACTATGCTCAAGACGTACAACGCGGGCCAAATACACTCTTCGTTTGAAAAGACCGCTTTTTCATGCTCGATTTGTCTTGAGAACAGGAAGGGAAAGACGTGTATTCAAATCCCAGTTTGTGGCTGTATCTTGTGAGTTGAGCACGATGGCCACATGTGAAACAAAAGGATATGTCGAGCTTATCTCAGCTGCACACCCTGCCTCAGCTCGTGCTGGTCATTGGCCATCGAAGAGGGGACACTCGAGAATGTTTCGTGTCCGAGCGTAAGCTGTGTTAAAACTCGCGCGACGCAATCGCAAACGCAGGACGAGGTGGATGGGGAGCTCGTGGAGAGTGTGGTGGGGAAAGAGCTGCGTGACAGGTGGCTGGAGCTCAAGGATAAGCGCAAGGCGGAGATAGGTAAGTTGTCATTTATGCCTTGGAATGTCTCACCTAACGGTAGATCCAACGTACTGTATTTGTCCCCGACCCACCTGCCAGGCTGCCGTGCCGCCTCCCCCACTACCGACTGCCCAAGATCTCGTCTCCCAGGCATCCATTTCTTCACGCGCTATCCGTCTGTCCGATATTTCCAAATCCTCACCTACATCTAAAACCGCTGTACCACTCTCACCACTACCCACTTCTCCTCCCCCATCCATCCCCTCAGACGATAGATGGGCGCGATACCGCATTTGCCCCAAGTGCAACTTCTCCTTCTGCCTCTATTGCTCTGCAACATGGCATGGCCCTCACACACCTTGTGCCTTCCCACAAACCTCTCTTCTGGTACTCGAGTACCTATCTTACCCTGAGAACTCGCCTCAGCGCAAGTTGATGGAAGCTCGCCGAGGGCGGACAAACCTGGAGAGGATGGTAGCGAAATGGCGAGAAGATGAAGAGAACCGAAAATGGTTGGAAAGCCGGACAAGAGCTTGTGCGGGGTGTGGGGTGCGTGTGGAGAAGAGTCATGGGTGTAATCATATGACTTGTGGGCGGTGCAACGCCCATTTCTGCTATCGATGTGGAGATTCTGTAAGTTATTTGTTTAGTTGATATGAGGTATCACAGCGCTGTGGCTGATGGTAGATCTCTCCGCAAGACCCTTATGCCCATTATAGACGGCCGGGACATGCTTGCTTCGAGAAGCTGTTCGACATGGAAGAGATCGAACGGTTCGAAAGGGAAACAGCGGCGGGTATCGCGGGTATACAACTGGAGGACGATGTGGACGAGTGGAGAGAGGTTAGGGGGATTTGGGAATGGTGAGATTTCTCGCCAGAACTCAGGTCGTGGCCAGCACTGTTTGCTTGAGCGTGCTCAGACTGTTGCCGACTCGGGTCAGGTTGGAAAGATGTTGGAAAAATTGTAGTGCTTTCTCCCCTTGTTTACGCTATACGAAAGGAGACGCCGAGACAACCAGAATCATGGGAACTCCTTGCCTGTGAGACGATGATCGTTTGATCGCAGAGTCGCCTGTCGGCATGCATAAAGTTGTATTGTGAAGTCATCCCCGTTTACATCGTATACTTCCCATTCTGGATGCTGCAGCATCACAGTACCGAAGCTGAGACATCATTCTTTGACCAAATCCTGCGAAGCAGACTTGATCGAAGTTGTTGCATCTCCAGTCGCTGATTAACTCCGTCGGGAGAGACGGGTCCGCTCCCGCACTTCTTTCTTCCCAATCGGCATCTCGCTCGACACTGACGTCGATCCGCCATGTGCTCCATGATCCCCTGCTGGGAATCAGCCCCATTGCCACCAAGCAAGCACCATAAGCTTACGACTGGGTACAGAACAGTTCGGTCGTGGAAATCTAGCACATGGCTGTCCAGCCTTTCGCGGCTGGTCGATTCAACTGTGTTCGCCCTACTCCGTAGTAGATGACCAAAGCTATACCACTAGCGAGATGAAGGTCAGAGAGTTAGTGAACAACGTGGTAGTGAGACGGTTGTCAGTGGGCACCTTGACTCCGAATGTCTCTTGCTGAAGAAACGGCTTGTCCCTGCCTGTTTCCGAAAGGTTTTGCATCCATAAGCTGTTACACGAGAGCCTACATGCCATTCGCGCTTCTCTTCGATCGTGGCTTTCGTAGCGATCCAGCTTTGACTTGTCTGCGTTGTATCGCTTGACGCGCTTCGAAAGACACACCACGTCGCTGAATACTGCTTGAAGTCTCCTGTATAGCATCACACAAAGATACTGGGCACCCGGGCTCCAAAACTTGTCGATTCGTGCCCTATCACGTTAGAATTGGCATCTTGCAGTCAACTTACACGTAGAACATAAGTGCATTGCATGCTGTAATATTCACAGTAGTATTCTTCCCGTTCCGGGTCCGTTATGGTATACTCGAACATTAGATACTCTCCACGATTGGAAGTCCGCGGGCAGACAAACGGAACGACTGAAACATGAGTTTTATCCGCAAAAGAAAACGAGCTTATGTACTCTGTTTAGCCCGCTTGATGAAGCTATGCGGCTCGTCTCGTTTGTACTGAACGCCGGGGGACGGCTGAGGAAGTCTAGCTTCGTAGAGGCGAGGACAGGCCCCGCGAGGAAAGCTGACGAGGTTGGGGCCTTCCTGGCAGGTCAGTAGGCGCTATGGGAACAAGACAACACATACTCCTCCTCCGGCTTCGTAGTCGCATGTCTGGTAATCCTGTTAGATAAGCATTTACACTTCGGGTCAAGATAAAAACGGGCACTGACAGGCTGGCCGGAAATACCATAGGTGCACCTGAAACGGAATTCGCTGGGCGAAGACTTGAAGTCTGAAGGAGAGTTGAAGTATTGTAGACCGCCGGTATAGCCAGTCAACTCAGCACCAGTGCTGAGTGTATCCGGACCTATCATCAGCTCGGCGCAGCTACACCGTTCACCCACATAGCGAAGTATAAGCCGTGATGATAGTCGGCTCGGTCGGGCAGGTGAATACGGTGTCAGGCTGATCCCAAGCGGTGATGGTTTGCTGGGCGGCGCAAAGTGTCGCGATGCTGGAAAGTAAGAGATAGATGCGAAACATGACTGGATGCGTATGAGGATGATGGGTGAGGCGAAGAACGAAGATGAGCTGGAATCCCACCACTATTGAGGGCAAACATGCATCTCAGGCTTCTAAAGAAACAAAGTTTTTCAGTTCTAGGCATAAACAAACGGCCGTGTCTCCGGGAACGCCTGTAAGACGATCAGCTGGAACATCTAGTGCGTGACAACGAGATCAGGAACCAGCCTGATAACTTTAATCCCAGGCACCGACGTGTTCCCTGAACGACAACGTGACCCTCTTGTACAACCTGTAGGCGTGAGTTGCCCCTGAGGGAGCGCAAACAGACTGGACCCGTGTGGATGAAGGCGATCCTCGTCAGTCTCCTATACACTCACAAGAGAGCGCTCAGGCAAAACTGGCGGAAAGAACCGGAGCAAAATTTGGTCCAAATGCTGAGCCGAAAGCCGACACACATTACGGCACATAGATCCGCACTTCACCGGAAGACTCAGAACATGCATGATGGACACAAACACGACAGGTCGCTCGCTAGCTCTGAGAAAAATGTACAACAATAACTCGTGACTAGGTTCATCGCCTTCCACCCTTCTTGTTCTTGGATTTGCGATCATCGTCGGAATCCGGAGCAGTCTCCCTGACCTTCTTGTCCGCTTCTCATCAGCAATGGCTCGATGTGTAACTTTGAATTGTGAAACTCACCCCGCTCGGCTTTCCTCTCCAGCTCGTCCCAGTCTTCTCCTTCATCTGACTCATCATCAAAGGACCCACTATCATCAGACGCGTCGTCAAAGTCGGAGCCCGATTCGTCACTCTCGCTCGATTCGCTGCCAAAGTCTGATTCTTCTTCAAAGACAGATCCTTCCTCGGAGCTCTCCTCGTCGCTGTCGTCTCCGCCGCCCGTGAGGAAATCCCAACCTCCGCCAAGGTAGAATTGGTATGGGTCGTCATTGATTGTCTTCATAATAGCTCCCCACGTCAAATTGACTGGTCCTTCAGAGATTGGCACATCACACGAGCTGCCATTAGCGTTGCAACGGATACTGAGATTTCCACTTACTCGAGCCATTCCTTCACGTTGTCGAGATGAACGACCGGAATGGTGTTGACGGAAACAGGCGGTTTCTTAAAATCGCTGAAAACGAACACCATGTCAAAGTTCTTCAGTCCAAATTGCACTCTTTCCAAATGAACGACTTCGATCTCGCTTAAAGTGATCACCGTGAATGGGAATTCCGACAGATGAACAAGACAATTCGTAGTCGGCAACAACAGAACGTTGGATCGGTGCGGAACACCAGAGAAGCCTAGTTCGCGGAACGGCATGTCGACCTCGATCTCGTGTTGCTGCGCCTGAGCAGCTGATTCGATACGTCGCGCGAAATCGGAAAAGTGCTTGTCGAGCTCGGCTCGGCGTTTGCGGTCTTCCTGCTCCTGCTCAATCTCATCTTCGTCACCATATCTGGCGCGGCGCTTCTTTCCACCTGTTTCATCGAACGACATGTCGGTGACTTCTCGGTAGAATTGCACGTCCTGGCGTTAGTCTAGTCAGTGGTTACTTGTCGACTGTGCGTAAACTCACATAGGTTTTCTTCTTGCCCAACATGATAGGCGACTTCAGGTTGATATGGATGAGCACGATGAGCTCTTTTTCGCTCGGCTGGAAGAAGAGGTGTTTGATGTTGCTGAACAGGACATCTGGAGGTCAGCTTGCTCTTCGTCGAAAGCACGATGACTGACCAATCTTGTTCGACGGTCCGTCCGGCCTGAATCTGATACCGTTTTGGTGAATCTCGAGATTACCATCAGTCTTCTTTCCTTCTGTGGCAGGTCGAGGGTAGACGCCCTTTAGGACGTATGGGTGTCGACCTGTCGTCAGATACCGATTCTTATATAAGTTTGCCTACTCACCCTTCATCTCAATCAACTTCTCCTGCTCGACAACATCTGCCAACTCTTTCTTTTCCGCGTCTCGCTTTGTGGCCGCCTTTTTCAGCGCAGTGATACCTTCGAACACCTTTATCATGTGCCGCGTGTCCTCTGATCGGAACGATGCGGATCGCACAAAGGTCGCATCTGGGTCCTCGAATGGCTAGAACGTTAATGGCCAGTTTCAGCTTATATTGTAAATCTCACCATATCTTCCTTCTTTCCTGCGATTTGACCGGGAGATTGGAAGTTGATACGCAGCAAGATCCGGTCGTTCTCCTCGACTTTGGTGACGTTTTTGATCGTCGAGATGTGAAACGGAACAGCGGATCCGTAGATAGGAAGAATAACCGTTTGACGTTGCTCGTCCACACAGATCTAACGTCAGCACCATTCCGATCAGAAAGTCACGATGTACCCTTCTTTGCTCAATTTCCCGTGGCAGCTGCTCTTCTCGTCGATAACTCTCGTATCGCTTGACCGCCTTGTCCGCTCCGTTTGCCTTTCCGCCATCTCCACTCTCCCACTTGGCCAAGCCATCTTGTTGTCGTTGCTGATGCAGTCGTTGTTGGTTGGCCTTGATCTTTTCCCCCGTAGTTTGTTCCACCTGCTCTCTCTTCCCTCCACGGGTCTTTCCAGGCAACACTCGGCCGCCGGTTGGGGGTTCTTTCCGGGTCTTGACTGGCGATTTGGCCTTGCCGTTTGATTTAACGTCTCCACTGGGTTTTTTCGCCGGTTTGCGTTCCGGCTCAGATTCCTCTTCCTGACGGTCAGCAGGTCCAATCGATGTGATAATCACTCACATCCAGCTCCATAACCACGTCCTTCAGTTTCGTGCATCCATCAGTCAAGACGGTGGAGCCCTCTTTGCCGACCTTGACGGTGTCTGAAAGAAGCAACGAGTATCTGTCGTCAGAAAAACCCTCATGTTCATCTGCTATACGCACTTTTGTCCCGGCTTCTTCGAGTCTGTAAGATCGGCGAAACCAATGGAGAGAACCAACACCATGTTCTCCTTCAGTGAGCGAGTGTTCTTGGGACCGATCACGTAAGTTGCATCTCGGAACTCTATACCGGTCTGTGCGTGAGCTGGGAAACGAGCGAGGGAGACCAGAGAAGCTTACAGCGAATCCCAAATTCTTCACCAAGGACGTGCTCAATGTCTCGCTCTTTCCGCTAACAAAGGTTTGAATATGGTTGTAAATGTCCCTGGTTGCGACTCCGTCTTTGATGATCTTCAATGCTTCTGCTCGTGTTTCCAGGAGTATCGAATAGTTGTTCTCTTGTTTCTGCCAGTCAGCTAGAATCAATCTTGAACAGTGAATGGCTTGCCTTTGAGGGGGAGATCAAGAACGTCCGGCCCATGCTCGCACAGTAGCTCTTATATCGTATACCCAATGACGAGAGGATAACACCTGGCTGGAGGTTTTTCTCGTTTGATTGAGCAGAAACTTTCAAGTCGTAATCTCCCCCAGACTGGATGATCGGGGTGTAAACCCATTCTGCGGCATTGAAATCGACACCGTTGAGCGAGGTGTTCTTTCCCCATAGCTTCATATCCGGTGCTTTTTCGTCTGTTCCAATCTTCTCCTCGATTAAACTAGATTTGTAAGCTCGACCGGTTAGGGATTGAGGGCAACTCACGCAGCGAAGCTTTCATGCGACATCTTGGTACCTCGATCTATCAATGACTCCATCTTGGACTTGAAGTAATGCAGCATTGCGGTCGAAGTGAGTGTGCAACTCGTCATTATCGTTTTCTACGGATCAGTTTTCGCTTTCTTGGCACCTCGCCAAACTCACCATCTCTTCTCCGTCCTTCTCAGCAAGGTGTTCTGCGATCGCAACAGCGACATCGATTTCCTGGATCCCGGCTTTCGAGGTCGAGATACTAGGTATTAACGCTATATGCTTGAATCGGCTGCGCTGACATACGCTTGGTTCCACTCATCCGGCAGCTTTCCTTGAGGCTTGTCTTTGGGCAATGTTCCGATTTTCGCTTCTCCCAGACCTAGCACTAATTCTGGCAGGATTTCTTCCTGGTCAGCGACAACCGTGCGAGCCGGTATATCACTCACTCGCGCTAGCCTCATCTTTCCCCTTGATCTTGATCTCGACTTGGAAATCTCCCCCATTCTCTATTTGCTTAAGGATTTTGGCTATCATCAGCCCGATTTACATGTACAGCTCGCCAAGCTCACCTTTTGATGAGGAGCAGACAAAGGTCAACTTTCGTGGGTTGAGCGTGAAAAGCATGAGGGTGGAAGGGAATTCGTAGCCGAGCAAGTAAGTCTACGCTATCAGCCCCTTCACCGGACGTTACTGCTTCTCCAGTGACTCACCTGCAATGAAGCACTTTTCGTATATGTCACGGCCTCATCATTTGGTTCTCCCATCATTACCGCCAACGCCGTAACTTCCTTCAATACATCGGTATCCGCCGTTGGTTTCTGCTTATCAGTCTAGTTGTCGGATGCAAGCAGCGGCTGAGCTAACCTCCCACAACCCAAACAGCTTCTCCACGCGTTTCGCAAAGATGGTAGGATCAATTTCGACGTCCATCTTGGCGGCACTTGGATGAGAGTGAGATCAAGAGAAAGATGTCAAAAGTCGGTGATGCTGATCTTGGTCTACATTGCAGGAAGACATGACTGACCGCCACCAACGCGTGACGCGTACTTTCGGCGATTGGCGGCGTTACATCAACTTGTGGCGTCGGTCATCACCGCCCTGGTCACTCTGGTCAGTACAACCTCCACTTGGGATGTCCTCTTTACTACTTACCTCGACTTTTTTAAACAATGGCACCGAACAAAGGAGCAAGGGCTGGTAAAGCAGCTGCCAAAGCTGCGAAGAAAGCGAAACAAGTCGATAAAGCAGCGAAAAAGGAATCGCAGGCTTTAAAAGCGGTTGCGAAGGGGAAAGGCAAAGGAAAAGCGCTGGATGATGAGGATGAAGACCTCGATGCTATTTTGGAGAGATATCAGGCGGAGATGAAAGCTGTGAGCTATACTGCTTTGTGGAATCTCACGGTAGGTGACGGCTCTCACCGTTACAACTCTTGAAACACCGCCTCCGCCCCGAACAAACGCCCTCCTTCTCCCCTCTCCTTCGACGGTTGGGTCGGAAGTTGCGTCAAATCACCTGTATATGATCTTTGGCGAGTTCTTTGATGGATCTAGAGTCACCTTTTATAACTCTGTTCTGCGGTATGATATTGCCAAAAATGAGTGGAGGGAGTACAAGAGTGGAGAAGGCCCAGCGCCTCGGAGTAGTGCAGCAGGAGTCTCCGCCCCAAGTCTGGGCGATGGCGGTGGAATTTTGATCTTCGGTACGTATAGGGACTTTCTCTCCCCTCATCATCCTGTTGCCATGTACTGATGGCCAGGTGGTGAATACGCCAGTCCGACCCAAACGTCTTTCCATCATTACAAAGATCTGGTGAGTCTTGCATAAACGATATCGGCGTCAAGCTGACAGTCTAGTGGCTGTTCAGCATCAAGACGCATATGTGGGAGAAGATAGAATGTAGGAAGGGACCCTCTGGTCGTAGTGGACACAGGCAAGCATTTTGAGCAGCACCACGGTTCCCGCCGCTAATTCGCAGAATGGTTGTCTGGAAGCACTATGTGATCCTCTTTGGTGGTTTCATCGATGTTGGGGTGAAGAGTGAGCTTTTTTGTCCCCTATTACTGTCCTATCGTGACCTTTTACGGGCCGGGCCGAGCAAGTGGCTGAATTCTAGCGAATTACCTTTCCGACTTATGGATTTTCGACACAACCGAACTGAAGTGGAAGCAGATTGAATACCTCGATAAAGACAGAGCGCCTGGGTGAGCAGTCTCCATTTTATTTCAGCCACATAGCTCATGAGCAGACCACGGAGCGGTTTTTCGCTGATACCTTGCCCGGAAGGCGCGATCCTTCACGGCGGTTTCGTAAAGGAATACGTCAAAGGAACCAGAGCGAAAGGTGTCCCTCTTGATGACACCTGGCTACTCAGGTATGCCAAGCTGAGCAAAGAGCAACAGTGTCTGACCATTAGGATGGACCTTGATCTAGGCAAACTGAAGTGGGAACGACGGAAACGAGTGGGTTACGCCCCTTCTCTGCGTTCTGGATGCAGTATGACACACTGGGGAGCAAAGGGTATGGGCGTACTGTTTGGTGGTGTTTTGGACGAGGAAAAGGATGAGGATGATCTGGAGAGTGTGTTTTACAACGACATGTAAGCAGGAAAGATCTTGTTTGCGGCATCGCTTATCATAGGTTTGCGTACAATCCCGCTGGAAATGGCCGATGGGTCAGCCTGAATCTGAAAAGGAAGAAAAAGGCGGGTGGCAGAAGGAAGAAAAAGATAGTGGAGATGAAGCCTGAGGTCGTCGACGAGGACGACAACGAAGGAGATGAGGAGGATGTAGAGATGGACGAATCGGCCGAGGTCAGTAATGTCACATCTTACCAAGGTCCACCTAACTAACATGATATAGGTCGAGGTCAAAGAAGTAGTTGCGCCCATGAAAGAAGCGACACCCCCAGTAGAGGAAGAGGAAGAGGAAGAGGAAGAGGATGCGGATGACCCGGCTAAAACTGTGCCATTGACACGGTACAATGCCATGCTCGCTATCGTCAAGAACACTCTTTTTATGTAAGCCCTGAGCATAGTCAGTGGACCGCTAACGGTAGCTACGGGGGTATTTACGAAACCACCAAACCTGCTCGAGAATACACCTTGGATGACTTTGTCACGCTGAATTTGGAAAAGCTGGATCGCTTTGTGCATCTTCGAGGGACAGGTTTGGAAGAACTCGAAGCGGAATGGAAGGGCAGTGATGATGAGGATATGGGTTCTGACTCGGAAGATCAAGATAGCGAAAGCGAGGACGATGGTGAAGAGATTGAAGTGCCGGAGGATGAAGATGAGGACGAAGAGACCAAAGAGAAACGTCATGCCGCTCTGTCACAAGCGGAGAAGGTGAGCTGAACTTACGTCGCAACTGACTTCAGGACGCGCTTCGACAATCGGCTACTCGCTTCCTAGGTGTAGCAAAGGACACCACGAGGTCGCTCGAGGATGTTCTGTCGACACCTTTGCCCGGGGAGAACATGCGCTTATTCTACGAACGATCACGTACGTATTTCATCTTGGTGAGATCTCGCGCTGACGCGAAGGTGAATATTGGGCAGGCACCGCTTACGAGCGGACCGGAAGCCGAGGAAAAGCGTTGAGAAGGGATGGTTTTGGTAAGTCTCATCAAGCTCAAAAAGGCCAAGCTGATGGCCAGAGCTCGCTAGTGCAAAGTACGAATCGTATAAGCCGATTTTGGAGGAAATCGAGCGAATCCAGAAAGAGGCCGAAGTTGACAAGGCCGATGGAGGGGCTAGTAAGCGTGGGGGACCGACCGGGGAGGGTAGGAACAGGCGATGAGCCGCGCTTTTTAGGGAGCGAGAAGGGCTCGTGCAGAGCAAAATGGATTTCTAAAGCATATTTGCAGATGTATCATGCCATGCGTTATTTCTGTTTCCTCGCCAATGTTGTAATAATGCTGAAACAGCCGATAACTGTTCTGTTGCGTAAAAGGCGGGAGAGCTTGGAAAGGGTAAGGGCGCGATATGGCAATAAGCTTTTTGTTGTTTGTCCCTGAGTGCATGTGCAGCCGGTGGGAGACGTGAGAGACGTGGGAGACGAAGGGGGGATCGAGCCTGGTCGAGGCAGCCAAATTACAGGGCATACCAGGGTGATTAAACTGTTGGCGGAAACAGACTATTCAATACCGGTCACTTCCACCGACCGCTGCCGCCGCCGCTCATTGTAGGTTACCCTCATTCCCACTTTCCCGACAACTCTTCTCCCCCTCATACACGGCTCTTTGCACAGCATCCGACCAGGTCCTTTGCGTCAAAGCGGGCGCAATCGTCGTACGAAAGTCGCTCGTGTCTCTGTCTTTATCCATCAGGACCGCTCGACGCGTGAGATATTTGTCCAGTCTTATCTCAATACGCTTGCTCTTGCCGTTTGGCTCCAACGCGACCTCGTTCCATTCATCCGAATCCACCTCCTTTCCTTTCTACCCTGAGTCATACTCGCCTCGTACCCATCACGCCTTCTGCCTTACTGCTGCTCTATATTCCTCAACTCTGATAACTTGCCCCGCATAAGGTCAGACCTATATCGAACGTTGTCCCCGCCCTGCGCCCGGACACTCGGATCTCCCTTTAGCTCATACACGTCGATCATCGATTAAACACGGTCAAACCTCATTCTTTCGTTTTCTTGTTATTCCCGCACATTCCGCGAATACGTCGCTAGCTCGCTAGGTGAGTCTTTTGGCTGTGGTGCCAAAGCGTATCCCGACCTGGACCGTGACGAAGGGACCGGGTGAGGTTGTATTGACACGCGCGAGTGGGCAACCGAGCCTCACTCGTTTGCCTGATCAATAATATCCTGGACAGCTTGTGCATGCCCCGCTTGGCATTTTCCCTTCCACATATTACCCATTTCCATTGCTCGGTATCGACTAGCTTCCCTCCTTGACTTACGCGAAGAACGTTGCTTTCAGAGCTAACATACTCCAGCTGCCATTCGACCCTCAACCCTTCTTATCGATACACGACCAATCCGTTCGCTCCACACATTACCTCTCGCATAACTCCTTCTGCTCTTCCCGTATCGACGTCCGACACCGAGCTTGTCAGAATCATGGCGGCTGTTCTACCGGCAGTCTCTGGCTCGCCGGGCGATGCCACCCCTTTTGAACAGCACATCTTGTCCCTCCTTGCTGCTGCTTCAGAGCAGGCCTCGCCTTCATATCCCTTCCCTGATCAACCCACGTCGACCCCCTTTGCGGGAACTAAATCCCAAGCGCAAGAAGCGATCGAGCGCGGCATCATCGCTCTCGGACAACGGACATGGAACGCCGAGCGACATCCGCCCAACATTCACTCGCAACAAGCGGCTGCTATGCCCACCCCTGCTTGGACTCCACCCGTCCCCGAACACTCCTCGGCAATGTGCCCTACTTGTACCCGTCCTCTTGACTCGACATTCCAATCACTCTCCTCGCACCCACTCAATGCTTCGCTTTCGACTCCTCCAACCCAACTGTCCGGTGCTCGATCCATCAACCCGAGCCCACACAGTAATGCCACTACTTCTAACGGCGCCAGCGCGCGCAATGGTGGTTCCGGCACTGCCTCTTGGGGCGTTCGTGGATCAATCGGCGAAAGCGGAATGACGGCTGAAAAGGAGCTCGAACTGCTCAAAGCCCAGGTCCAAGATATCGCTCGTGTCTGTAAAGCTGTCGCTACCGGTGATTTAACTCAGAAGATTATCGTCCCAGTCGAAGGACAGGCCATGACGGAACTCAAGGATATTATCAATTCCATGGTCGACCGCTTGAAGACATTCGCGGTCGAAGTCGAACGTGTCTCGCTCGAAGTAGGAACGCAAGGAAAACTTGGAGGTCAAGCTGTCGTCGAGGGTGTCGAGGGTACATGGAGAGAACTTACCGCCGTGGTCAACAAACTCGCTGCCAATCTGACAAGCCAGGTCAGAAGTATCGCAAAGGTTACGAAAGCTGTCGCCAAGGGAGATCTGAGTGAAACAATCGATGTCGAGGCTAGCGGTGAAATTGCGGAATTGAAAACAACGGTCAACGGAATGGTACGCAAGAATCTCTACGTCGCGCTGACTACAGGTAATGTCGCTACGGACGTTAGCAGATGAAGTCTCTCGTGTATCATTGGAAGTCGGTTCTCAGGGTAAACTCGGTGGTCAAGCATATGTTCCGGATGTTGAGGGTGTTTGGAAAGATCTTACGGTTAACGTGAGTATGCGCGGCGGGACGAGGCTGAATTGCAGGTCAATCGAATGTGTGAATCTCTTACGACTCAAGTGAGGTCTATTGGTAGCGTCACAACGGCTGTCGCTCGAGGAGATTTGAGCAAGATGATTGAGATTGAGGCAGAAGGTGAAATGGCTGTGCTGAAGAATGTGAGCTCGCGGTCGTAACAACAGGCCCCAGCTGACGATAGACTGTAAATTCTATGGTGAGGCAACTGACCGTCTTTGCGAACGAAGTCACGCGTGTCGCTTTGGAAGTCGGTACGCAAGGTATTCTTGGAGGGCAAGCCGTTGTGCCAGGCGTAGAAGGTGTATGGGACGATCTGACGACCAATGTCAACGTAAGCTGGCGATTAGTGTAGAACACCAGCTAACGGCCAGAAAATGGCCAGAAATCTCACAGAGCAAGTGCGAGAGATTGCGGAAGTTACCAAGTCTGTCGCTCGGGGAGACCTCACCAAAACCGTCAATGCCGATGTCCAGGGAGAGATCCTTGACCTGAAAATTACTGTCAATGATATGGTTGCCCAATTGACGGTCTTTGCGGCGGAAGTTACTCGAGTGTCGCTTGAAGTCGGAACAGAGGGAAAACTAGGCGGTCAGGCGTTGGTCCCGAATGTTGAGGGAACCTGGATGGTCTTGACCGATAATGTCAATTTGATGGTGAGTCTAGATCAGCGCATGCAGTATATCAGCTCATGGTCAGGCTTTGAACCTTACGACTCAAGTCCGAAGTTTGGCCGAGGTGTAAGTCTTGTTACACATCAGGGACACAACAGCTGACGCGACAGTACCACAGCTGTTGCTGCCGGTGATCTCAGCAAGAAGATCAATGTCGAGGCTTTTGGTGAAATCTTGGAGATGAAGGTAGGTTTGCGACGGCAGTAACGGAGCTGACATTCAGAACACAGTCAACAACATGGTGGAATCGCTTCGAAGTTTCTCGTCCGAAGTCACGCGAGTTGCCAGAGAAGTCGGTACAGATGGACGTCTGGGCGGTCAGGCTCGAGTGCCTGGTGTTGCCGGTACTTGGAAGGACCTTACCGACTGTGTCAACATCATGGCAGCTAATTTGACCGAGCAAGTGCGGACCATCGCTCATGCTACAGTAAGTGGTGCTCCTTGAACAAGGCGATTTGGCTGACATTTAGACCGCTGTCGCAAGGGGTGATCTCACGCAAAAGGTGGTTGGCGTTAAAGTGTCAGGAGAGATTCTGGATCTGGTCAACACGATCAATAATATGATTGACCAATTGGCTATATTCGCGGCGGAAGTCACAAGAGTTGCACGTGAAGTCGGAACGGAAGGAAAGCTGGGCGTGCAAGCAGAGGTGGAGAACGTTGAAGGGACATGGCAGGAGATCACGTAAGCTGGCGATTTCGAGAGCGTTTGGCAGCTGACAAGCAGTTTCAACGTCAATACGATGGCGACGAACTTGACGTCGCAAGTCAGAGCTTTCGCCCAGATCTCCGCCGCGGCCACAGATGGAGACTTCACCCGCTTCATCACGGTCGAAGCGAGTGGAGAAATGGACAGTTTGAAGACGAAGATCAATCAAATGGTGTACAATCTGCGAGAATCCATCGAGAAGAACACCAGCGCCAGACAACAGGCCGAGTCGGCAAACAGGAGTAAGAGTGAATTCTTGGCGAACATGTCACACGAGATTCGGTATGTCAGCTATCTCGTACTTGCGCGGAAGCTGATGGTAGAACGCCGATGAATGGTATTATCGGAATGACCGTTTTGACATTGGAGTCGGAGTTGACCCGACAACAACGGGAGAACTTGATGATCGTTTCGAGTTTGGCTTCGTCATTGTTGACCATTATCGACGATATTCTCGATATCTCAAAGAGTAAGCGAAGGCCAATGTGACCATACTAATGTCCAGTCGAGGCGGGTAGGATGACGATGGAGCAAATTCCATTCTCGGTCCGACTGGCAGTGTTCTCGGTTCTCAAGACGCTCTGCGTCAAGGCGTCCCAGAACAAGCTGGACCTTATCTTTGACATCGACCCAACCATACCTGACCAGCTTATCGGCGACCCCCTTCGTCTGCGTCAGGTCATCACCAATCTCATCGGAAATGCCGTCAAATTCACCACAAAAGGATCCGTCGCGTTGTCATGTCGGTCAAAGGGCTACATCAATGGCGCCGTGGAGCTAGAGTTCTGCGTAGCGGATACCGGTATTGGCATCAAGCAGGACAAGCTGGACGTTATTTTCGACACTTTTGCCCAGGCAGATGGATCAACCACGCGAAAGTACGGCGGAACGGGTCTGGGTTTGACCATCTCCAAGCGTTTGGTGAACCTTATGGGTGGTTCGCTCTGGGTCGAATCGGAATACGGCCAAGGCTCGAGGTTTTACTTTACGACTTTGGCCGAGATGACATCGTTTTCGCATGAGCAGATTATCGAACGTCTTTCACCATGGGCGAACCGAAATATACTCTTTATCGACACGTTGGGCGACGAGACGGGTATCGCGGAGATGTTGTCAGCTTTGAACCTGCGACCGATCGTCATTCACTCCGTTCAGGAAGTCTGGAACTTGAAAAAGGATATTGCATTCGATACCATGATTGTCGATAGTCTCAGCGCGGCAGAACGGCTTAGAACCGTCGAGCCTCTTCGATACATCCCCATCGTCTTGCTTGCCCCGTCGAACCGACCCCCTGGACCTGACAACCCGTCATTCATCAACCTCCCGGAGAACCGACGAAAGCTGCTCGCGCTTCCCTCAGCATCGGACCAGATGCTTTCACCGATCCAGGTCAAGGATTGCTTGGAGATGGGTATCAACACATATTACACTACCCCACTCAACTTGCAAGAGCTCTCGAATGCGATTGTACCAGCGTTGGAGTCGCATCAAGTAGCGCCAGGAGACAGCGTCAAGGATACTGTGCTTAGTATTCTGTTGGCAGAGGACAATCTGGTCAACCAAAAACTTGCTGTCAAGTTGCTGGAGGTCGCTGGACACAAGATTGAAGTCGCGGACAACGGAGAGATTGCTCTGGAGAAATACAAGTGAGCTACTCCAACATGAAACCGAGCATCTTAGCTGACGTCAGGCGACAACAATCCGCTCGAACGCCTTTCGACGTTATCCTTGTGAGTTGCCCATATATCCACCGACGCAAGCTGATGGTAGATGGACGTGTCTATGCCTGTCATGGGAGGAATGGAGGCCACCGGTCTTATCCGAGAACACGAGACGGGCGAGAATGTCCCGAGGACACCGATCATCGCGCTCACGGCGCATGCTATGATTGGTGACAAGGAGAGATGTTTGGAAGCAGGGTGAGTCTAAGGTATCTGCCGCGTACAACGCTGATCTGTAGTATGGACGAATACGTTGCTAAACCCCTTCGACGTGGCGACTTGCTAGCGAGTATCGCCAAAGTCCTTTCACCCAAAACTGGCGGAGCGACAATAACATCTCTGGACATGCCACCTTTGTTCTCTCGGTAGTCAAAGAGGGCAGTGCGATCATGATTTTGGGTAGAGGACGCGGGTTCAAACCCTTGTGCTTATGACGGACGGACCGGACGGCCTTGATGATTTATACATATCCATTTTGGATCAATATACCCTCGACGCAGTCGACACCTTGTAGCGTATATGCAAAGCGACGTGGATAAGACTGATTGCGCGAAGGCGGGGCTAGAGTGATCGTATGTGCGCAAAGTGCGTGGTGGAACAACCATGGGCTCCTTTGAGGTGGAGATTCCAGAGCGATTGATGTGCTGTCTGTCGCATCTCAGCACCTGAGATGCGCAAAGATGAAAAGAGGTGATCGGTAAAGGAGGCAGCAGGGGTTTGGATCGGCTTATAAAAGGACGTCCTGGGGATCTGGAGACAAGATGTGAAAGGTGCATGCGGTAGATACACTCGGTGGAAGACGGTTCGAGGTGCATAAAGCGGAACCCGGTAGAGGGTGTAGACGTTTTTTTGCCCTGCTCATTCCCCGTGGAAGATACCTTGCTCCAGCTGGACATTTCCCCAGACGAGAACAGTATCGAGAACCCCACCACAATGTTCTCATTCACCCTCCCGCCCCGCGTACGCGCTATAACCCATCATGCGCTAATGACCCAACCCGCCCTCGCACTAGCCCTCACCGCTCTCTCCCTCCTACTCCTCGTCCTTGTCCTCCTGTCTGTTCCTGGACCCATAAAGGGACTGTACTGGTTCTCCATCCCCGCCGAAGTGAGCGGGATGGGTAAGTTGAGTGCGGGCGTTCTGGGTTGGTGCGAGATCGATACCTCCAATTGCACTTATGCGCCACTTTCGTATGTCCCATCCGTTTTCTGACCTTGCGCGTACAGAGTAGTAAAGGCCGGGTGAAGAATGGGGCTGATAATAGCGACAACAAGTACTTATCGACAATGATCGATACGGGTATGGCACTTACCGTCCGGATCATGCTTCCATTAGGTGAGTGACGAGGCGATGGTTCCCCACCGTTCCCTTGTTCTAACCTCAGCGTGCTATTGGTCTATCGTCACCCTCGTCTTCTGGGTGTTACTCGCCATCACCGTTCCTTCCGGCTATAAAATTGTCGACCTCGACTCGATCTCCCGTCATCTCAAATTCGCAGTGGTCGAGGCATCCGTACTCTGCGTGACGCTCTTCGGCAACGTTCTCTGTTGGCTGGCCTTTGGTCTAGGTCGGGAAGCCTATTTGACCGTGAAGAGTGGCGGCGGCGAGCCAGAGTCCGGTAGAGCTATGGAGACGTGAGTCGACCTGCCCCCTTTCACCTTCGCGGCCTATCCCGACACATGTACCCCGCAAGTGTAGGGTTGACAGCAGAACTGCCGTTGCGGCGTTGATGTCCCTTTTCGCCCTGTTCGCCGCGGCTTGGGGGCTACACCTCCGGCTGAAAGACGCTCAAGCCCATTGGAAGGAAGAAGCAGTGATGGTTCGACGTCGATCCATGGCGCTTTCCGCTGCGGGAGCGCTGGGCGACGAGTCCCGATCTACGCTCAATAGCCTCGGCGTGCACGTTGAGAAAGGGGGACATAATGGTACTTCTGCCCGGTGGAGCGACGTACCGGAGTATAATCGAGGCCAGGCCATTCCGGGTTACCGAGGCAGCATGGTGAAGGACCCGAACTACGATGACGAGGAGAGGCTGGACAGGGAGCTCAATCTTGCCAAGCGCAATTCCAGAGATCAGGAGATGATGGTCAGAAGAGCTTCGTGAGTGTTCGACTGAGACATGCCAGGGTCTGACTATATCAGTATGCTTTCGCCGCACGACTCGCCATACGCCGCGGCCCAAGGTGGTCAACATCAGGCTTGAGTCGGAATGAGCGCGAAACCCGCTTCGCTTGAGTGTCGTTACGGGGCCAAGTGTTATCTCTGCGCTCTCAGGCAGAACAAGACCGATCCAGGTAATCGCAGCTAGAATTTTCCCAGTATACACGCCGGGCATGTATTATAGTATCTTTATGAGTGTATTAGTCGACAGAAACCACCATATCTGTGTCAGTACACCAGCCATCACATCAGCACAACCCGCCTTTTACGCATGATGAGGTCACATGACCGGTCCACTACAATCCTTCCAAACGCTACCTACCGACTGTACCCCGCCGAGGCATTTCCATTTGGACTTTGCAGGCCTTCCTGTCTGCTGTGTTCCTCTTGCACTATTGCACTAGCAGATCGAGTAGCTTCCAAAAGACTGGCATCGATCATAAACTCGTCGGCCGTTTTCGATCGTGAGTATGTTCGTGGGTCGAATACGACGAAAGGCCCTCGGATCCAGTTGGGACCGGGTTGGTCGAGGGGAGCGGAGACAGCGGTGGAGGAAGTCAGCCACACTTGCATTTCCGTGTGGTATCGCCATCCTCGGTTGAATCTGGGGTCAGCAAGTGCGGCGTTGAAGAATCACGAGCGACATGTATGTCCACCCTTCCCACAGCCTTTCGCTAATCCCCCGCGAGCAACTACGTCCTCCCAAAGCACCCCGCGCAAGAGAAGCTCATACTCACAGTTCTTCCGCAACCTCTAACTGCAAGACATCTTGTGGCGAGGTGTAGAAAGCGAAGAAGAGTGTGTCTTCCGTGAAGTTTGGAATCTTTGTTTGAACAGGCGGTGCGACCACGTTGTAGCATGCTGGAAGATGATATTGCTCCTCGATACGAATAGCTTGTTGATGGGAATTTGGGTCGATCCACGGGGTAACAAATGATGGGTATAGGGGTCTGCGGTTAGTTTAGGCGGTAATATCCAGCAACAATGCTCACTCTTCCGCCGCGAGGTCCATGCCCAAATCGCTTAGTTCCTCTCCGAACAGCAGCATCCCTCGATCCGTCTTCCCCATGCTGCTCTTAATCTCAAATAACAATTGTTTCAATCCCCACTTGTCCACCGGTGATACCAGTAATTGTTGAACGGGACGGACAACGGGCTCGGGCAGTCTGTTGTGGTTATTCGGGCTATGCCTTCCCCATGATTCCATAGTCCCAGCGCCGGATGTTGGTATAGGCGGATTTGTCGACGGAGTTGCGGAAGAAGAGTTAGAGTTGCCGTTGACAAGGGAAGGTGGAGATTGAGAGAGTTGGTTCCGCATATAGGAAGGTATCTGGGCTTAGCTGTGTACAAGGAAGGGAAAAAGCGACAGTGAATAAGTGGATTATCAAGGAAGATGGGGTGATACATTGGTGCTAGATCGCATTCTGATGGACGTGACAATGGTTGGAAAGCAAAGCCGACACCTACCCTATCCTTGCCTTCTCCCGTATTCAGCGAAGGGAAGTCATCCCGAGCTTGATCATTTGGCAATCCATTTAAATGCTGCGAAGGCGATGTTCCTATTCCCGGTGGTGGCGGTGGTGCGAGGCCCGGTGCGCCCTGCAGATACATCTGTTGCTGGTGATGTTGTGATGTGGACGTCGAGCCCGGTTGCGTTGGTTGAGCTTGCGAGGCATATGTTGAAGATAACGAGCCCAATGCTGGGAACTCGCTCGTTTCTATCATCAGATCCTATGTACCACCTTGAATCATGTGCACCCACCCGTACTTCTTGCGCCGAACCCTGGTGGACCTCTGCTCAACCCCCCTCCTAAAGGCGGAAAGCCTGGTGCGCCTGATCCTCCTTGTTGCGGTCCAGGAACGGATTGTCCAGCTGTGCCTTGACGCGAAGGTGTCGTCGTCGCTTGCTGGCCGGCAGTAGCGTAGAACATGGCATTACTGCTTTGTCCTTGCGGCGCTGATGGACGGTATCCCGGAGGGAACGCTTGTGTTTGTGCACGAGCTGATTGTCAGCGATTTTCACCTGAAAGGGGCGTAGGCGGCTGACGAGTCTGTCTGTTCATCGTACAAGTGCAAGAGGGGCACGATACGCTGACTAGTCTACGAGGTAAAAGGTGTATGTGAGGAAGAATAGGCGCTGGTGTGAGTGATGGTTGGTGGTGATCACCGGTAGAATGAGCGATAACGGAATCAATTTCGGCGTTTTTGTCACTGTGGCAAACAGCGAACAAGCATCAACAGGTGACGACAACGGCGTCTTGTTCAGCGTTGACACTTGACTCGTTCACTTTTCTTAGCAGAACATGGTAAGCTCACTGCCTCAGGGACTATTTGACTCGAGCTTATCGCTAGTCTTCCGAACTACGATACACCCAAAATACTCAGCTTGAACAGCGTAAGCTCTTTCCCCTGATCATGTACACCTAGCTCATATATAGTGCATACGCGATACACTGGAACCGGACATCCAGATATCACCAAATTGTGCGTACACTTGAGGCGTTCACGAAGCTCGCAGTACCGCGACAACAACTAATTCGTAGCGAATGGGTCACCCATCAACATCGTGATACTCTCGCCGGCATTGTTGGACATCCACCATTATTGGCGTACCTTTCGGTCGCGGATGGAGAGTGTCAGGCAAGGGAGAGGTTTGAAGTGATCGAGGTGAGTGGTTGTTCTCCTTACTGCACAATCTCGACTTTCACCTTCTCTGTTCTGCTCTGCTGGAAAACCCGCAGTCCACTGCGTGCGAGACCTGGGCTGATATTTAGCGAATGGTGAAGCCATGTGGAAACCCGCCAGCGAAAACGGATGACTAGTTGCGAAAGGATAGTCAATCTTAGAGGAAAGTGTTGTATGATCATGTATGAGTGATGACCACGCTTGGTGAGCGCTGCAGTGATGAGTCCGCTTTTATCGCGCAGCATAGGATCAGTAGCAGAACAAGTTTCAAAGAGACGTATCGCGTCGATCCTAGAGCGGTCACATAGTCTGAAACATAGTCTGAGGGGTCAGCACGCGCCGATGCGGTAGAGTTGTAAGAAGAGAACAGGTGTTATAGGTTGCCACGAAAGAGAAGAGTGAAATCTACCGGTGGAGGGCGTGTTGTCGCACAACCCTCGCGTTTCAGCTTCCACAATACCTCAATTATCCTCATCTTCTCATCATCCTCATACCGCAGCTGCCCCACTGCATCCTTACACTCTTTAACAGGCGTGCGCATCTCGTAGCAAGTGGTTCATCATGTCAGACGGTATTGGAATCGCCAAGTGAGTCCATCGCCCCCCCCCCCTCACCTCAATCAAGCCTCGCGCCCTTTCTGTCCTGGACACAGCTGATGACCAGCTTGCCAAATCAAGTACATTCTTCGTTTCTCTTCCGTGTCTTGGACTCGAGCTAACAATCCTCTAGAGGCACAAAATCGTCAACCAACGCGGTATTCACATGACCATCATGGTGGTTGGTGAGTCCCTTCGCGCCCGAGCGCAAAGCAAACCTTAGCGAGGCGTGTCGTTGCAGAGCTGATCCTAGGTGAATCCGGGTTGGGCAAGACGACATTGATCAATACACTCTTTGCTACCGAGATTGTGACGCCCAGAAACTACCGAAACCGCGCAGCGAAACAAATGGACAAGACGACCGAGATTGAAATTGTCAAAGCTCATCTGGAGGAGAGGAACTTCAACATCAAGGTTTGTTCAGCTATTGAAGTCTGTATTGGGGCGAAAACCTGATGATAGCTGAGTGTCATCGATACCCCTGGATTCGGAGACTACGTGAACAACCGTGACAGGTGAGCTCCTGCCAAAGCGCGAGAGAGAGGGAAAGGGACTAAAGAACAGTTGGTCACCCATCATCGATTTCATCGACGACCAACACGAATCGTACATGCTTCAAGAACAGCAGCCGCACCGTGGGGACAAACAGGATCTTCGAGTTCACGCTTGTCTCTACTTTCTCAAGCCGAGCGGTCTGACGTACGTCGCAAGGTTGTGACAGCGAGACGTGCTCATGACAGGATCAAACCCCTTGACGTGGAGATTATGAAACGATTGGGCACACGCGTCAATTTAATTCCCGTCATCGCCAAGTCTGACACGATGACCTCGGAGGATTTGGATAATTTTAAAATCCGAGTGAGCTATCCGGCTAGGCGTAGTGCTGACGCCAGGTTCGCGAGGTCATTGCCGCGCAGAGAATCCAAACCTATGTCCCGCCCACGGATACGGACGACGAAGCTGCGGCTGAACATGCGAGGGCTATGGCTGCTATCATGCCCTTTTCCATTATTGGCAGTGTCGACGATGTGACCACCCCAGACGGACGTGTCGTCAAGGGCAGAGAGTACCTGTGGGGTGTTGCCGAAGGTAAGTCCGGTTTACACGCCTGGTCGCGCATGGACCATGATCGCTAACTCCCAGTCGAGAAACCAGAACACTGCGATTTTACAAAACTCCGCGGTTTACTCATCCGCACTTACATGCTCGACCTCATCACCACCACCGAGGAGAACCATTACGAAGCGTACCGTCTCGCTCAGATGGAGACGCGAAAGTTTGGAGAACCAAAAGTCAGGAAGATTGATAATCCAAAATACAAGGAAGAGGAGGAGATGCTGCGAAAGCGGTTCACCGAGCAGGTCAAACTGGAAGAGGCGCGGTTCAGGCAATGGGAGCAACATGTCAGTCGGAGTGCTTCTAGCAGAGTTGGAGCTGACTGTTAGCTTATTGCCGAGAGAGATCGACTCAACAAGGATCTGGAGCACGCTCACTCGTCGATCAAGGCGCTCGAGGTGGGTCGGGTTGTGGTCACGCTAACGACAGGGCGAGTTGGACCAGCTTGCTTCGTACCATCGCCAGGGCGGTAGCGTCGGTCGCCGCTGATCGCTATACCAAGTGCCTGCTAGCTGTTTGAAACGACGTCTTTACACGCCTTGCTCATCTTTACGCTCCTTTTGATACCTCTACCGCCATGTTGATGACCCTTATGGAATATGCAGAAATGTCCCCTTGACCGGGCGCAAATGTTCTCAGTATATCCTCGCTGCGTGGTGCGTCGCACCGGCCGATGCACCCGGTGTGTGTATACTCAGACTGGTTCCATATTGTTGTCGCGTCGTCGAATAACGGACACTGGTGAATCCGGTTGATGATGATTGGTCCATCCGATCGGACCCGAACGGCCTACAAGAAAAGATGACTGCTTTGCATCCTTTAAACAATACAAGCAAAGGTCGTATCGACTCATCGTTGACCACTGAGCTCGCCAGTACTTACCGCGACGGCCAAACTATTAAACCAAGAAAGCCAACACCATAACCCCCGGGTAGTGCGGCAAATCACCCGCTTTCCAGAGTCCAACTTTTTTGGTCGCCCAATCAATTTAACGTTATGTCATTGACACCAATCACCTCTTCTTGTCCTCACACCACCAACCGTACGGCCAAAAACAGATCGCCTGTCCCTCCATCCGCTAAAATGAACGGTCAGGCGTTGCCCACACCGCCCGCTACATCCGATGTCGATGCGGTGTATCAAGCGGTAGCTTACGATCGAGAGGTAGATCTTGAGCCTAGCACTTTTCCCCGTGCCCTCACCTCGTTTGTTTTGGGTACCCGAAAATCCAACCTCGCATTGATCCAGACGCACATGGTGTGCGATACGCTATCTGCACTGCATCCAGGATGCAACTTTTCCGTCGAGTGGATGACGACGGTCGGAGATCGGAATCAGCAAACACCACTACACCTCCTTACGCCTTATTCGCAGCAACAACCGGCAAAATCGCTCTGGACGGACGAGCTCGAAGCGCGTATGATGTCGCTGGGTTTCGACCTGATTGTCCACTCGCTCAAGGATGTCCCGACGACGCTGAAGGAGGGGTGCGAGATCGCGTGCATGTTGGAGAGAGAAGACCCGAGGGATGCGCTGGTGGTCAAGCAGGGATTGGATTACAAGACGTTGGACGATCTGCCAGATGGCAGTATAGTCGGAACGGGGAGTGTGAGGCGAGTGGCTCAGCTCAAACGGGCGTACCCAAAGTTGAGATTTGAGGACATGCGAGGGAACTTGTAAGTCGCGAGGTAGCTAGTTCTTGCCAGACTGACGAGCAGGAACACCCGATTGTCAAAGCTCGACGCGCCAGAATCACCCTTCGCAGCGCTCATCCTCGCCATCTCAGGCTTGACTCGATTAGGCTCTGCGCACCGTGTTACCTCCGCCATCTCCTCGCCTGACCTCTACCACGCCGTCGGACAAGGCGCTCTCGGTGTGGAGATCCGATCCGGAGACGCCCGTGTGCGAGAAACAATGCGAGGGATGGGTCACTGGCAGACTGAATGGCGGTGTGCGGCCGAACGAGGATGTTTGAGGGTGTTGGAAGGAGGTTGTTCCGTTCCCGTCGGTGTCGAGTCGACGCTCGAAGAACTCTCAACTGGCGATAATGAACAAGACGAGATATTCGCGCAAGAACAGTTTGAACAACTCCACGACGACTCGCCAATGCTTTGGTTCTCTGGAATCGTCGACCCCATACATTCCCTCCCCATCTCGCAACCGCCCACACCGTTCGTCGAACGCGCTCCACCCACATTCTCCACCATGCCCCCACTGCGCGCCCGCCGGGCTCGCCTCACACTTCGCGCATGCGTCACATCGCTCGACGGCTCCGAACAGGTCATTCACGCGCCTCAATCAGTCATCGTGCGTTCGTACCAAGAGGCTGAACGCTGGGGAGAGATGTGCGCACGTACAGTAAAGGAGGCAGGAGGCAAGACAATCTTGGACGAAGTTACAGCGATCCGACGGGAGAGAGAACGGAAGGATCTGGAAAACGCTTTGAAACGAAGTATGAGGCAAATGGAGGGAGGGGATGGTACACAGACGCCGGGGGCGGAAGAGCATGTGGGACTGCAGGGGTTGATGAGGACCCTGATGGGGGAGAGCAAGAGCGCGCCGCAGCCTGGCGCATAGGTGTGGACCTTGGAGCGGGCGCGAGCATGGGTTGTGGGGCGCGAGCATGGGTTATGGGGCACGAGCATGGGTTATGGGTCATGGGCATCTTGCATGGTCTGGCATACGGATAAGCTCATCTTGTGTATACGAATGACATGTACATCTTCACTCTCTTCCAGGATCGCGCTCACTTATGCGATACGAGGCGTTCCGAGATGTCTTTCTGCGTTGAACATTTACTCACCGTTCGTTGAACGCCGAGCGTATTCGATAGCCGATCGCTGACGATCGCTAGGATCATTAAAGCTCATCAACAATCCTTACATGCGCTGACATACCAAACACTTTGAGGCACAGAGTAAAGGAATCGGAACGCGTCACGCAGGCCAGTCACTGATATGGCGATACATCAACAGTGGGGGAGATTGATGAAAAGTGTAGACAAGTGTTAGTAAAGGGATCCCGAGGAGTGCAAACAGGGTAATTGGGTGATAGGGGGTGTTCCTGAGTGATTTACACACTCGGGCAGTGTTTTGAGAGGCTCGAAACTTCGCTGCTCATCAGTCTTCTGATCTCGATAGGCCGGATCACAGGCTTCCTGTGCACACATGAGGAGACACATGCCCACCGGCATTTTGACTAGCGGTAGGAATCGAAGATTGTAGGGGAAGAGTAAAATTGAACTCGTATCTGATAGCTCTCTCTTCCCAGCTAGGTATCACTATTGATATTGGGCACGTTGCAGAGACTCGCCGAACCGAGTTTGGTGAGCTACCGAATTTGGTAGTCGCCAAGTATATTTGTCAGGCAGCGTGCGAGACCGAGCTTTCTATGTCCAGTGGCGCAAACGACAATGTCAGGTCTCGAGTACCGGTCAACTCAAATAACTAGGGACTCTACCCCTTATAACCCCCCCCCCCCCCCCCCCCATATTGGGACCTTTTAAGAAATATCACCTTAGCTGGAGAGAAGGGACGAGGGTATCCCCTCAATCCCCGCAGAACGCTACACGAGACCTCAGGATGGATAAAGCGTACATGAAGGCATGGCTCTAAGGCCGACCGCTGAAAACTTGCACGAACTCACCATCTCGGTACATGGCACAGCCACCAGGCCTTCTCTTAGCACACCAAGGCATGTGCAACAGGCTCTGCATGCAAGTCGGGTACCTTGGGAAGATGTAGAACTTGGGACTTGACGAGTGTGGCACGTGGCACATTACGTCTCGTCGCGTCCGTCTTCATTCACGGATACCTATATGCCTCTATCTCAGAGCTCCTCTCTTCTCGTCCCATGCTTCCAGGAATCAGAACAGCTCAGCGGTTTCCACAACACACTCAGCCCGTTAGAATCGCCGTAGCAGCGTTGCGTACCGCATTGAGAGCCGATACCAGGAAAATTCGCCACTCCAATCTATTCATCTCTTACATCGTTCCTGCGGTCGTCTCCCAATGGCGCATTTTTCGAGCAGTCCACTGGCAACAAGTCACATTGAAGAGCCAGGAAGCCAACAAAACAGCATTAGAAGCATCATGGAAGGAAACATCATGAATAGAAACAGCATGAGAACCGAAACTTAATGCATATACAGTAATATGGGCGTGAAAACTTCTCTACTTCTTCAATTATTCTCGATCGGTTTAGTCGACCTCCTCGACGCTGGGGGAGTTGTCGGGTTGTCCAGAAGCTGGGAATCCACCCGGGGCACCACCAGCTGGTGGTGCGCCTCCACTAGCGGCGTAGAACTTCTGCATGATGGGGTTCTAGATGTCAGTTGATATCAAGACTATGCGAAGGAAAAACTCACAGCGACCTGCTCAATGTCACGTTGGAGATCCTCAAACTCGGATTTGGAAGCAGACTCCATGGTGTCGAGGGCCTTGATGGTCTCATCGACCTTCTCCTCGAGAGTCTTCTTGTCCTCAGCGTCAAACTTGTCACCGTTTTGGTCAAGTGTCGACTTGAGCGAGTAGGCGTAAGACTCGACTCCGTTCTTGGCGGCAACACGCTCGGCGACCTCGGCGTCCTCAGCAGCGTACTTCTCGGCCTCGGACAACATGCGCTCGATCTCCTCCTTGGAGAGACGACCCTTGTCGTTGGTGATGGTGATCTTTTGGGATTTACCGGTCGACTTGTCGGCGGCGTTGACGTTGAGAATTCCGTTGGCGTCGACGTCGAAGGAGACCTCGATCTGGGGGACACCACGGGGCGCAGGTGGGATACCGGAAAGCTCGAATTTACCGAGCAAGTTGCAGTCCTTTGTCTTGGCACGCTCACCCTCGAAGACTTGGATGAGGACACCGGGCTGGTTGTCGGAGTAGGTGGAGAAGGTCTCAGACTTCTTGGTGGGGACAGTGGTGTTTCGCTTGATGAGCGGGGTCATGATACCACCAGCGGTCTCGATACCCATGGACAATGGGGCGACATCGAGGAGCAAGAGGTCTTGGGTGGCCTCGGAGGTGTCACCAGTAAGAATGGCGGCTTGGACGGCGGCACCGTAGGCGACGGCCTCATCGGGGTTGATGGACCTGTTGGGCTCACGGCCAGAGAACATGTCGGAGACAAGCTTCTGGATCTTGGGGATACGGGTAGAACCACCGACAAGGACGATCTCGTTGACGTTGGACTTGTCGATCTTGGAGTCTCGGAGAACCTTCTCGACCGGGTCCATGGTGGATCGGAAGAGGTCTTGACAGAGCTCCTCGAATCGGGCACGGGTGATGGAAGTGTAGAAGTCGATACCGTCGAACAGAGAGTCGATCTCGATCGAAGTCTGGGCGGCGGAGGAAAGAGTTCGCTTGGCTCGCTCACAAGCGGTTCGGAGACGTCGGAGAGCTCGGGCGTTGGAGGAAAGGTCTGACGTTAGGACGGCTCAATTACTTTCAAAACTGTTCAACTCACCCTTCTTGTTCTTCCTCTTGAATTCTTGGACGAAGTGGTTGACGAGACGGTTGTCAAAGTCCTCACCACCCAAGTGCGTGTCACCAGCGGTGGCCTTGACCTCGAAGATACCCTCCTCAATGGTCAAAAGCGAGACATCGAAGGTTCCTCCTCCGAGATCGAAGATGAGGACGTTCTTCTCACCGGCGTCCTTCTTGTCCAAACCGTAAGCAATGGCGGCGGCTGTTGGCTCGTTGATAATTCGGAGAACATCAAGACCAGCAATCAAACCAGCATCCTTGGTGGCTTGTCGTTGCGAGTCGTTGAAGTAAGCGGGGACGGTAACAACGGCCTTGGTGACGGTTCCACCGAGGTAAGCCTCAGCGGTCTCCTTCATCTTGATGAGGACCATGGAAGAGATTTCCTCTGGGGTCTGAATGTCAGCAGTGCCACAGTCGTGCTGACATGAGGACAACTTACGAATTGCTTCTCCTCACCACGGTACTCGACCTGGATGACGGGCTTGGATCCCTTGTCAATGACCTTGAAGGGCCAGTGCTTCATGTCGGCCTGGACCTCGTTGTCGGCGAACTTACGACCGATCAGTCGCTTGGCGTCGAAAACGGTGTTGTAAGGGTTCATGGCGACTTGGTTCTTGGCGGCATCTCCGATTAATCGCTCAGAGTCGTTGAAAGCGACGTATGATGGGGTCGTTCGGTTACCTTGGTCGTTGGCGATGATCTCGACTCGCTCGTTGGTCCAGACGGCGACACAAGAGTAGGTTGTACCCTGGTATGGTCAGCGACAGCAAGCACAGTGGCAGGTCGGGGCAACTCACCAAATCGATACCGATAGCTTTGACCATTTTGTTCTATGTGTGTAAAGTGTTTAAGTGATACAGTAGTGTGGGCGATGAAAGCCTTTAGTTGTTGTTGGTGGTTGGGAGAAAGAAAAGTTGACAAAAGTGGGAACGCAGTCGAGGGGTTTTAAACCACTGCACCGAGCACCATGGAGCTTTTCCAGCGTGCCAGAACATTCCATTCTATCTAAACGTCATCATCTTCTTTAATCGATCCGCAACTAGTGCTTTCCAGTGTGTTCGAGTGTAATCCGGGTAATACGAGAAGGACCGATTTGTATTGGATCGGGTGGATTTTGTAATAGCGAAATTGCCACCGTCATAGAAATCACTGGAACAGGGCTCTTATGTCCGGCGGGTAATCGCCCGGATGACACCGGCAGCAGCCAGGACCTTCTAGGTACGTATCGCATGCGATACATTTAGCGCAAAGAGGTTGTGCCGACGCTTTAGAATCACATGCAAGAGCTGGATGCGCAGTGCCGCATACGCCCGCGCCACGTGCCACACTCGCCCTCGAATATATGCACAGACCTCTTCTCGGACCACTTGCTACAGGATACATGGCTATCTCATGGCTTATATCTCGCCCATACAACTGATTGCTACGCCTGAGCAGGCCTCGTTCACTTCGGCTCTGGCATCTTGCCCAACGCTTCCAGGTTGTATCTGACGTTTTCGGAGTAGTTGGCAAAGAGCTGAGCGGTGACTTGGGTTGAATGCGCCGATGTGAGGAAATCCTGCCAATCAGCTTCGCGACTCAGCTTTAGTGTCGACTCATGCACGTTGATACAGTTGTTCATCTCCATTACAGCTTCGTTGCATTTGTCCTGCCGGTCAGTCCGGAACACAACATCAGCAGGATAGCAGGAGCGCTTTCACGAGTCGCTACCACTCGTCCGCTTGTCGAATGTGAAATTTCACTCACAACATTCTTGATGATCCTTTCGAGTAAGACAGCTTGTTCTGCTTCATGTGGATTCTCCATGTTGTTGTGATTTTGACTTGTTGCAAGCGTGTACGAGCGGTTGAAGCAGGATCAACAATATCCTAAACGCGTCGGCGCGTCGGCGGCGGTCGCCACAGTATTAAATTTCCGGAATGGAATACCGTGGACTCGGTGTGGGTATATTTGTTTTCGACATTCGCCACCCGGTGCGGCCGATCTCGCGTTTTATGATGTTTGGGCGGCGAGTCGTGTACTCAGGGCGACGCGATGGCCATCGCCGTGGGGTTTCGGGTGGTACGACGAATTCCTTGGTTTGCCTCTCGAACCACTTTTTTCACCGCCTACTCTTCACTTTTCTCATCACCTCTCTCCCTTACTTAACCGGTACAGACGGTCACGTACGATCCTCTAGATACTTTGAGTTGTATCCAAAATCACTCGTTTGTTTGGATACTTTAACTAGACACACATTTTACACCCTACCCACCTTTCTCGCATCGATCCTCCACCATGATCAAGGAAACTGCCATGCAGGTGATCGACCAGTACTTTCCGGCACTGGCCCCTCACCTTCAGACAATGAATGCCACCGAGTCGCAGTGGGCATTGTACGGAGGTGCCGACTTGTCACACCTGAACTGGCTCGAACGTTCGTGGTCGAGCTACTACATCTGGATGGGCAACCCAATTATCGCGACCGGCTTGCTTTCTTTCCTCATCCACGAGGTATGTCTGGTTGACGCTAGCCAAGATCCCGACTAACGGATAGGTCGTCTACTTTGGCCGCTGTATCCCTTGGGTCATTATCGACAAAATCCCATACTTTCAACAATGGAAGTTGCAACAGGATAAGCACGTATCAAACGAGCAGCTCTGGGCTTGCACCAAGGACGTCCTGATCACCCACTTTACCTGCGAATTCCCACTCATTTACCTTTTCCACCCCATCTGCTGCTACTTTGGCATGTCGACCTACGAGGTTCCGTTCAGCCCCATCCCGCTCATGCTCGCCCAACTCGCCTTCTTCTTTGTTTTTGAAGACACGTTCCACTACTGGGCGCACCGAGCCCTCCACTGGGGTCCTCTGTATAAGCACATCCACAAGAAGCACCACACCTTTAGCGCGCCTGTCGGACTTGCTGCAGAGTACGCCCACCCTCTCGAAGTCCTCATTCTCGCTCAGGGTACCATCTCTGGTCCTTTCCTCTACTGTCTTTTCCGACAAGATCTTCACATCCTCACTGTTTACATCTGGGTCACTCTTCGTCTCTGCCAAGCCGTCGACGCGCACTCGGGTTACGACTTCCCTTGGTCTCTCCGACACTTCCTGCCGTTCTGGGCTGGAGCCGACCACCACGACTGGCACCACCAGTCCTTCATGGTATGTCGAGCTGCTTCACATCACATTGCACAGTGTTAATATTCAGGACTGCTACTCGACCTCTTTCCGATGGTGGGACCACTTTCTCGGAACTGACCAGAGGGTGAGTCTATCGTTTTCACCTAACCGAGACATGCTGATCGGGAGTACAAGCGCGCCAGGGCACGTATCGCCGCAGCCAAGGCTAGCGACAAGGCCAAGATCCAACAGGAGGAATACGCCGAGGCGGAGAAGAGGGGTAATAAGGCGGAACGTGCACTCCTGCAAGGCAAGATTGCCAAGACCGAGTAGTTGTATCCACACGCTCGTGCTTGTTGCTTTAGTTAGAAGCGCTCTACCGCAATAGACACTCATACCGCTAGCCCAGCATATGAATTAACGATGAACGTCCCTCTTGTATGACTTGTGTACGCATCTTTACTTCGTTGATGGTTGTGCGATCGCCGAGCCTGTTTGCAAGCGCAACTCGAATCAGTGTTTTGAGCAAGAGCATGAGATGCAGATTCCGCGTTGATCCGTTTACGTCACTGCCACGTGAGGCCTCAGTTACCTCGGTTCAGGCGTCATCGCTATTTCTCGTCCACAAGCACACATCCACCTGTTCATCTTCTCTCTTACTACTCCCTAGACCCTCTTCGTCGCATGCGAGCGAGATGCAGGCTCTCAAAGATGTCGCACTACGACTACTGAACGTCTATGTGTCGCCATACGTTGAGAATTTGAATGCGCACGATCTTTCCCTTTCCGTCTTTGGCGGTGAGTTTAGCACACCTCCCCCCTGCCTCCCTTTTATGCCGTGCTGACTCTAGGTAACCTCCAATTCCACGGCTTGCACCTGAAAAAGTCGCTGTTGGAGCGATTTGGCTTGCCTGTGGAGATTGTCGCTGGGGATATTGGGAATCTATCAGTGACGATTCCTTGGACGCAGCTCAAGACACAACCAGTCAAGATCAATATCGATGACGTCTACGTTCTGGCTCGAGCACGACCGCAAGGCAAAGTAGATCCAGAGGAGGATGAGCGAGTGGAACAAGCGACAAAGCAGGAGAAACTGCGGTCGGCAGAAGCGGTTGATAGTGCTGCGAGTCAGGTCGGAACGAAGAATGCCGATGATGAGAGTAAGCCAATCGTCGTGCTGAAGCTGGAGGACGAAGCTAAAGATGCAGCAAAGCAGACGTATGTCGGGGCGATCATCTCAAAGGTGGTGGACAATGTCCAGGTGCATGTCAAGAACATCCACATCCGATATGAAGATGGAACAAGTGCTCCTGATGTGAGTATGCAACTCTTCCAGTGGGCGTCACTGACAATAGCACCCATTTGCTGCTGGTATCACCCTTTCCGAGTTCACCGCAGTGTCCACTGACGGGAACTGGGTGGAAGCATTCATCCAAGATAGCTTACACGGTGTCCACAAAGTACGCAATCCAGTCATCTCTCGTGTTAAGCTCACTCCAGCTTGTCAAACTCGACGCTCTTTCCGTCTATTTCGACACTGACACAGGAAGTGTGGGCAAAGGCGATGATCGAGAAGGCACACTCAATGCCCTTAAATCGATGTTGGTCGGTCTGCCATCGCATCAATACATCTTGAAACCCGTTACTGGAGAAGCTAGAGTCATCGTCAACAAATCCATGTCGTCTGAATCACCGAAAGTCGACGCTCAAGTAATCTTTGACGAAATCGGAGTCGTGTTCGATCGAGACCAATACAGAGATGCGCTATCGATGGTCGACGTGTTCCACTTCTACCGACGTACACATCAATACCATAAATTTCGTCCTCCAGAGGAAGAATTTGCCGCAAATCCAGCGAAAGCGAGATTACGATTCGCGCTCAACGCGATCAGCTCGGAGATCCATGAGAAGAGAAGAAGGTGGACGTGGGAGTACATGGCGGAAAGGAGGGACACAAGAAAGAGATATGTGGATATTTACGTCAGGAAGCTTGCTCTGCCGGATGGCAAAGTTCTAGCTGCAGACGTGGGTCGAGTCTCCTGCCGCGAAATCAGCTGATCACTAGGATGACACCGCATTGACAGAGATGGAGGACGCCTTGACTTACTCTGATATCCGGTTCTTCCGGTCGGTTGCTCGGGCTCAAGCAAAGAAGGACGCCGCGACCAGAAGAAAACTCGAGGCGGAGCAAAGGAAGAACCAGCCTCAACGGCAAACATGGGGTCAGTGGATCTGGGGTGTGCCGAAAGAAGACGACGAGACTTCTGGCATGACCGAGGAGGAAAAGAAGGAGATCGACGATATCATTGATTACGATGCTGAAGCTGCTGCAACGATAGGCTCGACACCGCGCGATTTCATGAAGGCTAGAGTGTCGGCCAAGCTTAATAAAGGATCGTTTTCGCTTCGAACGGACCCGCATGGCAAGAACAACGACATCATTGCGCTTGTTTTCGATTCCTTTTCTGCAGATGCGCTGCAGCTCACCGACTCTGTGACCGGAAAGCTCGCTCTTGGCGGTTTCAGGGTGTACGACGGGACCACCCCGGACTCGCTTTACCCCCAGATCGTCCGCGTCAAGGATATCGAGGGGTCAAGTAGTCAGAAAGGCAGCAGTCGGCAAACATCGCTAGGCGTTGGCGGTACGGACAACGCGCTCGCGGAACTGAGCGACGAGATGGACAAGGACGAAAGCGTCGATCCATTCTTCGTCATGGAGGTGGAACAGAACCCGCTTGATGGGCACGCCGATACCGCATTGAAAGTCCGGATGCGACATCTCGAGATTATCTATCACAGAGGCTATGTCGAAGCGGTGGTTGCGTTCTTCAAACCACCAGCAAGTCAGCTAGAGTCGATTAGCGCTCTGCTCGATGCCGCAGGACAGACTCTTGACGGTATCCGAAAGGAGACTCGAGCAGGTCTGGAATACGCTCTAGAACAGCACAAAACGGTCGACATCCGCGTGGACATGAACGCTCCGATCATCATCATCCCCATGGACATCATGGCTAAAGACTCACAAGCTCTCGTTCTCGACGCAGGTCATATTGCTGTCGAATCGAAGCTCGCCGACCAAGACCAGTTAAAAGAGGTCCAATCTAAACGGGGTCGGCAGTACAACGACGACGACTTCCGCCAATTGGAAAACCTCATGTACGACCAGCTATCCCTGCGGCTTGAATCAACGCAATTGCTCATGGGCGACAGCATTGAAGCTTGCATGCGCGCTATTGAAAAACCCCACACCGCCCATGAAGACGATCTGCACATTATCGAGCGGATCAACATGTCATTCACCGTCCACAACGCTATCGTCAACGCGCCAAATCTTACTCGGTTCAAGATCGCTGGTGAACTGCCAGAATTGCAGGTCAACTTTTCAGACAGAAAGTACAAGACTTTGATGAAGTTTATCGATGTCGCTATACCCAAATTTGGCGATGACGCACCTGCCGAACACGCCCTTCCAGTCTTACCCGCTGCAACCCGACGTTCTTTCCGACCTCAGCCGATCGAAGAGTACACCCTGGATGATTCACGGTCAATCATGTCCAGCAAGACTGTCGACAGGGATGCTGCAGGTAGGGACGACGACGATAGTTCCGTCGATGGCAAAGGGACGGACCAATTTTACGAAGCGACAGACGACACGACTGAAAGTCAGCGACAAGCTATCCAGCAGGTCACATTTCAGTTTTCCTTCTCAGTGGGCAAACTCCAAGCATCGCTGTTCAAATCAACATCTGCGACAACGGAAAAAGCTCTGGCAGACGCTGTGCTCGAGGGTTTCGGTCTTACGTTTAACCTGAGAAAGTATGACATGTCGGTTGACCTCTTCCTTCGCTCTCTCACCCTTGCCATGGTTGAACAAGGTCAAATCAGACGGCCGTTGCTCACGTCTGCTCAAAAGGACAAGAACGACTCTGACTTCAAACTTATCCAAGTGCGGTATATGAAGGTTCAGAAGGACTCGCCAGAGTTCATGACCGTTCACGAAGGCGTTGATCAAAGTGTTGATACAGAGCTGTCCACTTTCAACATTACTGTTGCGCCGGAACCGATCTTGTCGCTAAACGACTTTATCATGACGACCTTTGTACCCCAAGATGAGGTCGCGCCCGAAGCCGAGAAGAAAACAGGCGGCGAGATGGTTAGGGAGGAGGTCCAGGAGGTTGCGAAGTCGACCGATAAGATTCGTGTTCGCGTGAAGTTGACTAGTGTGCAAGGTCAGTCCACAGCTAAAAAGTGGTTAGCTAACAAGCAGTCTCACTCGAGAACAACGATGTCAGATTCGCTCTCCTCGCTCTTCCCGCCGCAGACGTCGCGATTATGCTCCGCAGCGGTACCCTTCGTGTTGGCGCTCGTCTGGGCAACATCTCGCTCGAAGATTTGTCCGAGGGCGAAGTCGCCGATCCAGCCTTCAAACGGCTGCTAACGATCGAAGGCGAGGAGTTGGCTGATTTCAGCTACGAAACCTTCGACCCGACAGAGCCCGAGACTTTCCCAGGATACAACTCCTCCGTCCATCTCCGCACGGGTTCGCTCAAGTTTACGTTCATGGAGAAACCTGTACGCGACTTGTATGCCTTTGCGCTCAAATTCGCGCGGATGAAGGCGATCTACGATGCGGCAAGTCAAGCGGCTGTCCAGCGAGCCAGCGAAGTCACGAGGATGCACTACGATGTGGTGGTCAAGACGCCAATCATCGTCCTCCCGCGCGATGGATTGACCTCTCCGGATGCGTTGATCCTGCGGTTGGGTGAGATCGTCGCTCAGAACCAATACTTGAGCGATCCAAACGATACCAGTACCATTAAAGCGAGTCTGCGAGGCATCAACGTGGCTTCGGAGATTGAATCCGGTGGGAAGAGATCAAAGGTTCAGATCGTCGACGATGTCGCTATCACTGCACACGTGAAGCAAGCAGGAGGTACCGCCCACCGCCAAGACCAGCACGCGGCTGATACAGAGGTGCGCTAGAACTCGTTCTATCTTGCATAGGCTAACGGCAGGTCACCACAGAGATGAGCAACGTCAAGGTCTCGCTCACACAACGTCAATACGTCTTGCTCATGGAACTAGTCGAGGCCGTCCCCAGAGCTTTGAGCGATATCTCTGAGGCTGACATCGCCCCTGAATCTCTACCAGATACGCCCATCGATACATCAACCCCTCCCACACCTGCGAGCGAAATGCAAGAATCGGAGTCCGGCGTCAATCTCGAGCCCGAACTGACTGTGGCTCAAAAGGGCAAGAACCACGTTCAGATCTGGACGACCCTCGATCTCGTCTTTTCCGTCAATTCCATTGCTCTAGAACTGTACGATGGGGAAGCACAGAACGAGGAGGATCTAGTCAAGTATTCCATTGCAAGATTTGCGCTGGAACAGACGCATGTGGGCATGAAACAGCTCTCGGACGGTGCGATGGAGGCGGAGTTTTCGTTGAAAGCGCTTTCGTTCTCCAACACTAGAGCCGGAGCCAGTGTCTTCAGAGACATCATTCCCTCTGCCGAACATAAGGGCAAGCAAGTGTAAGTCACCCCTCGAGGTTAGAAGTCAGCTGACATCTAGTATGGTACAGTACACCATGTCAGGCGGTAACGATAAATCGGCTTTAGCAATTGTCACTATCGACAGCCCCAGGCTGATTCTCGCAGTAGACCCTCTTGCTGCGCTTCTCGAGTTTGCCATGAGCCCGTTCAAGAAAGCGCCTGAGCCCCAACAGCAGGCCTACGTCGAAGAGATGGAAGCAAGGGAAGGTCCGGCCGAGAAAAAGGGCTCCCTCGCTATCCGGATGGAGATTATCGATTCCACAGTGATCGTTCTCGCCAACGATTCTGACCCGCGTTCGCAGGCTATCCAGCTCAACATTAAAGAGGTCTTGCTATCGCAACAAAGCATTGTTGCGCTCAAAGTGGACAAGCTGGGCATGTCGTTTGGACGTATGGACCGACCCAATGATCGCGTCAAGTTTCTTGATGAGCTTAATATCGCCTTGTCACTTGATACACGCCAAAAGGGCTCCCAGCAGATGTCTAGCTTTGATGTGGATATCCCTGACCCGGTTGTGTTCCGCGCGTCATACTCCGACATTATGCTCATCATGGACATCATCAACAAAGCCACGGCTGCGGCTACGCGTGCCACCGCTCCAGCCGGCAAAGTTCCCGCGCCGAGCAGGGATCGAAGGTCCAGCCTTATTGGCGATTCCTCCACTGCCGATGCGTCAACTGCGTTGGCGATTTCGACAAAGGGCGAAAGAAGAACATCCGTCAGCCATCGTCGAGCTTCGGTCGACAAGTCGAAAGTGCTTGTATCGAAAGAACAGCTTAAAGCGCGTATAAACGGATTCCAGTTCGTTCTCGTTGGAGATCTACAAGAGCTGCCCTTTGTTCATCTCTCGACCGACGAGTTTGTTGTCAGTGTCAACGACTGGTCTGGAGACCTGCGAATGGCGACATCGATCACAACGTCTATCCGGTACTTCAACCTGACAAACTCGCATTTCGAGCCTTTGATGGACCCTTGGAAGTTTGATCTGCGCGTGAACCGAACTTCCGTTGGACCGGGACAGATGCCGCTCAACGTCCGCTTGTCTGCCGCCGAGCGCTTGGAGATCAACCTGACCTCGGCATTCATCGAGCTGGCCATCACGACCGCTACAGTGTGGTCGAGAGAAGGCGACAGAATCAAGGAAGGAAAAGGAAACGACGCGCCGTTCAAGATTCGTAACAGAACCGGTCTTTCCATGATGCTCTGGCCGGAACCGCAGGATCTGACGAAAGAGATCAAGAAAAATGCAGCAAAGACGCTTCACGATGGCGCAGAAGTCCCGTGGCGATTCGAGGACCGAAAGACCACTCGTGACAATGTTTCAGCTGTCCGACACAACTCGCTTGGTGTTAAGCTCGAGAACTGTCCTTGGACCGAGGCGCTTCGTGGTATTTCCGTTGATCGAGAGGGCGAGAATATCCTACTGCTCCGCCCGAAGATCGAAAAGGTCTCGCATCAGCTAATGTGCGAGGTCAAGCTGGAGCACAACATCAAAGTCATCACGTTCCGGTCCACCCTAAACGTCGACAACAAGACGTCTCACCCCGTCGAGATGATTGTCGTCGACACTCACGGTAAAGCCATGGGCGGAGCTATGAAAATTGATCCGGGAGAATCGTGTCCGATTCCACTTGTTGCAGTATACGACGGACGGTTCCGCATTCGACCACTGAAAGGCTTTGGCTTCGACTACGGCTGGTCTAGCATGATTCATTGGACAAACCTCATGAAGCGATCCAAGCGGTCGATCAGCTGCAAACCGATGAATCAGGGCGATACCGCGTTCTATTTCCAGGCTCAAGCAGTGTTCGACGCGACGGACCCAGTCGCGAAGGTCTATCCCCGCATGTCGGTCACTCTTCGTGCTCCGATTGAGATCGAAAACTTGTTGCCGTACGACATCAAGTATCGAATCCATGACAAGAACTCTGGATTATCGTCAAGCGAGTTCCTAGTCAAGGGAGGGACCTTCCCGGTGCACACGGTCGAGTTGAGTCACCTGATTCTTCTCTCAATTGCACCGGAAGATACCAACCTCAAGCACAGCGATTACGCCATCATTAACACTGATGATTCTGAATTGCCTATTGAGGATCACTTCCACCTTCCCGACGCTCAAGGCATGAAGCTCATGCTGAAGCTGCACTACTACGTGTACCCTGACTCTGGCGGAGCGAAAAAGGTTCAAGTCTACAGTCCGTACATATTCCTCAACAAGACGGGTCTGCCGTTCGATCTCGCCGCAAAGACATGGACGGGCGGTCAAAAAGCCGTTGCTGGAAGCGACCTCTTCGGTCATGACTACCAAAAGGACACGCCAACGCCATTCATGTTTGGTTATCCGAATGAAGATCGACGAAACAGGCTGTTCTTGAAGGTGGCCGACTCGAAATGGTCCAAACCACTATCATTCGAGACTGTCGCAGCGGACATGCTCATCCCGTTGACCTCCGCCAATGGCGACAGCGAATTCTACATCGGATTGTCTTACGCTGAGGGACTGGGAAAGTACAAGTTGACAAAGGTAATCACGATCGCACCACGATTCCTCATTCAAAACTCGTTCGAGCACGCTCTAAAGATCCGTCAACCGGGCACGGACAAGTACATCGATCTCGCACCCGGGAAACGTGAAGCAATCCACGAGCTCAGCTCGAGGTCGTCGCCCGAGCTCGCAATGTCGCTGTCCGAAGGGGAGCTCAGCTGGTCTGCCCCGTTCAATATCGATGACATAGGACGTACCAACCTCGTATTGAGACGCGGTGGACCGAAAGGCAAGCTGTACCTGATGCACATCGACACGCACATCGAAGGCTCAAGCATCTTCATCTATATTTCGCGCGAGAAAGGTCCATGGCCGCTTCGCTTTCAAAATGACACAAACGAGACATTGACGTTCCAGCAAGTCGACAAAGATGGCTATTCACCGAAAGATCGATGCGCACCTATCATGCTCAAACCGCACTCGGAAGCGCAGTACGCCTGGGACTACCCTACCGCTCAAAACAAACGTATTCAATTGAGTATCCACCGGGAAGGAACAGAACGACAGCCTATCGGTCGACCTATTGACATGATGGCTATTGGTATTCAGCCACCGATCAAAATCCGGCCTATGGCTAGCAATCAGCGTTCTTTGACGGTATCGATGGATATCCAGGCGGATGGCAACTCGCAACTGCTCATCATCTCGCCTTACAACGAGGATACATCTGTTTATAAGCCTACTAGGAAAGGAGCAGGCGGTATCTCGCGATCCGATAGTGTCGAAAGTTTGACCACAACATCGTTCGAGACGGTCGCTGTTTCTGAAAAGCCGAATCTGAGCATTTCCGTCGATCTCGAAGGTATCGGTATTTCAGTCATCACGAAACGACCTGATGAGCTGGTATATCTCTCCCTGCGTGGGCTGCAGCTGGGTTACTCGGATTATCCGCAATACTATGACGCGTTCATCGACTGTAAATGGATTCAGATCGATAATCAGCTCTTTGGCGGTCTGTTCCCTATCATCCTTTATCCAACGGTCGTGCCGAAAGACGGCAAGGAGCTCGAGAGCCATCCAACTCTGCAGGCTTCCGTGGCTGTGCTCAAAGATCAGGGTGAGTTAATATCCAACCCAAGATGTCAACCAAGCTGACGAATAGCGCACGGTGTTGTGTTCGTCAAATACGCGACGATACTTTTGCAAGCGATGACAATTGAGCTTGACGAAGACTTTTTGTTCGCTTTGCTAGACTTTGCCAAGTTCAAAGACGCCGCATGGAAGGAGCCAACTCATGAGTGAGTGAAGCTGATGGAGGAGGCACTAAGGGTGGAGCTAAATTCAGTATCCTCATCGAACACCCCAAAGAGATCCCAGAACCGGACATCAACAGCGGAACAGCGGATATCTTCTTCGAGGCGTTGCAACTACAGCCGATGCAGCTGGAGCTGTCGTTCATGAGGACGGATCGGGTGAATGTGGATGAGAAGTGAGTAAACACCACCCAAGGTGAAGGATGCCACTAATATGATAGAGTGTCAACGCGAAATCCCTTCTATTATGCCTTCAATGTCCTCACTATGACGCTCGGAAATGTCAACGCCGCCCCTTTGACCTTCCGCGCCCTCTTCCTCGAAAACTCGAGATTGAGCATGCCGTCCCTTGTCGAACGAATTCAGCTACATTACCAAGAACAAATGATGGCTCAGATCTACCGTGTGCTCGGTTCCGCCGATTTCCTTGGTAACCCTGTTGGTTTGTTCAACAACATCAGTTCGGGATTCTCAGACATCTTTTATGAGCCGTACCAGGGTATCGTTATGCACGGCAACAAGGATATCGGACTTGGCATCGCAAGGGTGAGTTGCGTTGGTTACCAGTAGCGCAGAACTAACGATCAGGGCGCGACAAGTTTTGCAAAGAAAACAGTGTTTGGAATTACCGACTCCATGACCAAGTTCACCGGCTCCATTGGGAAAGGTTTCGCAGCAGCGACTCTTGACGCCGAGTTCCAGAGCAAGCGACGAATGACACAACGCCGTAACAAGCCCAAGCACGCGCTTTACGGTGTAGCAGCCGGAGCTAGCGCGTTCGCTGACAGTGTTACATCTGCGTTCGAGGGTGTGGCAAGTAAGCCGATCGAAGGAGCCGAGAGTGGAGGAGCGGCAGGATTCGCCAAGGGAGTAGGAAAAGGTTTCGTCGGACTGTTCACGAAACCTGCTGTGGGCGTAATGGACTTTTTATCAGCGTCAACAGAAGGAATCAGAAACACCACGACAGTGTTTGATCAGATGGATATCGATCGGGTCAGGCTGCCAAGGTTCATCTCCTCAGATGGCGTCCTCCGGGTAAGTACCGCCAATGCTTGTGGGTTCTAAGTTGATGTCTAGCCATTCTCGCCACGAGAAGCGCTCGGTCAGAGCTGGTTGAAAGATTTGGATGCTGGAAAGTATTTCCACGATAACTACGTCGCTCATCTGGGTGAGCTGCAGCTTTTAGGCAGGCCGGGATAGGAGCTAACAACAGATATCCCAGGCGACGACGCTGTGTCAATCTTATCGAACAATGGTATCTTCAACGTCCAGCTGAAGAAGCTACGGGTTTTGTGGCACGTGCCCTTCTATCAGCTGGGTTCGCTTTCCCTCGAGAGCAGTGGGATTGCGCTGTATACCCGAGAGGGGAAACATGGGCCGTTTTTGGCAATCTCGGAGAAGACGGGTAGAGAGTGGTATTTCAGGCAGATTGGACGGTACGTCTTGCAGTCCTTTGGAAAGAATCTCTGAGCTGACGTGCAGGGTGGTCACGCAGTATAACAAGGTGCATGCTCAGCGAGATGACTAATTTTCTTCAGTAGATGAGGTATATACGTGTATAATATTAGGCGAGTATCAAGGTAGATGAGTCAGTATGCAAATGAGTTGGTTTTCGGATGACCTCATGATAACGGCCGATGCGATATTTGCCACTCGACTCGCCTGTTCGGATCCGGAGGTTGCAAGCACACTAACCGCCTCCACTCTGCTCCTCCCAGCTTGAATCGATCATTCCGCCTTTCTTATACACACTTCATAGCACCCAGTATGGTCAAGAAGCAACCTTTCAACGATTTTCTCAACTCACCAGGCCCTTCTACGCCTCGCGGAAGAGGCAGAGGTAGAGGTGGCGGCGGCGGAAGTGGTGGATATCGAGGGGGTAGGGGTGGAGGCGGAGGGGGCGGAGGCCGATCGAGCTTCAACACTGATTACTCGAACGTGCCGCTCGATTATGCCAATATGAACAACCGAGGGTACAAGAAGAGTGAGGGTGAGTCCCTCTTCTCCTTCAAAGTTTCACGGTGCTACGCCTCAGTGCCAACAATGAGCACGTTGGCTGATGACAGGATACGAAGTCGCCCCTTTCGGTTCAGAGTCCGGAGGTCCTCAAACACCTGGAAACCCTTACACTCCTCGTGGTAGGGGAAGAGGTGGAGGCGGAGGTGGTTTTAGAGGGAGAGGCGGAGGCCGTGGCGGTTTCAACGATGCGAAGTCTACTCCTGTCGGCTCGAGAACACCCGTAACGGGATTAGGGTATCATGGACAAGGTCACAAGTTCTCTTCGGAACCTATTACTCTCAACAGAGACATGCTGGGTGGCAATGGTGGCCGGAAGAGGGGGCTTGGGGATACCGTGGGTAAAAATGGAGTGACGTGGGGTGGAGGGATAGCACCGTTGTTCGTGAAAGCGGGAGAGCTGTTCAAGGATGGCGAAGTGGATATAATCAAGGTTGATCCAGGTGAATAATCCCTTCCACTCTCTCTGTTATACGGTCTCGCGGGGCGACGAACGGGAGTCATGTGTTCAGGGTCGAACTGAACTGATCATAGTCACGGAACAAGTCACTATCGACGTTGAACCGTTGTCAGATCCCTCTGCGCCACAGATGAACGATCTGAACGACGAACTCGAGGTGGAGCTTATGACGCCTCATATCGAAGTCGGTATACCTTCTCAATCCCAGATCAGCTCCTGGACGCCACCAAGATCGGAAGTGTCGCAGCCGGAACAGCTCGAAGATTCGTTCGACGTGGATGTCGACGAAGACGATGACTCGGATGATTACGAGACCGAGAAGGACGATGAAGTTATGAAAGAGACGCTGGCAGCTGTCGAAGCTGATACCAAACGTGATCTCAACAACACTGCTGGTTCTGCGGTCATAAGCATTCACGCCGAAGAGTATGTGGAAACCGCTGCGATGGAAAGCATACCCAGTCCACCTATCATAGAAGAAACCGAAATCCTCGCTCAAGTCGCCGCCGAGATCCAAATGTCTGAACAGTTGCTCGAGGTCGATTCCGTTCAAACACAGATCGAAACGCCCTCGCCGGCATCCGATACGTCAATCCAGCCTGAAGAGAGCATGACGCAAGAAGAGCTGGAATCGATGTTCTTCGTGGACACTGAACCCGTCACACTTGCCGAGCAACAAACTATCACATATGAAACGACTCAATCCGCACCTCTGGGCGAATCATTACATCGCGCTGCCTCACCCGATCAAGAAGAAGAAATTGTGTTCAAGCGGCGCACTTTCCCGCAACCAAAGCCCATGGCTCTCGAGGTTCCCGCCCGGACCAAGTCTAAATCCACAAAGGCAGATATGGCTCCACCTCTCGAGTCGATGAGCCACGTTGTTGTGCCTCCAACACAGCTAAACCGAAGGCAGAAGAAAGCGCTGAAAAGGGAGAAGAGAACGCGAAACAAGGGCAAGGCTAGAGAGAAGAACAAGAAGAGGTTACAAGCGTACGAAGGATCCGATCTGGATTGGGGAAGTGATGGACCACCAACGGCAAAGTTTCTCGATGGAGAGGCGTCGGATGACGATATGGACGCGGATATGACTATTTTGCGAGATTACCTTGCGGGAACGAAGCTGGGTGCAAGGGTTCAGCAAGGAGACGATGAGGATGACGAGGATGACGAGGATGACGAGATGGTAATGGCCATGTCGAAGGCGTACGACGAGGCAGCCTTGTTGGGTGGAGACGCGGAGTTTGAGCTGAACAGCGACGAAGAAGATAATCCTGATATCGATACTTCGGACGAGGAAGAAATCGAGGTCGAAATTTCGGGATCAGACGACAGCGACGCGAACTTGATAGAGGAGGGGTTAGAACTCGATGACGAAGGGGACTCAGATTCGGACGGAGACGATTCGTCAGAACTTGGCGACATACGCTTCTCCACGGTCCAAGTGGAGCTCGAGGAGGATAGCGATGATGATGACGAGAGCGACGATCTGTTCAAGGCAAAGGACTCATGGGATGAGACCGAGTGGTTCATACGGAATATGGAGGTATGTCGCTGGAAATCCTTCTCTTGTTTTACTGACGAGGAGAACGCGCTCGACGGAGCGGATATCGATATGGGCGATCGTAAATCACGCAATGCTGTTTTCCGCTCAATAGAGGATGGCGATTTCGGCGATGACTGGGGTCTGAGTGAGTCCACTGTGTACAAAAAGGCGATCGATGCTAACAAAAGCACCGGTGAAAAAGGGCAAGAAGGGCAAAGGCGGTACAGGAATCCCTCTCGAGCTACAAGGCCAATGGGAGAAAGATCGCCAGCGCAAAGCGGAGCGAAAGCGACAACGCGACCTCGATCGCCTGGCAGACCTGCTCAACCCTTACCCTGCGACGCATGGCAAAAAATCCAAAAAGGCCAAAGGCTCCACGCGTATCGAACAGGCAAAACTTGCCCATCTTATCCCCGCATCAGCAAGTCGTATTGCGGAAATGTTCGACATTCCGTCCGATCTCGAGGATGACGAGCCGCAAGATTTCAGACGGATGGGTCGGATGGCGAACCTTCTACCTGGCGGTCGGGGCTTTGCTGCGGTGGATGCGGGTATACAAGAGTTCATCTTGGATAGTGGTAAAACGACGTTTTCCGTTCCTCCGATGGATAAAGAGGGCAGGAAGAAGATACACATGCTGGCTGAGTGCTACGGATTGACGTCGAAATCGAGGGGCAGTGGGAAAGCGCGGTTCACGTGAGTCATTATCATTTTGTCGTCCCTGCACCATGCTCCCCGGTGATCGATCTTACAACGTACCGATGGCGGGCGAGAAGTCTATCAACCAGTGCACGGGGCTAACAAGCAGCGTTCTGAGCAAGACGAAACGCACTGGCCAAAACATCAATACAGACAAGATCGCCCGTCTTGTCTCCTCCGCAACCCTCTCAGGGCCCAGTTTCTACAAAGCGCTGTACAAGAAATCCGGAGGAGGCGGGGATAAGAAGAAAGGCCCAGCAGGCGACCGCGGCAGTTCAGCGCGTATGCGGGACGGAGAGACGGTCGGCGAAGGCGCAGACAAAATTGGAATGGATAATGTCGGTCATCGATTACTGAGCAAAATGGGCTGGGCGGAGGGTGGCCGGATTGGACGAAGCGAGGGCGGGCTGGATGCTCCGTACGTCTCGCGGTTGTTGGGTGTTGATGCTAACACGCAGGATCATGGCTATCGTAAAAAATACGAAGATGGGTCTGGGGGCTTGAGGGGACGTAGTGTAGCGTGGAACAGAAAGTATGGCGCGGATGGATGTATGCGTCTTGAGATTTGGCTTCGTGTCTCAGCGTGCAATGATGGATATGACGGTGACTGTGCGTCCGTTTGCGCTGAGCTCTGTGTAACAAACAACGGCTTTCTCGGCGGACTCCATCCAATGTCGTTACATCAATAGCAATAGCTACAATATCTACTTCTGCGCTTCTCCCAACCTTGCAAATTTGCGCCTAGTGCTTTTTAAGCCTTTCCGATCAACTCGATCTCAAGGATGTTCTGCGCATCAGCAACCGTATAACGCTGTTGAATGACCTAATCAGACTAACCTTGCCACCCCTGATCTCATCGAGCGACGGCATGATATCGAGCCTCATCAGTTCCGAAGCCTTTGAGACGATCGGGTCGCGTTGCATTGTCGCAACAGCTGTGACTTTACCGTTCTTGGCTTGGTAAGTGACAAACTGACGTCAGCCGGTTTCTAAAGTATGTGATTGCCGTCACACCGCCTCGACTCACTTTGAGCGCATTGACATCGCCGTCAGTGTAGGTATCGTCGAATCCAGCTCCGGTGCCGAGGTACCTCAATCCTTTACCGACAGACGACCAGAAGATGGGGATCTTGGTGTATGCAACCTGTTCCTTTGGCTTTGCAATGTTGTGGGCGACTTCACGTCCCTGTAAATTGGTATCAGATTTTCTATCCACGCGACACAACACCACTTACATGGTTACCAGCCACGTTCCAGTGCTCGACACGCCTCTGGAACTTGTCGGGGTATTGCGGGTAATGGGCGATATCTCCGATCGCGTAGATGTTCTTGTGTCCCTTGATGCGGAGGTACTCGTCGACGGCGATACCTCCGTCTTCCTCAAGCTCGAATCCGGACTCTTTGAGGAACCCAGTAGCAGGGGCGACTCCTGTTCCCATAATGACGAGGTTGGCGGGGAGGGGGTCTTGTCCCTTGAGCGCGACTGAGCCGCAGTGGGCATTGTTCGATTCTGGCGTAAGTGGCGGTCACTTTACCCGTACTATTGGTGGCCAACCTGCTGGATTGATCTTCTCAACTCCCGCCTTCATGACAAACTTGATACCCTGCTTCTTCATGTTCTGCCCATAAGCCGACGCGATGCTGCAATATCAGGCTCATGCAGACGTACCTCCATGATGGCAGTACCGATCTCCCTGCCGAGAATACTCTCGAAAGGAATCTCGTCCATCCCTACCAGCGTCACGCTCTTAGGCTCCTTCTTCATCAAAGCCATAGAGACTTCCATGCCGATAAAACTGGTTCCGATGATGACAATATCGGAATCCTTGGTGACGGCAGCATTGATCGTCTTTGTATCTTCAATGTGTCGCAATGTGACAACACCTTCGAGGTCGGCTCCGTCGATAGGGATCTTGCGGGGTTTACCGCCGGTGGAGAGGACGAGGTGGTCGTATTTGACGGAAGAGCCTGAGGATGTGGTGACAGTGTTGGAAGAAGGGTCAATCTTGGTGACGGACTGCAAGGTTAGTATATTTATAGATTGCCCAATGGCGAGATGAACTCACGGTACCAGGCTGGAAATCGACACCAAAGTCGTTCTTGAGCTCTTCTGGCTTTCGCCATTGGAGTTTCTCGGGGTCGTCGACGAGACCCTTGGACATCTTGGTCCTGACCATCAGTTGCCATTGCCAACTTCTGATCCCCCTCGCCGAACCTCCAACTCACCTGTCGAAAGGCGCAAACTTCTCCTCAGAGATCAGAACGATGTCTCCCTGGAAGTTGTTCTTCCATTAGCACACGCCACGATGCGTCAAACAAATCCTCACCATGCGCAGCGACTCGATGGTGTGACTACCACCCGATCCTCCTCCGACAATAACCACAGTCTCCTTTGTGTGGTCCTTTGCGGTCCTCGATTTGGGCACGACCCTGCCGACTTTCGACTTGACCTCTTTCTCGCTGGCCTTGACGTAGATCTTGCCATCTTTGACCGAAGCGCCAAACGACCACAGAGAGTCGAGACCTGGTGCGTCCTCGATATCGCCCGTGCAGACGTTGAAGCAGGCTACGATTAGTCCTGGCGGTTTGTGGGCGAAATGGATAGCCTACCTCCGTGCCATGGGCAAACGACGCGGCCGTCGTGGGAAAGAACACCCTCTGTTCGATCAGTACACGTGCTTGTTGGTGGTGAAATGAGACGCACTCTCGAGAGGAGCGCCGTACTGCCATCAGCGCGGCTCTATTTGGTCAAAACAAAGAGAGAACTTACATGGGTACAGAAAGCAGAAGTAGCGTACTGATCGTGAGATTACGCCCGGGGGGCCTAGATGAATACTCACGACTTCTCCTTTGATTTTGGACAAAAGAACCTTTCCGCCGAAAGCATCGACAGACTTGCTACATGGTCAGTATGTCGCATTGTCCATAGCGCGCTTCAAGTATGATATGAGACCATCCGAGGCAACTCACTGTTGGCCATCCTGGAGCTCACTGGCATCCATGACCGCGACCTCCTTGACATCTTCAGCAGACGACGACATTGTGCGTATAGACGGTAGTTGTTGTTTTAGGGAAGATGCGGAACGAAGGGGAATAGACCTGTTTGTTCTGATTGCTGAACGGGAGAAACGGAGTGATCTCTGGATGAACATGCAAAGTCTACAGGGAGAAAGTAGATGGCTGTAGGATAGGATCTATGGGCACACTACGCGGATCGAGCATGTGGAGGTCGTTGAATCGGCCACAGCCAATGACGTCGGACGTATCACATGGCGGGTATATTGATAAGTTTGATTCCGTACACGTCATCCGTACCCCTGGCCTGTCACAAGCAAACCTCTCCCTCGTTTCGAGTTTCCAAATTTCAGTCTTCTACCCCATCCCCTTTGTCCCGAAACTATAGGGTTCCTTCTTCGTAAGTCAAAGAATCTACGCGAAACATACCCCGTGACCCCCCTCCCCCTTTTGTGATGATAATTATGTTGGCACCAGTCCTATTCGTTAAAGATGAGGATTTAACTGGACGAAATCCACAATATACGCAGTGGACGTCCCTGACACTTTTGTTTCTGTTTGGTTTTGCAGTGATATAGCTGGCTCGAGCTGACTATCAGGTATTTTCTCCGTTGATATCATCCTATTATCCGTAGTTGGTCGTGTGCATGCTAGGTATGCAACATGTGCGAGAATCTTCCGACTTGCTTTGGCCCTTGTCATGGCTGACTGTTGCTTGATCTTCAACTCTGACTGTCGATGTGGTGACTGGTGTTACATGCTGGTGTGACAACGTGTGATGATGTACTGTTATACAAAGGACTGCTTGTCCTGTTTGTCCTGTTTGTCCTGCTTGCCCTGCCCGACGTACCGCTCCTGCCCGATGTACTCCTCTTCCCCCCTCATGCCCATTTGGCGCTACTTTCTTCCAATTGTCAACCGCCTAGACCTCCTCACTTCCCTCTCTTCCGACGTGGGCACAACCTTCTCCTTGCTTCCCCTTCGTTTCGTTCTTTCCCCCGAATCCAGCTCCACCGGGCTATCTTTCCTCTTCCCCCCTGCTCTGCCTCCGTCCACCTCATTCTTCCCATCGACTCCCACCGTCGACGCCACTTGGCTCAATCTCAACCCATCCTCCAGCCCCTCTTCTTCGACCTCAACCTCATCCACCCCCGTTGAGACTCTCGACATGGGTGTCCAAGGCGCCCCTTCTTCTCGCTTCGATACAGGCGCAGGGGTCGTTACGACGGATGTACTGGCCAGGCTGTACACACCAACACTGATGGGCGAGGGGCAAGATACGCTAGGCGCTGGTGTATGTGTTTGAGTGTGGGTATGGGCTTGACTAGCGGTGTCGGGGGTGGGGTTGGGGAGCATCGGCCGAAAATCGGGCAAGTTTCCCGTATCTACCATACATCAGTTGCTGCGAATTTAGGCGTAGGTGGTGGACGTACAGATTGCTATCCGGTCCCCAAAGGCTTTGGAGGTATGACCAATGGACGATCCGCATGTCCCGCAGAACAATCGCGTGACTGGGGTCAGAACGATGTTCGACACGCGAGGCGAGCCTGACTCACCGACGTTTCCGGAAGCCGCGCGGGAGTTGTACTGATGTATATCCCCTATGAGCGATACATCCTCCATCCGCGGGTGGATACTCGTCGATTGAGACGTTCCACTGGTGTGTTGGCAGTCGGTACCTGTTGGGGGGGACGAGGAGAATGGATGGTCGGGAACGGAGAGACGGCGTTTAGCTTTGCACGGCATAAGCGTTGAATAACTCACAGTGACATGCAACCTGTTTCAAATTCGTCACCGTCTTGATGATTATTGTGCAGCTAGTACACAGACATTGCCCTTGATAAGTCATTTCGTAAGAGCGCATGGACGGTGGGCGGTGGGCAGTGGGGTCGGAGGTGTGGTGTCAAGGACCAATATGCCGGTGGGTAACGAGATGTAAAAGTGTCAGGCTAGAAGACGCTGGACGACCACCAATAAATGCGAACGTTGTAACGACGATTTTGAATAGTTACAAGCGGTATATCAATCTTCCTCGTGCCATCTCGCTATGCAGACCGAAAGGCAGAATATCCGTCGACAAGTGACAAATGGGCGTAATGCCATTGGACAATGTACCCGATGGGTGCGGCTGATAACGCGATTCCGACGGAAGTTGAAGCAAGATTTCGACCGAAACTCACTAAAAGTCGCGTCATCACGCTGCTTATCCCCAGCTAAAAGCGATGGTCAATCGAGTTTGGCCCTGTCAGTCGATCCCTGCTTATTTCCTCGTATTCCCATTGGACGGTGGCTCAATGTCTCTAGGCGCGTGGTCTCAGCTCGTGGTATTTAGGCGCCGATCCATCGGCCGACGTCTGGTACCAATCGTCGTCTGCTTTGTGTAGGGCTCGCGCTTGCAGTCGCCGGTTCAGCTATTCTTGGCATCGAGAGACTGGCTTAGCCACCTTGCTGCGTTCCCTCAATTCGGATATCGCAGCGAAATCAGGCTATGTCCCCTTATTCACGCACACGTGCGTGAGACGATACTGAAACTCACGAGACGCCCGCGTCTGCCGTTGATCAGGTGAGGCATGGTAGAGATGAGGGAGAGCGTGTCGGCTGGGCAGCGGATGGCAAGGACATAGCGATCCCAGAACATGTCGCGCGGTCACGATGAGCAGGCGAACAGATACGCATAGACCTGACTCGTTTGAACAACCACCTTACTCTCGACCAGGGGGTTTCGCGCATAGTACTATCGCATGCAATTATGATGATGAGCGAACGAACGATGTATTACAATTTGTCATTTACCAGCCCCTCCGGTTCACTACATGACCACACACCCACATCCCTTCCCCACCGTCTCATCCTTCTTCGACCCAGCCTGCGGCCTAGCTTGACCTTTTGCTCCTTGCTGTACGTGTCCACCTTGTCCCTGTCCCTGTCCCTGCCCCTGCCTGTGCCCCTGACTTGATCCCAGACCCTGGCTTTGGCTTGGATTTTGGCCCGGTCTTTGCACTTGTTGTCCACTCGCCGTGCGATTTGATGGAGGCAACCCCGTCGGTCGACCCGTATCGAACTGTTTCCCATTCGCCATCCCACCCGCCCAAGCCTGGTTCTGTCCATACTGCAAACTCTGTCCTTGACCTTGCGCTTGATCATGTTCTTGTCCTTGGAAATTGCCCTGTCGTTGTCCCTGCCCTCTTCCGTACCCCACACCGGCTCCTCTTGTCACGTCGTAAGAGCTCGGCGCGCGCGATGGCGAGGAATGCGTGGAAGCAGGCCCAAATGTCCCCTGTGCACCTGCTTGACTTCTCAAACTCCGTTGACTCGCTTGGCTTGTCAATCTGCGCAGTAAAGAAGGTTTCCGCGTGATCCTCTCCTGGTTATCGCCTTGACCCGGAAGATCACCTCTCCATCCCGAAGGGGCAGGGACGAGGTCGGAGAATGGAGCTGGGGATACAGGCGGTTCAGTGTACAGCGCCGTGGCCTGTCCTCGGGATGTGCGGATTGGTGTTGGCACCGGGGAGAGTTCGATCGATTCGCCCGATTTCTTCTGACGCACGGATTGAGCGGAATATCGTAATGGGTTGTTGGGGGAAGGTTCAAATGTGGGGGAGAAGGAAGAAGGCGAAGAAGCAACACCAGGGCCGCTTGTACCTGCGTACTGCAATGTTAGCTTCTGTGCTCCAATCATATCCTCGCCAGTGTCAGGCGTAACACTCACATTGGTGCTCTGCGACGTGCTGAGCATCTCCCGTTTGGCCCACTTGATTGGCGTGCCGTCTTTATCCCACTCGATGGCCAAATCCCCGTCATCACCTTGCCGGCTTTTGTCGCTTTCTACCATACCCAGCTTCTTCGCCACAGTGGGCAAAACCACCTCGTCCCAATTCGTATTCTTTGGCGGGGTATAAGTGTTCTCCGGTGGAACAAAATGCGCCGCCACGCCGAGCCGCGACGAGCTGGGGGAAGAAGACGGCATGTTAGATGTCGAAGCGAGGAGGTTGAGGGAGGCTGATCGTGGTGTCGAGGTATTATGAGCCGCGGGCGTACGGGTAGATGCCGAGCGCGAAGTGGCTTGTTTTCGTAAAGCCGAACTTGTCGGTATGCCCAATCCGAGATTGTTTCCTCCTTGTTTCCGCGGGGTCGAGTGCATTTCGAGGTCCCGGTTGACTGCTGGATGCATATAGTCTGAAGATCCCAATCCATCCTGCCGATCATCCGGCCGAGTCGTTCGTTCCGGCTTCATCGTGTCGTTTCGTGTCCTCTTCCCCTCTCTGTCCTCCATCCCGCCTACACTCCGGCTCAACGGGTTCTGCCCTTCCCTGCCGCCTCTAGCGCCCTCATACCCAGCCACATCGTCTTCATCATCGCTCCATAGATCGTGTCCTTGTTCTGCTATCCGCAACGCATCATCGGGATGATAGTGATAGAGAAACGGCGGTAATTCGTTCTTCACCAAACCCTCCACTGTCCTCCCGCCCAGCTCGGGCGAAGCCGTACGTGTTGCTCGTTGCCGTCGACCGTACATATCCCGCTCGGTTTTGGCACCGCGACCTTCGGCTTTTTCCAACGCATTCGACGATCCCCGCCTTGAAGACGAAGGTCGAGGGATACGCGAGGCGGGTAATGGGGGTTGGTGTTCTGCACTGCTCTGATGAGGAAGAACAGGTCTTGGTGCTAGTTGAGATTTAGATCGCGGCCTCGTTGGTATCCTGCTTGGCGGTAAGTCATTGTCGTTGACCAAAGGTGACGCAGTCGTCGAGACATTAGACGACCCTTTCCGCGTTGTTTCCGGTCTTGATCCCGCACTCCGTCTCTCTCCCGCTGCACCATACTGTGCATGTTCCATACGCGAAGTACCACTTTCACCTAGAGCCAGTGTATTATCAATCGGCATCACCTCGAACGGCGTCGACTTTGTCCGTTGTCGAGGCAAAGTCGGTATCCGGCTACCGAGCACTGATGATGACGCCAGATCTGGGCTGTCTCCTTTTACAAAAGCGGCCGAAGAACTCGAAGGAGGCAAACGCGAAGGCTGAGGTGGGTATTCTGAGAAATTATTGGCTGAAAGCCGACGGGAGAGGTAGGCTTGTTCGTTCTCTAGACCTGCTTGTCAGTGCGACGCCGTGGTTCAGCGTACGGCGGGCATGATCCGGCATGACGAGACAAGCCCGCAGGTGTACAACAAGGACAAGATTGAGAATAGGGCGGTAAAACTCACGCTTCCGCAGAGTCGGGACGATCTGGTCTTCCCATGATGGTACCGAAGACATTTCCGAGACCAAGCCGGGTGAAGCGGGTGACTGAACAGTGTCGAAATGAGAAAGAATCGGGTCTGGAAGAAACAATGAACAGAATATCCACAACGAAACAGCCCAGCTGGTTCTATAATGGTCGAAGAACGGTCCAACAGGCAGTGAGGTGGACGCGTGATGCAAGATGAGAGATGAAACGAGCGGTGGAGAAGGGAAAGCAAGTCGACTGTTGACGCGAAGGGCGGATCATCATCGGGGCCCCCTTCGCCGCACCTCTTCAAGCGGACAGTGGGAATACTCGGGGGTTATTACCAGAGTCGACAAGGGCATCGTTATGATACATAGCAGGACACTTGACAAAAAACATTACGTTACACTTATGTTAAACAAATCGACAGTCGTTGTCCATTCAGATCGTTATCGTTACGTCCACCTCACTCCTCTCGCATTCTCCGTCGTTGCTGCTTGGCCGCTTCATGATCGTAACTCTCACCCATGATATCACCATCCACCTCAACTTCCACATCAGAAACACCCTCATCGTCCAAGTCGATAAACGAGAGTGAGGGGGATAGGAATTGCGAAGACGAAGGGGACGCTGGGGGGTCTTCGTTGCGCGGGTAAGAAGAGGAGAAATTGCTCGGTCCTGACGAGTTAACGACCATGAAGCCAGCCCAATCGTACTCACCGAACGTGACATCCTTCCATTCGCGGTCCTTAGCCCCGAAGAGGATGCGGCACACCTGCGGCGGCATTTGTTCGCCTGCTTTTGCCCATTCTTGATCCAACGCCATCTCCTTCAGCGTGTTCACCTCGATCTCAAACAGGCTCGTCTGTTCACTGACTAGATCTCCGCCAAATCCATCTCCCCCGACGACCCTGTTGTCGGATGCTGCGCCGTCCGAAGCAGTGTTCCATTGATTCGTCGCATCATGCGAATCCGGAGCGTTAGCCCGCAAAGCCCTTCTCCGATCTCGAGCGACCTCTTTGCTGCCTTTAAAGATGGCGAGTGAATTGACGCCTCGAGGTAGATGGACCCGGATATGAGGGATACCTACGCGGACCCAAAAAGCAAGACGTGGGTCACGGACAATGAGCGATGCGACGGGATCTAACGCGACGAAAGAGAACGCATGGATGCGAGGCGACCAGACGTCTTCGAGAAGTTTCAGAAGAAGTGCACGGCACTCGTGAGCTAGATCGAACCCACGCGCACCATGACCTCCCGTCAAGAGTATCTCATTGTCCTTATCATCGCCAGCAGCTCCATCCAAGTGATTATTGTGGCGACGTGGCGGTGGAATGCTCGCTTGGGACACATTCAACGATGAGCGGTGCAAATACCAGTCTCCACCGTGCAAGCGTAACTCTTCTTCTGATGGCTGAATATGGTCCATCCGATTCGCTTGGAGAGGGTGTATGCGAACAATGGGCGGTGCCGGCGTTGCCGAGCCGCTGACGGTGGAACTAACGCCGTTGGGGCTGGCAATGTTTGCAAGAGCCGTTGTCGAGCTGGTCGTTAGTGCTGAGTGCACGGAAGCTTCTGGAGCCGTATTTCGGCCGGCCGGTAGTTCAGGCATGAAGCTCTGCTGGCTGTTGGGCACAGAAGATACCGCTTTGTTCGCTCTAGTATCTTCAGGAGTGGGTCGTCCCACCGATCCAGAGGTCAAAGCAGGCGGGAGGCGATCGCTGAGAGGATCAAGATGCGCATTGGAGGATAGCAACTCAAGTTGTGGAGTAATGAGCATAGAATTTTGAACAGCCAAGGGAGTTCCGGTTGTCGAGCCGTTGACGGAAGCTGGCCCGTTTGAGATTCCGTGACTCCAGCGTAATCGAGACAGATTGCTCGGTGATCGAAGATCCGGAGGGAGAGAGTCCATGGTCGGGTGAGGCAAGGGAAATAGCGGCACAGTAGAGCTTGAGGAGGCGGCACGCGCAGTGGTACTCGATAGCCCGTCCTCATCGTCGTCCGAGTCATCGACGTTTGTGAAGTGATTTACATTGTTGTTGGCCTGGGGCGGATCGGGTATCGTTAGCACGGGCATTCCCGTTTGATAATCAGGCGGCTGAGGAGCTTGACCGTTCCCTGGTGGTTCAATCCACCATCCAGGCAGATGAAGCTCCCTCCCTGCGGTTAATGATTCCCTCCAGGTGGCTTGCACAGCTCTCGTGTCGCCATCCCACCACTGCTCGGTTCGGTCAAAATGTCGCACGGAAGCCGTTCGCCAAGGCTGAATAGGCTTATCTGTCCATTCCGCGTGGATGTTGGGGCCTGAAGCAGCCATCAGATCGCCTCCGAGCAGAGAATCGGTGAGGTCCCATAACCTGATCTCCAATCTCGCCTTTTTCGGGCGTATGCGCTGTAGCGCGTCAAAGAGGATCTTAGCATCGGCACCATGCAAGAGAAGCGTGTCTCTAAGGGTGAACGAGCCAATCTCCGGGAACAGACCACACAGTTCGTGGATGGAAGGATTGATGGTATATAAACGAAAGGCGGTTTGCGAGGGACTCGAGCCGTATTTGCAGTCTGGCGACTTGGTTCGCGAAGGGCGTAGGGTCAGGTGTCGAACTATCGAGATCTTGCTGCCGTCTCTGACACGTGCGGGCAGCTTGACACAGCGGATGAAGTCCTTCAGAGCGGTGTAATTTACGTGAGGATGCCGGTAAAGTACTGGTAAGGAAATCGCAAGGATGTCTTTCGAGAGCAGGAGCGGGGTAAGGGCGTTGCGCGAGACATTCTCAACGTCCCAGCCTAAACTTTTAGTTTGCTTCGACGCAAAGAAGTGGCAAGGAAGGGAGGAAGGACAGCTGGCCAAACTCACTCTGACAAACTGAATCGTAGAAGAATTCAAAGATCCTCGTCCAGACCACATCTGGAAGGTCTACCGGTGGTGAGGCCTTGGCCTTCCCCTTGTCTTTCCTCTTGATAAGACTCTCTTCGATCTCGTCTTGCTGTCCATCACCCCCTTCGGCCATATTCACATCATCGGTGTCCAGCATCATCGCCTCCGAGCCAGCGGACTCGAGGGAAGAAACGATGTCGAGCGCGTTTCCAGAGACGTTTATGCGTTTTGTAGGCCTCAAAAGGCCCAGTATTGGCGAAGGTGATCTCTTGGATACGAATCCTGAGCTGGATCTTTCTGGGTACGACATCGGAATGCAAGGCGCTTTGGCCGTGTGGGAATTGTGGAGAGGTGAGATCCGGGGATGCAGTGTGAGGCTCGGCTATCCCCGCGGGATCCTCGCCAGCAAGGTATGGAGAGCTACTATTATATTTTGCTGTGGGACAGTATTGAGATGAGTGCACGAGGAAAAGGTGTGGGTAGTAGTATGGGAGCTGAGAAGTAAAGGGGGTATTGATGGTCCGGTCGACATGAGCGACATGAGAACCGGTCATGACCGTTACCGGTGGTGAGTGGCGATCCGCTGGCCTTGGATGCGTCACTGTGTGTTGGCTGCAATGCACACAACATGCATCTGCCTACGTGTATCGAGGGCTTACTAGTAGTGTATCAGAAGTGATATCAATGCATGATCGCCCTGTTGGCGATGCTGTGAACCCCTCCCTTCATCGTACGCTCCTCTCTAGGACTGCCATCCTTTCATCCGTCAATGATGAACACAGAGCCGCTCCAAGCGAGACACAGTGAGCGATGGCGTGGTCACTATCCCTTTTATCGTCCAAAAAGCGTTCTGAAAACTCGGTAAACCCTCTTGCAGATAGATCGAGTCAGCTATGCCATCAAAAGACGTAAAACCGCCAATGCCTGCGGGTATCGGAGCGGGAAAACCAGTGCATCCTTTCGCCGTCACTGTCGAGGAGCCCGTGGCGGTGAGTGCGCCGGTTTCATCATAGCATATGATTCTCTGACTCTAGAATGCAATCGTCCCAGATGGATACGGTATTAAATATCACGCCTATCACACTATCACCGAAGGGGTGTTGTAAGTTCATCCGGTTGTTGCGCTCTTCCCGTTCTGGCGGTCTTTGCGCCACACGCTCCGTGTAAGGCGCTGAGAACAGTCTACCCACTGGAACATCCCTACCGGGCGGCGCAGTTCTCCCCATGTCATCAGTCGCCGATTTCCCAATGGTCATGCCGAAAGGAACGAAAATGCCCGGTGGGGTCATGGTACCGGTAAGTTTATTCCGCTTTGCATCAGAACGAAAACTGATTGGAGATTGTGATGCAGAAGACGGCGAAAGGGGAAAGTGCGGCCAAAGGAAACCCCGAGCCAATATGCGTCGTGCAGTGAGCTGACGCAAATGGGGATTGATAAGGGGAACATGTGAGAGCAGATAGCGCCTGAGGGAAGTACGTTTCGCAGGGGTAAGAGATGATCTTTCTTTTCATGAGTAGCCCCGTGGCAAAGATTCAGTGACGCCATGAAAATTCGGGTCCTTTCAGCCTCCAGTCAAAGACGACCGCTTGGTCTGACTAGATATAAAGCTTCTCAAACCCCACCGACCTCCCATCTTCGCACATTACCTCGCCTTTCATTGCTCTCTGACATTTCTACATACGACTCCCGCTCACTACCCACTGACGATGAGCAAGCACGGGAACACCAGCTTGGAGCCGCAAGGCGGTGATATCAGCTCAGATGAACCCGTGACATCTCACTTCTGCCCGAAAATCTTTCACATAGGACTTGGTGACAGCACTGATATCTCGTGGGGGTGGAAAGCTTCGTTGCGGTTGACATCACTCAAGTCATTGCCGGCAAATATGAAAGCCTCCACTTTGATTGTGTAGCCAAAGCCATGACTCTCGGATGGCCCTACCACCGTGGAGAGTTGACCGACGAAACGGAAATTGACAAGTGTGGGGAAACATCAATCACTCTGAAGAATATCGAGCAAGTTTCCGGGGGTGAACTCAAGAAAGAGGACATTCTAGCCCTCGCCGAACGAATGTCCAAGGCCACCAAGCTGAAGGCTGCTTTCGCTGGTGTCGAAGGCCGGTGGGAAATCGACGAGACCTTATCCTTCTCCGACCAACTCACAGATGGGGTACGAGACTCGATGACAGCGGAGGACATGGTCAAAGAGTGGGAAAAGTCTCGGCGGGCGTATTTCGAGTCATGACCTGAACTACATCGCAAGTCTGGCGAGTCAGTTCGATAATCAGTAAGCGTGGATACTGCTATACTCCAAGGGGTCTCCAGATGATGCATATCATTGGGCTGAGAATCCACGTCCGATCCTAACGGATCGTTGCCTTCGAGAGAGAAAGGAACTGACCCGGCGTCATACAGCACGGACCTCGACGACGAAGGTGCAGCGGGTTTCCGTTCCGTTCAGACCCCCGGAGACCACAGTTTGGCCTCAATTCCCCGGAACAGACCCAATCTGATCCTGCCACCTTCAACGACTCGGCATCGCTTGGAATACCTCTGCGAGAGCATCCGTCGAAGCTCGAACCGAACTCCATCCGTCATATACTAGGATGAAAGCCCTGAAACCTTGTCCGCGCCGTTCCCACGCCATGTCCTGATTTGCGGTAAAGGTGATAGATAAGATAAGCGGCGACCAGGTCATTTTCCCAATAGATATGACTTGATCAATGCATCTACCATCAGTCTTCACTATTTTTCGACTAGACGTAGTCGTCGGACTCGCATTGTAGCGCGAGGCTTGACGGAGATTACGTACTCGTTATCACTGAATCTCTTTGGGCCCGTCAAATCTCGGCATGAATCTCAGGTCCAGACGCAGACCGGCTGACATGAGCTTGTGTTGATCTTGTACGGTGTATTTCGGACCTTGGATAAACGACAGACTCACCGCGACCGCCCCTGGCCGCGATCACGCCCTTCACCTTCACATGCTATTCACGGTCTGACAAGCCGTGGAGACCCAAATTAATTATGGTGACTGCTGGTCTTTTCCACTGGTCGAGTCTCGTCGTACCGGCGAGAAGGCTGTCGGAGAAAGTCGGGGTGAAGGAAAGGGTGGAAAAACGCTGTGAATGGAGATTGTCACGCTGGTATCCTCCAGCAGCATATTTATGATGCAAAGGAGCGGCACCGACATCAAGGATCCGTCCCGCTTCGACCATCGCTTCGACCTGCTTCCCCGTCTCGCACTGCCATCAGCTAACAGCAACAGCAACAACGTGCCGGAACGGGCGCTTGCGTGCTAAACGGAGGACGACTCTCACCAGCGTCCTGCAACTGTTCAGCTGTGCAGCTCTCAACGGCCTTCCCAAGACCCAAACGATATAATGATGGTCACAGCTTGGAATTCCGACTATCGCATCAGTCCCCCCCTCGCTGGCGGAATTGACCAAGTGGATGTATTCGCACACCCCCTGCTTCTTGAACGTGAGCACGCGGAGACGAGGATATCAAACGCGATATACTCCTAGGAGAGTGCTTCTAATCGATCATGATACAGCCGAACCCTGCCGCCCGGATGAACCTATTTTCAGTCTGAACTCCTTTTCGTCTTTACGCCCGATCGCACCACAGTGTGCTAAAAGGCCCAATACCGAGGAGTATGGAAGTGACATTACGGGCAACATTTGACGTACCAGACGGTATCGGCGCATGAAGGCATTACCGCATACCCTACCAAAGTCTTCTCCCTTGCCACACCAAACCTCGCGTTCTGATTCAATGGCAGAGACAGAGGAAGATACTTCTTGATGGCAGAAGAGGGAGAGCGGAGGACGGAGAATACAGACAGCTAGTCTGACATTTGTAGTTCCTGGAGAAGCAGCGTTACCATACGTCTTCAAAACCGGTTGTGTGTCCGTCTTCGCGGGATAGCTTTTTTTTGGTAAATGGTGATAGTATGATTAGATGAATGGTGAGTAATCTTCCGGTTTCGTGCTCTCTCTGCTGGCGCTGTGACAACGTCTTCGGAAGCATCCATATCATCCACGCCCTCTCTGCTCCACTATGTGATCAATCGTCAGCATGTTGAAGCCGGTCGTTGTGTGACGAGGGCACAGGGGGAGGTCGTCCCGAAACCTTGGGGCTTCATCCAGACTTCTACGAGTGCTAATGATGTGCTCCACCTGAACGTAAATTACATTTGGCAATAACTGACGAAACCCGAATCAGCAGTGAACCAAAACCGTGACATCTGCGTCCCGCCTCAGGGTTAACGTGACACCATTAACCGTCTCAGCCTTCTCGGAACCGCTTTCCCGTGCCCGAAGGGAAGCAAGGGGCTCGTTATGTGCATGATATGGTATGGTGCTGTTATAAGAGTGGGTTGTATCGAACAAATGTATTCTATCTCCTTCTATGTACTCGCTCATATGGTCATTGAAGAAGGACTCGGAAACCTGCTCCTCGCCTTTCGCAGCAGACAACACAGCCCAATGCCAATCTGCCCAGCCAGCGAGTCGGGCCGATCTACACCCGTTCATATTCTCCTTCTTTCTCTGGCCATCCTTCCTTGACACGTTGCACGATCAGCGCATGTAGATTGGCCATGGGCATATATTTGGCGTAATCTCTTGCCAGTGCCACCCTGAGCACTTCCGCCTCGTCATTTGCCATCCTCGAAGCTGTCGGTTGACCGTTTGCCGCCAATCTTTGGGATTCCTTGTTGAGGAAACGAGCGACGAGAGATGTATCCAGAGCAACCACCATGTCTGCCATCAGCATTCCACCTTGGGAGAATCCAAGTGATTCCACAACTTACCGACATGACACCATTGCTCGGCCTGGATCCTCTGAATGAGTTTGACAAATGCTCGCGCGCAGCTGACAGCGGCGTCGTACGCCTGGCGCTGATGATGTCCAAGCTCTTTGTACATCAACAACTCCGCCGTATACAGATTCGCGTGAAGCATGATCCACCAAGGGTCGGCCAATCCATCGTAGACCTCGTCCTGTGGCGATTGTGGAGCCTGGCCATCCTGGAAGATGACAGGAATCCGACGGCGGAATGCTTGGATGGCAGCTTGGACGGCCTGGCATGCGGAAAGAGGCGGGATATGTGTCGGTCGAGGGGAGTGTGGACTGGGCAGCGACGCGAGAGGCAAATCGAACAAGCTGACATCAACAGGGTTTCACGTTGACGGGTTCCAAACATACTCGCTGGCTCGATGTAGCAGGGCAAGAGATTTGAGAGCAAGGACGTATGTCGTATCAGGCGCAAGAGACAGATGCAGGGGACTGGTAAGATCGTGCAGGTCGTCCAAACTGAAATAAGGACATGGCTGATTTCTCTGCCGAGGCTGCACCGTCAGCTTATCTCTGCAATAAGTTATATCGACATACTTCGGGCACGCCCGTTCCCCAAGGCCATTGGGTGATGCACTCTGAATCTGACAGAGCAGTTGTCCATCCCCAGCCGATCCCTGCTGCCCAATCCTGTGCTTTTGCCGCCCAAAATGTCAACGTTCTTTCTGCGATTTCGATCTCGTCTCTTGCCGGTGGGATAATTACTGGTCGCATTCTCAGCATTGGCAATCCGCCAGTATTGTGCAAGCTGACGGAATGAGTGTGAAAATATTGGCTGGACTGCGCATAAGGCGCAGGCATGTCCTGGTCTTGAGAGGCCGAATTCGGGGGAACAATTGTTCCGATATTTCGGTGCAGTCCGCAAGAAACGATCAACCGACAAACTGGAACGTTCCATCCTTCAATAAATCGACCTAGACTGTACAGATATCGGGTGATACCGATGGCCGCGCGGACGAGATCGAATGGGCGGTCGACATTCCGGATTCCCGCGTCCAGCTCGTGTCTCGCTCGCTCCAAAAGACTCAAGCTCATCCCTCGGACGTGCTGAAGAATATGAGTCGGATCGGCAGAGGGAGCCGGCATCTGCGGCGCAAAGTGTTGAGGAAAGAGGGACCGAGGTAGTGATGGCAAAGCGGGAGCCGGGATACCACTTTCAAGAATGCGTACTGCCTCCGCGAACAAAATGTACATGAGTGCCGGATGAGGTCGCTGTACGCTAGAAGGCGGTAGTGTGAGAAGCGCAAGAAAACGCTGGGGATGGAGCGGAATGCCCAAATGCGGTGTATGTGGTAGGACCACGTTGATCAAAGCCAGTTCCAAAGCGGAACTTGGGGCTATATTTGCCGAAGTACCATTCGGAGTGGGTGCACTTGGAGGGAAATCTGGACGAAGCGAAAGTGCAGGCGGATGAGCAGGTTGAGACGAATGGGATGAAGAGGAGCTAAATCCGCTGCCCGAGTACGAGGGTCGCTTTGCGTTCATTGCGGCGTTAGAATCCATGGAGGACGAAAAAACCGGATGAGGCGGAAGGTGCTGGAGTGTGGTTGGTGGTAAAGCCTCTCCTCTCGACAACAGAATTGCCTCCAGTTCAACTTGGGAGTCAGCGCGCTAACATCCTTGAAATGTCAAACACCCACCAACGCGTTCTTCCAGCAGCGTAGCTCTGGGTTTGCGACGCTGAATTTCCTCGTATTTGCAGTCCACCTCGTTTTTGATGCACGTCTTGCACGGCCTTTCTCCAGAACATTTTCTACACATTAGCCTCATCGAGATCTGCTGCGTCGTCTCTCTCACAATTTTCTATTCCTAACCCGTCAGCGCTTGCTCGAATTTTTCCTGTCAACTCACCGACAGGCCACGCACGCGCCTCCCCTCGCCAGTGTCACTCTTGGCTTCTTCTTCGGACTCAGACCTTCGCGTTCCCAGCTCCCCAGACTCTCGGTACTTTGACTACGTTTCACTTCATCCTCTTTCGCTGTGTCTACTTCCTCCCCGTCCCCGTCATCATCTCCGTCGCCTTCAACCTCGTCTTTGGCATTTGACAATGACTCAACAAGCTTCGTTTCGGGACTGAAGCCCAATGTGTAAGTCATGTTGCTCTGTCCGGAAGAAGATCCCGCATAGCCCGACCCATTATCAGAGCCTTGTTGATATGGGTACATGGCGTAGAAGGAATTTTGGCTTGGATCCATGGTGTGCGCGAATGAAAGGCCTGAACGATATAGGCCAGGGGGAGGATGGTGAATCTATGAGCGTGCTTATCAGGAGCTCAATCTCGGATCACTTTGAAATTCGATGAATAGATCTTGCAGTCAGGGTAGTACGAATGCCCAAGTGGTGGGTATCAGATATTGAAAGCAATGCGTGGTATAAATGATCGCGGCGGTGTTCTAGCGGTCAACACTTACCAACCAGTCAGATCTTTTAGTACTTACCGAATGAGAGGCGAAATTTGTGCTCGGCTGGTCGATATATTAAGCTTCTCGTCGTCACGTACCACAGACGTCTATTCAGTGCGTGTATAAGAGAGCGTAATAGGCGATGGAAGAGAGGCCTGAGCGGCAAAGGACGAGATGCGATTCGGGATTTGGTTGGCGACAATTGTTGTAACGCCCCAGGTACGCCCTTTCGCGTCTCACGGGGCCTCTGGCAATCGCCGACAATTGAGTGTCGATCAACGCTGATCTCCCGAGTCGCTGGCAGAGAGGGCGAAGATCGCTCGAACGCCGGATGAGCTGGATACGTATTGGCGTGACGCGCTACGGGCGTCGAGCAGCGTTCCTGCGTTCCTACGTTCCTGATTCTGTCGCTGTTTCAACGTTGAAAGGATATGTATTATGTTGTGCAGATCTCTGCACACCTCCCTTCTCGCCTGCTTGGCGCTGAAATAGTCAGCGAAAGAGAGAAAGCGGAAAGTTGATGGGTTGGCCGGATGCAAGCGGCACCAAACTCGCGCGATGAATGGGTGAATAGCGCTTATGAAAGCCGAACGCAAATCCAGAAGCCGGCGAGTTTCGATAACGCACCAACCCAACGATCCCAGCTCTTTCGTCCACTATGCCTAGAACGACTTCTGCGCTTTACAACAAGGGGGCCCGTCCGCTGTTCGGACCCGACTTGTATCGTAGGGTATGCCGTGTGTCGTGAGGTACGGGTTGTACTCTCTACCAATCTACCGATCGTGGAGAGGCTATAACAGGGACAGAGTTGAACGTCAACCCGGTCGATCCGTCGTTGGGTTGTGTCTTTACTACTACTTGGTAATTGAACAGAAGTCAGAGGAATTCGTTGAACAAAGTGGGAGCAGGGTCCGATGATGTATAATTGATTAATAAAAGAATATCAGTGCCTGAAAACAGCCCTCCGAAGACTGGCGCGTTCCGCGCTACGTATCAGGACCGAAACTCCGCAGATCTAGATATAACCGTCGCACTCTCACTGACCGGCTAGGTGACGACGATACCAACGGTTTAACTTCCAAATCCCGCTAAGCGGAATCCCTGGACATCATGGCGGGTGTACGCTATCTCTCCGCTTCTGTTATAAACGGGTGGCTGGCGGATTCGCTTGAGACCCTCGCACCGTGCTGGCGCGCGTGTGTTCGACAAGGATTGGAATATGGTAAACGTCACTGTTCCACGCAACACATTTCCAATGTTCGGATACTTTATTCTCGCCCAGCACAACAATCTTTTCGACTTTCCCAGCCAATTGTGCGTGAGGTCATACCATTCTTTGCAACTTCCCGCCTCGACAGGGAGCGTGCAGCACGATCCTCCGATTATTGAAGGGTCGGGGAAGCATCCGAAACACATGGGGAAGCGGGAGAGGCGCAGAGCAGAGAAAAAAAAGCTTCCGTCTACTCATTCAGGGACTGACTGGTGTCTTCGGCGCCTCGTTGACGTCGACGGCAGGTTGACCAACGGAACCTATCCGAATAATCGTGTGAAAATGTTAAACGAGATCTGGCTAATTGCCTGGGATGAACCATGACGTATCACCCCCGCCACTTTGAATTCTTGCCCCCTGATTCTTGCGCCGCTATCCCGGTTCGTCATGGAGCATGCGGAGCGCTTCCCGCATAGCTGTATATTCTCAACGGGACCAGCCATTCGGTCACCAAGGGGCTCAATTCAGATTGCACCACATGTGCAATGCAATGTACCACGCAATATCGCTCGCACTTATTACGCGTCTTATATGCCTATATGTCGGACCTATCCGCCACCGGGCACAATTTCTTCCTGTTCTCTCGAATGTTTGAACCCGCCGCAAGTCCGTTGAGATACATCCGATGAGCTAGCTCCAAGGACTGTTGGTGTCGTCTTCGACGATAATAAAATGCTGCAATCCATCACGACATATTTCGACAATAGGATCTGCTTCTTCGTGCTCCTCCCGCCAAACTGCCCGAGTCGCTCGCTGGCAGTGCGTCTCCAACCACTCTCCGTTGTCCCCTTCATATTGAGGTAAGAACGTCATACATGCTGTGAAGTCTAATAGGGTTAGAGTACAAGCTCGGCGGTATTCTAGCTGAGCATTCGGAGAATGATCTTGTCGATTAAAATACAAGAGGGTTCATCGATTATCCAACGCAAGAGCCCCGCTGTCTCCGTTCACCAGTCAGAAGGGAAGCTTATCAGCTTACAATCAACCTCCCAACCTCCCTGTCTAAAAGATCTCTTCAACGTGATCCTTGACTGTTGTTACTACGCTGTGGAACGAATATCTTCAACAGCTGCAGACCTACTCGTGACATCGCCTCAATGAGCAAACAGGGGCTAGGTTGCCGATTTCCCTTTGGACTGCCACGGCACTTCAGCCCAAGCTTCGCGAAGATGTTTCCTGGTCGTTGTGGTCAGGGGGTCACATGCAGATCGCCACTCGACACAGCTTGAATTGTCCCAGTCAGTACGTTGCGGTGTATGCGGTATGACAACATGTATTTGTCGTGAGAACGTCACTGTGAGCAGATATCCTTCGAAGCAAATCTCAACTCATCCTGCTCTTGAGAACATCCGCTTGGTCCTGACGTTACCTATCTTTCGCTCACCACAGCAGCCCTGGAGACTGATCCTGAATATCAAGGCTAATAGACTAGAGACACGGTTATCGTCATCATTGAGTCAGCGTCAGGACTGGGTATAAGGAGGCTGCGGCAGTCTGAAAGGAAAATGACAGTACGAGCAAGCCCAAGGCTCGGACAGAGGTTCATTGCGCTACAAATACGCAGATCTTGAACACGCCAGGCCATTTAATGCCGATCCGAGACACGTATGGTACATAGAAAACACCGGTACAATGGGTATTCACCCCTCTTTGAAGAGGTCCAAAGCCTCGTAGCGTATTTCATGCCGGAAACTTGCCTCAAGCAAGCGCAAGCACGGTAGAGGGTCTTCATATCGTCTACACGTGGTTTGAATCCGACTCAGGCATAGGTCCGGAGAGATAGATATCCATGTTGCAGTTTTCGTGAGTGCGGAATCTCCGTTGTTGAATTCCACGGCTCGGTGACGCAGAGCGGGTTCACGCGTCGAGAGATAAAAATCGGTCCAATGGACGTGACGCGTCCGAATCATCAGGTACATCGTCAAAGCATGGATGTATACCTCGACCTATCGGTCTACAGTACTATCTTGCTCACATGCACGAGCAAGGTGTTCGCGTACTAGGGTATGAAGGGTTTCAGTAGAAAAATCCGGCAGACAGCTTGTATCACTCGCCGCCAATACTGTGCCAACAGAGCCTCACTGCCAATGTACCCAATTTCGTCTACCAATGCATGTGCAGATGTACATCGCCCTCTAATCATCGTCCCAGTGCCCGCTTTGCTTTGGTGGCGCAATACCTGCTTGCTTGCTGACAATGATACTGTCGACCTTCAACACGCTGATCGCCGCCTCCGTTGCCAACTTGATAGCCCAGTCCTTTGACGCGTACGAGTCGAAGATGTTCAATTCCCTAACGCTCTTGACTCCATCCGTCTCGCTCTCGATATCCACACCAGCATCCAGGTGACCATCACCGTGCGCCTTGTACAGTGCGCTCACGACGTCTTCCGCGTTAAGACCAGCGTTCTCGGCAAGAGTACGCGGGATGACCTCGAGTGACTCCGCCCATCGCTTTATAGAGTGTTGAGCAAGGCCAGAGGTCTTGCCGCCGAAAGTCGTGAGACGCTTGGCTAGCTCAATCTCGGTGGCTCCGCCTCCGGGTACGAGTCGGCCGTCTCGCATCAGGATACGGACAGTGTTGATACCGTCATCCAGCGATCGCTCCAAGTCGTCGAGGTAGTTTGCGGTGGCTCCACGGAGGACGATAGTAGCGGTCCGGGTTTTCTCGCCTTCTTCTTGTCGGAGGACAGTGACTCGATCACCACCAATCTCGATTGTCTCGAAAACGTCAACCATACCGGCTTCCTCGGGCGTAGGAGCTCCCAGACGAGCGAGAGGTGTGGCACCGACCACTCGGCACAGTCGTCGCAGGTCGAACTTGGACAGCACTTTGATAACGGCAATGTCCATTCGGTTCAGGTAGTGAAGGGCGAGGTCGCCGATACCGGATCCAGCGATGATAAGTTTGACGCCCGAGTCGGCGATTTCCTTGAAGTACTGATTATCAGCACATCGACATTGGCACGACACCTCCACTTACACCCTCAAGTTGCTTCTCCTCTCCTTGCGTGAAGTTGAGCAACTCCTCGGCGTTCTTCATTAGGACTGTGCCTTTCGTCTCCGTTTGCGAGATGTCCAAACCGCAAGTGTACACCGCGACCTTGGCTTTGGTAGCGTTCTTGATGATTCCTGGTGATCAATGCCGCTCAAATCTGTAAACCGATTTACTCACCCTCTGGTTCACGACCGAAGACCATTCCCCTGACAACTCTACTAGCGTCCAGACCACCACCAAGAACCTTGACCACTCGGACGGAATCGACGTTGAAATCTTTCGGGTTCTTCGGCATGACAGCGAGACAAGCCTCAGCGACGAGGTTGGAGAGGATCTCTTCGGAGCCCGGTTGTTTCGAAGCGAGGGAAGAGGAGCAAGCGGCGGCCAGCTGTTCTTGCGTTGGCAGAGGGGATGAGTTGACGCTCTCGCACACCAGAGCTGGACATTAGCGCTGTACATGGACAAGGTGAAGCCAATAACACCGGCGGAGCAACCTACATTCAAGCTCCTCGCGACCTTTGGCAATGGCCATCTCGTAACCCAAGATAACATCGCTGGGGTGTAAACCCATGGTTAAAAGGTGTTCTGATCGCTTCAAGAGTTCTCCAGCGAAGATTAGGACGAGATTCGTAGCGTCTCCCATCTGTAGTCAGTGTGTGTGCCACATTCCTATATCAACAAGCTCCCGTACTTGGGCGGCCGCCCATAGTGAAGCTCAAGAACCGGCCCGCGCGGCTTGTGGAGGGGAGAGAACAGAATGAACAACGCACCTCGGTCTCCTGTGCTGTGCTAGCCATGACCAATAATTTTGCCGCGGGGTGAGCCACCTCGATCTCACGGATGATCGTCGCCGCGTCGGAAGTAACAAACAATCGACCCAGATGGTTGATGATGAGCTTGTTGCGTCCTACCATCAGTACCACCTCATCTCAACCCTCCACTGTGATAATGCACACGTACCGTTCGGCCCGAAAGACGTTCGCACAATCTCACTCAGCTCCCCCACCGCAGAGATATTCCGGAGGACCGCCTCCTCAAGCCCAGACATGTGCTATACATCAGCCTCGGACACCGCGGATAGAGAACAAGATGGAAGGTAACGCTTTGACCTTCCCGCTACTTCCCGCACAACAGCAGCACAGGGAACAGAATGTCGTACCTTGTATCCGGCCTTGAAAAGGTCCGGTCCGCTCGCTTTTGGGACTTTCAATGACATTTTGGATAGGTTGAGAGAGGGTAAAGTGGGAGAGAGACTTTTGGAGACCAAGGAAGAAGTTCGCGACGCGAATCCCACTCAAGCGGCGATGTCCGCTCATTCGGTCTCATAACGTAATGGCGAAAGTTCAAGTTGCAACTCGCTCAACCTTCATCATGCAAGTATCTACCCTTTTTATCTCGGTCCTCCAGGCTCAAAGGCGTTAAAACGGGACGTGGCTGCTTGCTCGGGCGATATGGGATCGAACCACCTGTCAGGGGGCGGAAACGGGCAGGGAGGGAGAAAAGGGGGGTTCAGAGGTCGTCCGCCAGGACCTTTGGGCGAGGACGATGATGGAATAGCAAGGACGGCCAGGCATGTCGCGATGAACGGTCCTCCTACCGTCAGGACTTATTCGGGATCTCGGCCACCCGCAGGACCGAGAAACCGTTTCGGGCTCCCACCACGGCCTCCAGCAGGTTCATCGCATTTTCGCCATGGCCCGCCGTCTCATCTCCCGTCTCAAACACAAGCCGGTCCATCGAAATACTTGTCCAATCGACCGCCTTTCAACCCGCCTGTCAGGCCAGGATCTAATGGTAATTTCGTTCCGTCAAGAAACGGAGGCCCGTCACACCGCGGACCGGCGGTTAATGATCGGGGAAGTGGACCAAGTAGGCAAGGAAGACCAGATCAAGGTCGTGTGGACAGATGGACTCCGTCGGAGCCTGTCAAACCTGCCCAATCTGCGCATCCTGCTCAATCGGCTCAATCAATCGACAAACAAGTTGACCGACCCGGTCCATCTCGGCAGCCTGTCCACCCACCGAAAGCGCAAAATCCACTACTTCCTCCTACAGTACCGGCAACGCTGCCCGTACAACCGAAAGGAAAGAAAAAGAACAAGCAAACACACAGACCGACCGTTCAGCCGGACCCGACCTCGCAGGCCACTTACAAACGCTTCTCTTCTAGCCCTCCACGGCGAGGTGAATCGCGTATAAGCGAAGAAGAAGCTTTCAACAACGCACCGTCTGTTCCACCCGTACCCACCGCAGCTCGGGCCCATGTCCCACATGCTCGTGCTCCGTTACATCCTCCGACGCCTGAATCATCTGCTGCCGGAATAGTCAAGCCTGAACCCGGTCTAAACCCGCCTTCTGAGCGCGTTCCAGAGAAGATGAAATTTGTGCCGAAGAACCCGAACCGCCCAAAACGACTCGCTTCTCCGCCAATACCGCCGCCTATAGAGGATATCAAACCGGATATCGATCATTTATATGGGATTGACCCATCTGCTCCCGCTATAGTCGACGCGGATCGGAAAGAAGGTGTTCTGGGCTTAGCGTGAGTGATTTCGCCCTCCCACCTGGTCCCATCCCGGCCCCTGTCCCGCATTTGTCTTGCACCTGCTGTAATAAGTCATATGCGCTTGAGACCTGCGAAGAAGGAGCTGATCCTGCAGCCGAGCGGATATCCCCCCGCAATGCTTTTCCAACAACAACGCCGAGCGGGAAGCTGCCCGAAGCAAATTCAGACGGGTGCAAAAACAAAAATTGGCAGAACAAGGTCGGATACCGCTCAATTACTTATGGCGGGCGGATGGGTTAGGAGTGGAGTGGAAGAAGGCCGTTGAGGAAGTCGTGCAAGGTGGAGGAGGGGGGAAACGGCGGAAGGTCGACCAAACTCAGGCGGCCGGGGTTTCTTCGAATATATCGGCGCCGACGTTGGGCGGCTCAACATCGCCTTTTATGGAGTCTGGTCGGCCTGAACCGTCTGCCTCTTCTGGACCCTTGGGTACTTCTGAAGCAACTACTCCTAGCGCCAGTACCAAGAAGAAACCCGCGTTGACTCCCGCTCCATCGAAGTCGACCGCTCTGTCAAAGTCGACGGCGCCGCCTGCGCCTGTGCCGTCTCATAACCACGCTCCGGCAATCGCCAACCCGTACGGAGGACCTTCAGCCGCATCCGCTCCAGGCATTTCGGCTTTCCCTCCTTCAATACCTGACTCAACCTCATCGGCACCACCCGCATCCTCCGTTTCCACCATAACATCCCCCCCGGCCCGCAATCCTGCCGCCGCAACACCGCCAATACCACCATCAGCCGCGCCCACATTGACACCAGTGCCTGCCGACCCCCCTCAACCGCCTTCACGGAGCTTTGACATTCCCACCCATCTCTCCTTACAAGAACTTGAACAACGCGTTCTCCAGGGTATCATGGAGATTGATACATGGACGAGTCTTCTTGAAGAGTATCCACAACAACGTACCCGGCTTTCCCGGCAGGTGGAGCGGAAACAAGAAGAGATTTTCGCGTTGACAGGCCTCATCAGAGCTAAACGCGCCGAGGGGGTTTAGAGCGTGGTGTCGCTCGTTCGAGGGTGCAAGTGACCGCGTACATCATGATGAACATATGACGAGAGGGCCGGAGAATTCAAGACATGTGTAGTTTTATGGCATATAATCATTTCATCAGTCATATCATGCATTGCCGTCGTGTTATGACTCAGGCCTGTACAGTTGGTTTCGCCAACTCGAGCTCATCACGAATTGGCAGTCTACGTGAGCCTGCCTCTGTGATTGACCGATGAGTTTACCGCACACTTCCTCCGGCTCACCGCCTGATCTCGTGGCTCTTCTCCAACGGCTGCTTCAACTGCCCCGTACTCCTCTTCCTCGCTCGGTCGTCGAGCACACTCGCCGCACCAATCAGATGGGGCACCCCATTTTCAGGCATGATCCCGCCCGAAACGGCCATGGCGGCCGCGCCCACATCACTTGGTCGAGTTGACAAGCCTGGTCGATCGCCGGTTGTCTTATCAGGCGCACCTGGACCGGAATTCTTTTGTGGGCTTGCGGATGTAGGAGTTGCTGATTTGAGATGGGTGGGGGTTGCCGAAGGAGCGTGGCGACCATGGTTGATCAAAGTGAGCTCCTCAAGAAGGGTCGCATGACGGTAGGCGAGACGGATTGTAGGAACATTGGTCTGTCATCAGTCTTTACCCGTCGAGAGAAATGCGAGCAAGCGAGGATAAGTTAGCACGGAAAACAGGTGGCATACCTTGTGAATATCGTTACCCGCGGCTCCGGGGAGGTACCATTTGTATCCCAACCAATGCTTTTTCACTTGCATCTCCCATCCACTTTGCAACACAGAGTTTCGCGCCAACTCGCACATATCCGCCGGGGTTAGCTTGTAGATCTGCGCCGCACACGAATACTCTTCCAGCAAGTGAGAAGCAGTAAAGTGGAACTGAAGCGGATCATCTGGGCATCAGTTTGGGTCGAATGGTAACAGGGGCCTAGACTGACCTGTTGACAACGAAACGTTGAGCCCAGTCCTAAAGAAGTCCTTGAACGGGTTCCTCTCGTATGTCAAGAACAACGCGTTGTTAGACAAGGGGGACATGGCGAGACCGATTTGTTTCAGGTAGAAGAGGTATTGGAGCGCAGGGACCTTGCGCAGCAGGATACCGTGGGAGATTGAGTGAGCTGTCAGGAAGGCAGAGGACAGATGATCGGGATCTCCGGCCTCTCCACAGTGTGGGCGGAGGACGAAGGTGTCTCTAGTCAGCTACTGAGCACCAATTCAGAGTTAGCAGCTCACTGAATCCTCGAGATCTTCGCCAAGCATTCAGACTAGCCATGTTTGCGTACATATAGTAGATCCTGCCTGTAAGTATCTGTCGTCTCGGATGAATGCGAGAGCCTACCAGTACGAGTATGGCGGGCTCTGTCGCGTGTTCCACATCTGAGCAGTAGGGAACTTGCGGTAGATACGCTTCTCCGATTTTGACTCATCGTCCACACTGTCAAAACCGACAACCCTCTGGAGGAAAACGTGCAACTCGGGATGCGATGACGGGTCTTTGGTGACTTCGAAAAGTGGTTGGAAGACGTCTGTTGATGAGCATCCACCTCATATGAAGCATCTTTGGCTTACTCCGCACGACGTCTTCGAATGTATCCACCTGACCTGTGGCTTTGTAGACTTCGTACAACCTAGGGACCTGAATGAGCCATCGGACGTTGTGCGACAGGAGCTTGTTGTTAATGACCCATTTAGCCAGCTTGTCCCATTCGTTCAGGTTTCTAGGCTGTCAGCTACGCGCGAAGGACCAACTCACCGGCCATAGATCGACAATCGCCATTCTGAGTGTTGATACTTGCTCTGCTCCAGATCGGCAATCAATTCTGAAATCAGTGACCTATTTTCGCCTTGTCGCGCGGTAATGTACCTTGAGTCAATTCTGCCAGATATTTCCCCTTCAACAAGTTGTCCGTCTTAAGGAAGATTTCTCGCAACCGCGATGACCCAGTGGGGTTATACCTGTCGTTGAATCTGTCAAATCGGTGGAACTCCTGATGCGCATGCATATCAAGCGTGTCGATTGAGAGGTCGTATGCAGTAAGGTTGAGCGATTCGAAGACTTCTTGAAGCGTGAGCTCTTTGCCATCTCGATGAATAACGATCTCCTGCACTGTCAACTCCATACTCAGGCTGCAAGACTCGACTGACATCGGGGGCTTTCCTCAATTTGGATTTAATGAACCGTAACAGATGCTTCTGATTCATGCTTGCTGAATGGTGGATGTGGGTGTCGACTTTTCGCACGTTGTAGAAATCTCTGTTAGGTTAGCGAGCGCAATTCGGCGTGTCGGGTGTAGCTGACCTATGCGGAACAGCCTATAAGTCAGCCTCAGATTGCCTGACTTGTTACAAACGACGCACCTTCATGTCCGCCAACTCTTGGTACTCGTTCAATAGACAGTACAAGCTCCATTTGCTCGACAGATACTTCAATCTCCTAAACGCGAAAGACTTGGCCGGCCCGTCGGAACAGACACCAAGAAGGTATTCCAAGTCGGTATAGTACTCTTTCAAACTTGGCACCCGCGAGAGCTGTTGTTTGCCCTTGCCTTTGTCCCCATCAACAGCGACGTCTTGCTTCTTAAGAGGCGCTTCCTCCCATACTTCGAACACACCCTCATCGTTGAGAGCGAACTCTCGAGAATCAAATCCAGGAATCTCGCAATCTTCATACTTGAAAGCATGCGAGTCTCGACCTCCGCTGGACTCGCCAGGACCACCCAAGCCAGCAGTCTTGGACGAGCTTTCCACCTTGGGGCCGTCTTGGGCCGGTTTCCAATGCCAGTGAGGTGGTGGTGGGGGAGGGTAGATATTCCACGCCTTCTCCTCCTTGGCTGTGTCGGCTGGGAAAGACTCAGCGATCTCAGGATCGGCATCGGCTTTCAAGCCAGAAATATCGGCGGCAGAGGGCGGGTTGAAACCGCGGAACTGTCCGTCCCGATCTCGAGGGTTGTCTCCCAGTCGTTGGTTGGACAGTTCCATGTATTTGTCTCGCAGTTCGAGACATTTGGCGAATGATGCACTGTATGTCAGTCGAAAAGTCGCCGGTATGATGCAGACAATGCCAGCGTTGCCAGTAGGAGGCGAAGAAGGGATCCAGACTTACTAGAGCGCCTCGAGTTCTGAACCTACGCCGTGTTCTGCAAAAGCAAGAATTTGAAGGCTGATCAGCAATTCTTCTGGCGTGAAATTATGGGGAGAAAGAGGAGAGGTTGGAGTGCCATTGGTGTAAAAAGGGCTGGATGGACGGGTAAAGGGAGACTTCATCCCAGTCATGAAGAAGTGTGGTTCGGCTGTGATCATGGCGTGGCGGTAGTAGGGGTCAAATTAGATCACGACATCCACGAAGGCGGTAATATGACGCTTCAAATCGCTCGTGCGACCATAAATGTGCTTCTCTTCTGGGGGAAAGCTGGATAGGGGGTCGAAGAAAGGAAGATCACACGATGAAGCGCAAAATAGTCTCGGAGAACGTGCGCAAATCCATGACGAAGCGCGTCGCAAAGGAAGACCAAGTCCGGCATGATCGGAAGAGAGACCAGAGTGTTTCGAAGGTCGTGCGGACGTGTTTGAAGGAGAGGAAATGAATGGAGGCTAAAATGGGACGAAACTCGACTCACCTGGTTCTGGTTGAGCTTTTCCCGTAGTTGCCGAAGCACGCAGCTTCTCTCGCTCAGCTTCAAGGTTTAGACCCACCAGCCCTGCCAAAGCGCCTTTCGTGCCCAATTCCCTCTCCCTCTCTTCCTCCTCCAGGTCAAGTCGTTCTTGATCGTCGAGCTCCGTCCGGTGAATCATGGTAGGAGCAGGGTGGGTATCGTGCTCCTCGACTCCCGGAGGTGAAAGGACGGACGACCCGGGGAAAGAGATCGGTTGAAACCCACGATGGACGTCTGCTTCACGCCGTGGCATTCCTTGTACTGGGCTGTCGGCATTAGGTGCCGACATGCCTCGAGGTTGGAACGACGAGAGACCAGGGTCAAGGGCTTGCCCTCCGACGTGGACATCTGCGGGTACATTACCAGACCTTCCTGGACGAGAAATCTCGGAAGATGAGGCGACAGAAGAGACTGATTCGGACAGAGCTGGTGGAGGTAGTCGAGGTAGATGGTGAGATAGCCAAATCTCGTCCTTCAGGTGCAAGCGCCTTTCCTCATGGTAATCGAAAGAGGGTGAAGTGCCAAGGTCGTGCTGGTCATCGTCCATCTCTGGGGTCAGATATCCGTGTCGAGGAGGAGAGTCAAGTTGTTTGGGTGTGGACATGATGGTAGTGTGAAGGAGACACGTGAGGACGGGTGAGATTTCAATAAATCTCCGTACAAATATGTTAATGAGGTCAGAGAAGCGAATTCCGACGGAACTGAGTAGGTCCACGGTGGAATTTAGGTCCGCCAAGATGATTGGGTGCGTTCATTCCGCACGCCTATTTCGATCGATTAGGTTAGCTGTGACCGGAAATAGAGTGCGACGTGGTGGCGGTGCACGATGTTTTTCCCCCCTGGCACCCGTCGCGTCTTAACTCACATCGTTTACCCCCCATCTACTTTCACATCCTCCCCTTCTCCATCTCTTCCCCTCTCGACAACAATCGCTCGAGTCCCTTATTCCTTTCTATATAAGGCGACAACCCGTCTGCCTTACTTCTATTCTCATCTGCGACACACTGCAACAAAGCGGTGACAGCGCGTAGATCCGCTTTTCCCCCGCCCCCCTTTGCCTGCTTGGCGATTTTGATTTGAGCCGAGAGCCCCTTTTCAGTACTCATTCCACGCGCGACATCAGTCTTTTCATCTTTGATCATCATGTCAAGATATCAACCACAACAGAACTACGCGGACGCTCCGTCGCAACCTTATGGCAACTCGTATGCTGACGGCGGAAACGGCTACGGTGGTTATAGCGATGAGCCGCAAGGCGGTTACGCCAGCGGCGGTGGGTACGACAAGAATTCCTGTGAGCTTGCAACGCCTAGCATGTGATTGAGCACGGCTGATCTCTTTTCCTCCCTTCACCCGGCATTTCACTACTCACTATACCTCACCACACGTGCGCCTTTCGATCGAACATCACCTTAAAAAAACAGACCCAATGGCATCCTCCAACCCATACGCTTCCGGTGGATCTCCTCGTGGATATGATGCGCCAAAGAAGAAGCGCAACAAGTGGCTGTGGATCGGTCTGCCGCTTTTACTGCTAATCATCATCGGAGCGGTTCTCGGCGGTGTGCTTGGTACGCAATTAGGCGGCAAAGACAACAACGACAACAGCAACAGCTCGAGTGGGAACTCCAACAGCGGTGCGAACCGCGGCAACGCCGGAAACACTCTTATCCCGTCGGGTGTGTCGAATGCCAACACTGCTACTTCCGTAGGCGCGAATGGCGAGCGCTACTTGGCGATTGCTACCGACACCAACTCTCGCCCTATTTACGCGGCCGGTGTGAGTTGTTTCGTCTTGTATACAACCGAATAAGAATACTAATATCAGACCGCTACCGCTGGAATGACCGCCCCTACCGTTCTGAGCAGTGCTCCGGCTGGCGGCAAATGGCCCTCAGACCCTGAAACCCCCAGCAACGACACCCTCCGAGCTCACCCTCGTCTTGGTGCTCCTGGATACAAATGGGCTGCTTTGAACGCTGGGCTCATCAACGACGATCCGTATATCAAGTTCTGGAACGATCAGATTCTTGCAAACGCTTCTGCTACTATCGGTGATGACCCAGTCGCTTATGAATCCGATGGAGACCTAGCATCTGGATCCGGTGTTTTGGACGTTGCTCGCCAGATGAAGGTCAAGGTCAAAAACTGGGCCTATGCCTACAGAGTTACCAATGAGACCCGATATGCCGACCGTGTTTTCCTCGAGCTCCAGGTTAGTCGAACGAATCGTGTGAAACAACGCCCTTTACTGATTTCAGACCGCGGCTGGCAACAACTCTGAAGTTCCATTCGGTGCTGACGGCACAAGGTGGAACGCTGCCCATTTCCTCGATCTCGCCGAGTTCTCTGCCACTTTCGCCATCGGTTACGATTGGCTTTACGATTTCTGGACTACAGAACAACGTGAAGCTATCAAATGGTCGATTCTCAACCTCGGTCTCAGCTTCGGTGTGACTGCGCTCGAAGGGAATGGTGACCCGTACTGGTGGATTGGCTCAGCAACCTCGCCAATTAACGGAAACTGGAATTGTGTCTGCAACGCTGGTCTTCTCATGGCGGCTCTTGCTATTCGGTCCGAGGATGATTCCGGTGTATCCCAACGGATCATCGACGCCGCTGTGCCTAATGCTCGAGACAACTGTTTCCGTGGCGCCTACTCTGACGGCACTTGGGCTGAAACTCCCGACTACTGGTACTTTGGTACCACTGGTGCTGCCGAGATTGTCAGCTCCTTGATCACCGCTACCGGAGACGATCATGGACTCAGTACTGCCAACCCTGGCTGGCGCAACACATCTCTCGCTCACATGTACGTTACTGGACAGACTACCAAGTTCTCGCACGGAGACTCTGGACCAAAGAAGTTCTCCGCAACTGCCAACTCTCTTTTGCTTTGGGCCGATGTCTTTGATGAGCCTCGATATGCGCTTTACCAACGTGATCAGGCTGATGCGCCTGAGCCTTGGTCCGTATTCTGGTACGACCCTGCTACCACCGGTATCTGGTGGGACGGTCTGGCGCTCGACAAGCACTTCGACTCGACCGAGGCTAATTGGGGAACTGCTCGATCTTCGTGGTCTGACACTGATGGTACCTACTGGGCCATGAAGACCGGTCTCCTGACCGGACATCAGACTCACGGTGATCTCGACCTTGGAGACTTTGTCGTTGATGCCATTGGACAACGTTGGTTCGGTGAGCTAGGTTCGGGACAGTACCTTTCCCCCGGCTACTTCAGCTCGGAAACTCAGGACTCGCAACGATGGCTGTACTACCGAAAGCGAACCGAAGGCCAAAACACCATCATGATCGGCAACCAGAACCAGCTCGTCAGCGCTCAGCCGTCGGCTCAATGGGGCTCTTCTGGAACGTCTCAAGGTCTCGCACCCAGCTTCAACGTCTCTACAGACGACACTGCGTTCTACACGTGCGACATCTCCTCTGCCTATAACGATGCCACCGTGAAGCGAGGTATCCGATTCATTAACGGGCGTAAACAGATTTTGATTCAAGACGACATTGCCGGTGTTCCATCCGGAACCAACATTCAGTGGCGTGCTCAGACCAACGCTACCATCACCCCCAACGGTGCGAGCGCTACCCTTGAGCTTGGCGGCGAGACTCTCATCGCTACTATCATCAACGGACCTTCCGGAGCTACATTCTCGAGGGAAGATGCCACCTCCGATTCCAGCGACCCGGCTCCTCCCGCCCCGACCGGTCAGGAGCGACCAGGAAACGTCCCCAACGAGGGTGTTTCAGTACTTGTCGTTGATATCCCCGGTGGAAGCGATTTCTCCCTCAGCATCCTCTTGAACCCCCAATGGGAGGGTATGGCCGCGGGCGACTTTGTCACCCCGCCAAATGTCGGTATTGACAGCTGGAGTTTGACTTCGCACAACTAGACGACGTCGCTTGCGACGTTTGCGAAACGATAAAATCATGATATCCTACTCTTCATCTTTACATCACGCCCCCACGCTACATCACGCTCACGCTCTCTCTACCTCTCGCCTGGCTTCCGACACGCCACGCCAGGCATCGACCTGTCCACCTTTCGCTCTTTGTTTCGTCTAGATTCGTTCACGAAAATGACCTCTAAGCTCTATCTTACGTAGTTTCCGTAGTTATAAATAACGGTTGCGGATGACATGCATGGACATTTGCACAACAGGGGTTTGCAGCAGGAAAGTGCTCAATGAGATGATGAGAAGTTGTGCATCTGAGCGTTCCATTATACCGTCGCAATCATATGAGACCATTGTCACTGGGAAGGTACTGCAGTGCGTGAGCACCTAACTCCCCCCCCAACACACACCAGGACTATATCCCTAGATATAGACCACATCTCAGTTCCTTCCCCTGAAGTACTTCTGTGCCGCCCAGACTCCAACACCGCCCAGACTCGCAACCGTGCCCAAACCGCCTATCCACCCCACCCAATTGATGACCCCCTTCTGCCATCTCTCCCTCCGCAGGGCTTCTGAATAACCCACGTCCGGTCTGAAAGTGACCATCTCGTATAGACTCGTCCAGCCCTTGACGCACGCTGTGGGGAATGGGTCAGTGAGCGATAGTGCCGCTGTAGGGCGGGAAGGCATGAACTTCGCGAGGAGGGAGTCGAGTGTACGGCGGAGGTGATGTAGTGGGGATAAGACTGTTGAGCGCATTTCGGTGCTGCATGTCAATACGCTTTCTCCGTCGGTAGGTGGACAGAGGGTAATAATGGGAGAAGCATGAGGAGCTGAATGCGGAAAGGTTCACTACGCGTTTGGACGACGGGCGGGATGCGGGATGGATGGAGGTGATGATGATGATGATGATGGTGATGATAAGAGGCCCACGCACTAGTTCTGTAGAGCAAGCTCGCAGATCGCAACGAGATCTTTGTGCCTTTCCGTCGAATACTCCTGTAGTGCCTTTGCGAGTTCATCGTCCGTCGCGCCCAGCTTGGACGTAGTGGTGGCTGGAACGGCGTGTCTTTCGAGGTAAGAATTGAGTACACGGACATCTTCCAGGCCGCAATTCAGGCCCTGGCCATAAAACCTGTTATCAGCGCCGCGCAAGCCACCCCGGTATACGTGCGGTACGGCGTACCGTCCCATCGGGCAGGTTGGGAGGTGACCGCAAGGCGGGGGACTTACGGGACCATACTGTGGCTTGAATCACCTAATAGGAGCGCATGCGACGACCAAGCAGACGGCGACAACTACTATTAGGTATGAACTTTTGCTTTTCGACCGACAAGGGGAACAGAGGAAGCGAGTGTGTAAGAAGGGAAGTAAGTGCGCGACAGGGAGAGCACATGCGTGTTGGAAAATTCGGCTCACATTGATAGTGACAAGGTTACCCCTTGGGTTATTCTCGAAATCGTCGATCAACTTGTCCCCGACGATATCAAGCGCCGATGGGAAGTTCTCCCGGAAGAATTGCGTAGCGTCTTCTCGCGTTTTGATCTCTTCAAGCGAAGAGAACGGCAAGAAGAGCGTAAGGGTAAACGAGCCGTCCTGGCATCAGCATCATCCGGCTGAGGACAGTTCAACGATTGCCCTGAAAGAGCGGTGTAGTAGAATCCAGATTCACCTTGTTGGGCAGAGCTATCAGCATGAAGGCATGTCGAGGCCAGATGTGCAGATGATTTGGATCGATGGCGAACCCGCCCGGTTTCTTTGGGTCTGCAGGCATATGAAGCTCAATGTACGCGTGTGGGATGAACGACTGGGAAAAGTCGATTCTGTCATGAGCGCTCGCCCTATTTCGTTTGTAGCTCTTCTAACTATGCCTCCACGTTTTCTCCTGTAAATAGATAGAGAGCGACTTACCGGTCGACACGCATCATTTCCGACCGTACTTTACTCCAACTCCCATCACACCCCACAATCAGGTCAAACTGCGATTCGAACGTCTCCTCCCCACCCTGTCCCTCTTTGCTCGATTCTCCACGAGACCCGTCACCTATCCGGCCGTTATCGTGCTCCTGCCCCGGCCTGACTTTACCACTCTTACCAGTACCGTGCGCCGTGCGTGTTTTCCAATCGACTTTCGCCAATTTGACGTTGAAGACTGCCTTGATTTCTCGAGGTAGAGATTCAAGCAGGCGTTGATTGAGGATCGGTCGGGAAATGGAATTGATATATTGACCGCGGAGGGGGTCGTAGAGCTGTGATTGGGGGGCTCCAGTAGTAGGGTGAATCATCCGTCCTTTCATCGGGATTGCCTCGTCGAGGAATTGTTCCGCTGCATGTCAGCTCTGTTAATCCTTATCGAGCCGTTATGACCAGACGACCAGCTGATCGGATCGAAGCAGCGGCGAAAATACCAACGTACCAAGACTCGGATCGACGCTGCGCAAAGCCTCCAGACCTCTTGACGAGATCGCCAAGTTGATACTCCTCAAATTCGTTATCCTCTCGTCTTTCCCTCGAGGATCATCCCGAGATTCCCAGAGCTCGACCTCCCATCCTCTTCGATGAAGCGAAAGGGCCGACAACGCGCCCACGGGACCTCCACCAACGACCAACACTTTCCTTTGTCGTTCCGAAACCATCTTGTCTTGTGAATCTCCCTGATTTGCCTTGGGGGTCGGATGTTTTGGTAGCGTCGAAGTGTCAAGCGATGAACGAGATTATCAACCGACTCCGATCTCCATGACCTCAGAACGTCACGTGATTGATGTTGACTCAGTACGATTACGTAAACTAGATCGACGTTTCGGAATGACCCCTGAATGCTATTTATCCTTTCTGGCTTATTGTTCTCAACGACAAAAGACTTGAGGGCAATAATGAACAAAAGGGCGAAGCAGGGGTTTCAAAAGAGCACAAGATTGCGGTCGACGGATATATCAAGCTCACGTACCATTCTGACTCTTGACCTTGTTCATCTGATTCGTCTACTCGACTCAACATAGTTGTTCAAACGACCTAGGCTCACTCGCTCGTCACATCCACAATGCTCTACTTCAACCCATTTTGCGCCGCTGGTATCTTGGGCCTAGCTCTTCTCCCTCTCGCTTTCAGTTCCGCTTCACACCAATTCGGTCTGGACCCCAACACCCAAGCTTCCTGTACGTCCCCCTCGAACCCGCACCGGGCGGTGCGTTTATGGTGCCAAAGAGAGTTCTGACCCTTAGCATGCTGGATAGAGTGCCACTCAGCTACCATCAACGCCGTGCCGCTCCCCTCGCGAGAGCTTAACGAGTTTTACGCGCTCACGCTCAACTGCCAGAACCCGCCTTATGTCGATACACTCGCTACCTGCCTCGCGGCGCGGTGCGACAGTGCGCCCGATGCGGCTTACGCAGCGGAGTACGCCGAGAGCGTGTGTAAGCGTGCGGGTGTGGAGGTGAAGGTGCAGTTACCGAAATATTACCTGGAGGCAGCGCAGGAGTACTTCACGTGAGTGGAGGTTTCCACAGGGCTGCTTCACGTAGGGGGTCTGAAGTTGAGGGGAAGGGGCCGCGGGAGGAGGTGACTGTGCAAGACAAGATCTTAGTCGAGGAAACGGGAATCACTGGCCAGAGGCGGGGGATGGACAATGCTCAAATAGGGTCAAGCTGACGCTAGTTCGGAAGCATACACCTCACGAGGCACCCGCGGCGTCAAGAATTGGGGTTTTGGCGGAGTGCTGCTCCTCTCGCTGCCGATTATCGCGTCGCTCTTCTAATCCGTCGCGGCGCGATCCGCTTCCTCTTACTTTCTCCTCGTCTTCGGCTTGATATAATACAGAATGTTTATTCCCGCAAAGCGCAAGAGTGAAGATTTCTCAATTTGGGTTCATTGTACATGCACATATAACCATAACTATCACATAACTATCACAGTCTCACCCGCTACCTCGCTGGAGGCCGCTTTTGATCACTGACCTGAAGCTGAAGCTATTGACCATACCTACTGAAGGAGGACTACTGTATACTACAAATAGGCGCTTCAGGCGGTGGACCAGGTTTAGGACCCTCTTTGGGCTTTTTGACCACGGAGACAGGTAATAAGAATCCTCCGGGGACTTTGGTTCCTTTCTGATGGATCAGCACTACGCCTATCCCCACAATCGATCACTACGTGCACTGTGAACCAGCATATCGTCAAGCCCAGCACCGAAGACGTAAGATTATCCACAGTATGACAAGAAGATCGGACTTTGATCGTATACTTACAGGAAAGTGCAGCCCAAAATCGACTGTTGCTTGCATAGCGAAAGCCGCGCCTTTCGGTAACAACGTCCCTGCTGGTAGGCTGATTTCAGCTGACTCTCATATACAACCCTCTTCGGATGTTGATCAAAAAACTCACAAGACACCTTCCGTTCTTGCCCGATCAGCTGCGTCCAGTTCACTCCCTATCCACCCCGCAACACTCACAAAGTATGCTAAAACTCAGTGCAGCTCGGCTTCAACAACACGACTCAACCGAGTCCACTCTATCACCCTCCGTTGAGAGGGACGAACACAGCAAGGAAGCAAAACGAGGAATCGTTCTCGTCACCACTCACATAGGCCCCAAACCGCTTAACGTACCCCGGAATCTCATCCTCCTTGAAATCGGGCGTAGGCGGGTCGATCCCGAATGGGTTTAAGGGACCCTGGATCCCATCTGCCTGGCCTGTTCGCACGGCGCTTGGGGCTTGCATGTTTGGTATTCTCACTGATAGGTGAAAGCGGCTATATTATCTGAATCTGTCACCTACAAGTATAAGCAGGGAGGTAGGGCGAGAGCGAGCCGGAGCGATCGAAAAGGAGCGAGGCAGTCAATCACGTCAAAGGAAGACGTAAAGGAATGGCGATCATCGCTGCATCGTTTCGGAGCACCATTAGCGCAACCAAGGCGAACATCACTGACAGAATTGACGAGGATGAGGCATGATGGTATACATGTTGACTATACGAAACAATGAGACACAACGAGAACATATACAGCGTCCCCCTTCAGACATCCTTTCGTTATTGAGATCGTTATTGTCAGCCCTTCGGTTGCTCCCTGACCCATACACGCTTTGTCTCATTCCCGTGCTCAACTTCATGCACGGTGGTTTCTTGGCGACTGGCTCAACACGCTTAAGTCGACCCCACTGCTTTCTTGTTCCATGTCCAGCCCTTCTCCTCCTCCTCTCCGACTCTATCCCCGAACGCTTCCCCTTTCTTATCGCAATTATGCTGTACGACCCATTTACCTCTCATCAGCCCGACTGTCCATCTCGGAAAGTCACCGACTCACCATCCCTTTGTCGCATATGACAATCCCCGATAATCTCGTCGACACAGCTCTCGCACCCCTCATCCCATCTCCACCTCCCCAGCCCTCTTTGCCGATCCTCGTTCGGCGTCCCCATCCACCAAGAGACATACTTGACGTGTTTCTTGAGGACGGGAATGAGTTCGGAGTTGAGACGCTCACAGCCGTCTACGCATAGCCACGATATCTGCGGTCGGACACGCGGGGTCGGCGTGAACTGGGTGGAGAAGAAGGAACCGTCGACTCCTGCCAGCATCTGCGCCGAGGAAGTTTTGGCCTTGCTTTGCAAAGATGCCGACTCAATCGCGATAGTCTTCGGCGTAGACGAGGAAGCAATGGCATTTTGGCGTTTTGAGCTGGAAGGCCGGAAAGCGCTTGCACTCTTTGCAACCTTCTTCGGCGGCTCACGGCGAATGACCATCCGTTGATCCACTGGTAGACGCGAGTTGATGAAGTCGCGTAAAGCTAGCGTCGAGATTTCGCTGTTGGCGATGCTCAATGCTTCCAGAGACGGTAAAAGCTGATCTTCGACGTCCAGCCCGTCCCGATGGGATATCGACGATAAAAACTCGTCCTTCAGCCCGCAAGTCGAAACGTTGAGAAACTTCAGCGATGTGAGCTGAGCGAGAGTACGGGAAAACATTCCGGTATCTATCGTGGTCTTGCCCAGATCAAGCGAAACAAGCTTAGACAGGTTGATCCCATTACCTTCGACTTGTTGAGCAAATTTGTTCGGGCTGCCAAAGCACGCCAAGGTGAGCAGGTTAGGGGCGGAGACTGATGGTGTATTGCGCCCAGATTTATCGTAGATATGCGAGTACGAGGTCAGACAATTAAGCTTAACATCGGCTTTGCGAGGATCGGTTGAGCTGGGCAGGACAGGCTCGAAAAACCTCCAGTGACAAGATTCGTATTCCACGCTCTCCACTAGAGGCACCTGCGCTAGGAACTCGGGCTGGCTGGTAGTCACAAAGAGTAAGCAATTCTTCAGGCGGACGGAGACGATCCTCGAATATGCCGACAGGCGCGCCGGGTCCACCGCGAACGCGCCTTCATGGTATTCGAGCTGCTTGAGATTTGGGGTTGAGGCAGGGGAGCATAGTCCCAAATCTATGGGCGTGTGCCCATCATAGGCAGAATTCTTCGGGAATGATCGCCGTTCAGTAACGATAATAGATTGTAGCGCTTGGCACCGATCTTGCCACAGGATAATGGCGGACGTCATCGCGTGGATCTCGAGATGCCGCAGGTTCACGGTAATCCGCGGTAAGACTTGAGCCCCTTTCTTCTTCTCAGGAGATTCAGAGAGACTCCTCCCCCATACGTTGAACTCCAAGTGAGAAGAGCTCTCATCCGACTCCGGCTCCTCTACCCTTAGCACCTCGCCCAATGCACTCAGCACCGCTTCATCTTTCGATGAATCGTAATCTTTGGCGAAAATCAATGTTGTGATAACACCTCCGCTCAACTGTCTCCATGCTTTTACTTTCCTTGCGGGCTGCTTTCCTCTTAGGACCAGCTTCCCCCATAAGCCTTTTTGCTTCCTCACCGCTTTCCGCCAGAAACCACAGACCTGACCCATCTTTACGCCGAAGTCGGAGTTGAAGCCGAGGCCAATGTCGCAGATGTTCATGAGCACATCTGGGGGTAGCATTGAGGCGTAAAAGTTCTTTTGAACGCGCTCAGCGGTCCGTTGTCTCCTTCCCACTACGTCTGCTTGATTTTTCGCTTCGTTGGCCTTTTCACGAGCTTTCAGGCGAAGAGCAGCGCTACTTTCAACAGTGACTTGTGTCCGCAACAGCACGAGGAGGTCACGAGCCTTCTCTCGAGTGGAAGAAGAGGCGCGAGGCACGAGTTTGACCGCATCGTCGATGGATTGTATGGCATGATCGTACTTTTTCATGATCCGCAAGATCTTTGCTTTTCGGAAATGCAGCTATATATCAGCATGAGACGACACTTCAACAACACCAGAATGCAAAGAACGGGAGACTCACCTTCCAGATTTCGGGATCACGAGCAAGCTTCTTCTGGATCAATGACTGCACCGCCGCCAAAGCGCGATCTTGCTTATCACCGTCAGACTTGCTCATGGCACCGATCTTGCAATCGTATGTCGCGAGACTATGATCACCAAGCATGATGGCCTTGCATCAGCTGTCACACCTCTAAAGTGTGGATGACAAGAATCGGGTCGAGTGCGCGAGCACTCACCTTGTCAAAAGCTGATACGGCAGCTTCCCACTTTTCAGCTTTGTATTCCTTCAATCCATGTTTTCTGTATTCGGCAGCGCCCCCGGAGGGCATATTGATCGAAGTTCTGGTCGAAGGACAGATTCAGGTGTGAAAATCAATGTCCAGCTATATGATGCGCGCGACGCGTAAATGGCGTTGAATGCGGCACTTGCCGTTGTTTCAGCAGGCCCATTCATTCGATACTCGAGCCCCGGTTTCATGCTGAAAAGTTATACAAACTAACTCTTTGTCACTCTTGTGGGGCTGAGATCGTTCTCTAGGCGCTAGAAGAGGCATTACCGTGCGCAAAAGCTTGCAGATCCATCAACGCTGGACTGTCGTTTCACAAAACAATGTTCTGCGCTAGCTTTTGCTCCCCCTTCAATGGGGGTGCCAATCTCGGCGTGTGCACGAATGTAATGTCCAACTGCATTAGTGTGCTACTTTGGTGAGACAGCCGATATCAATACAAAAAAAAAAAAAACAGCGACGAGAATTGTTGGATCCGCCGCGCGCAAACAGCCTGAAACTCACCATCATCCAAGTTGACATATTCTGATCACCATTGCAGACAACCACATCAAACAGGTGTGCCGTTCCAGAGTTCCAGAAAACTCGCTCGCAGAAGCGCGTTGTTGATGTCGTGTCCTACTTATGGTGCACACCGAGCGATTCACCCCGGGGCAGCTGCGCCTCACCGCCTCACCCGGTCACGGCGTGTTTGATGTTCTACGCGGGACCGTGGCGTAAAGCGGGCCTGGCGATTAAAAGTTGTTTACGGTTAGGATTACGATTAATCTGGTATGGACCATAATACATTGTCCATGTGATTAAGAAATGTTTGTAATAAATGGTGTAATGAATAGTGTGAATAATAAAAGTCGGGACCGAGCGTACGTGCGTCACTCGGCACGGTTCTAATTGTTTTTGCGTGTCTCACCTGTGTCCCCGTGTCTCGCATCTTCCAGCCGGGCTTTTTATATCCCTCACCTGACTTATTTACTCTTCTCTCTATACAACCACGCTCTTTCCCCCACCATATACCCCTCCATACCCCTCCATACACCCCTTCTTACACCCACCTGCACCGTATCCGCGCGTCGCTATAAGGCTCAAGCACAGCCCGCGACGCTTTCATCATTACGTCCAAATCCCTCTTCCCGTCTTCTCCGTCGGCAGCCATGTCGGCGTTCCATCCCACTAAGCGAGACCTCCTTCTAATTCTCTCCGTCTTCTTCGTCCTTGGTTTGTTCCTACAGTTCGATTTCTCGCTACGATTCGACTATTCCCAGAACGCTCGAGCACAGCACGGCTCAGCAGCGTGGGAATCCGAGCGGGAAGCGGGAGGCAAACACGGCAAGTTTCTCGAGGATGTAAAGGCGGGTGTCAAGGCGAGCGAGGGGAGAATAGTGGCTGGTATGACTGAGGCAAAGATTAAATGGGGAGAAGAAGGAGCTATTCGGACAGACGTGCTCGCTCATGCTCCCGGTGAGTCCGCTCTATTTTGACAAAGGGATGCCTCGTCTGACGTACAGGATGGACTATCTTCGACCAGCTCTATCTCTTCAACGGGACATGGTTTATTGTCACCGATAAACCTTCCGGCGTTCCCTTGTTGCGCTTGATGACCTCCACTGGTAAAGAGATCTGGAACGACGAGGAATCGATCAAAGGACGGTAAGCGGTTCTGCTGAGAGTATCGAAGAAGCTGACAAGGTAGAGAACCGACAGAGCAAGACATGCGAATCATCTTCCCCTCTGAGGCAAAGCGACTATTCGGCCAGTCAGCCGCAAGAGTGTCCGGCACTACATTCCTGGTCAACGACCCCCCGCAGTTCCTCGACCACTACTACCAGTAAGTTTGCACAGCTGAACATACATGTCGCACAATCTCACGTACAGCTTTGCCGCTGAATTACTAGTTGGACTTTGGAGGACATATGCCTCGCTCGACCCAACTATCGCTGCCTCCGGCCACACACACCTTCCATCTCCGACTCGTATGATGTTCCCCCACACTGCCGCCGGTAAATGGAATGATTACGCCAAAATGAACTCTTTCCTTTCCCGAGCCATTTTTCCTTCCATGTCCTATGAATACTCCAGCGACTTCATCGACCGAGCCGACACCGGGCGCGCTTTCCTGTTCGAGCGGGTCGTCTTCGCCGATCGCGCTGCTGCGTTCCGCGGTCCCGAATTTAAGCATACTTGGCGAACCGCTTCGGAAGCTGTAACCCTGCGAGCTAGTCGATACTGGTGGGCTCCTCTTCGCCGCAATTTGCTCGAATTTGTTGGCGGGGCCGGAGGCGCTAGTCTGTCTGACGAAATTGTTGGGGTAGGGCTGGATGAAGAGCCGAACCTGTCTGAGCTGGATGTCGAGGCGCTTGAGGCTGAGGAGGGTGCCATGGCCGCAGAAGTGGAGGAATTTGATGCTCATCATATCGATAAATGGTCACACACCGGCAAACCAGTCATCACCTACGTCAGCCGACAAGATTGGGGTCGCAGGATGTTGCTCAAGAAGGACCACGAGGAGTTGGTCAAGGAACTTCACGCCCTGGAGAAGAAGTACGGATGGGAGGTGAGCTCGGTCCTCGTGATATCTGTCTCATGCTGACAACAAGGTCAACGTGGTTTCTATGGACAAGTTGTCCCGTGACGAGCAAATCCGCTTAGCTGCCCGTACGACCATCATGATGGGCGTACATGGAAACGGTCTCACTCATTTGCTATGGATGAACGCGCAAAACCCTCGTGCAACTGTCATCGAGTTCTTCTATCCTGGCGGTTTCGCTGAAGACTACGAATTCACCGCCCGAGCCCTCGGGATCAGACACTACGGAATGTGGGACAAGGAATCCTTCACAGCGCCCGAAACGCCTCAAGTCGCCTATCCTGACGGGTTCCAGGGCAACGAGATTCCACTGAGTAAGTCTTCTTTTTTCTCCTTCCCAAGAGCGTGGCTGAGCATAAGATGGAAAAGCCGTGGCCGATCTCATCACCCAACGACTCCTCGTCGACAAAGTCGAACGAGATGAACCCGCACTTGATGGGCTAGAACCCAGCTCTGTCGAATGAGTCCAGTTAAAAACCGAAAATACCACATTGGAACGACACATCGACGCATTTGCACATTCTTAGACATATTTGTATTATAGACCAAGAACAGCAGCGGCCTGCTGTTGCTTAGGATAGCTTCAGCTTTGCTACGGACATTACCACTGAAAAATGCATATGCTTCAACATGACCTGGCATACATGAGCCAGGCAAGTATAGGTCTGGGTTGAGTAGATCGGCGTTGTGCATTCCGAGACGAGCATTCATACCATCTAGCGAGGTCTAGGACATGCAAAACGTTTACAGCATCTTGTTTGTCCATACAACAGGAACACCAGGATTACATGAATAATATTGCGGAGGTTTAGCATCCATTCAAACCTTTGTAAAGGCAGGAAAATGCTGACGAAATCCAAGCGCATTGCGTGTTTCCTCCATGTGCTGTGCTTCACATCTAACATCTATTCTCTCGGAGCGCGAGCTCGGGAACACTAGTCTCAGTCTGAAGGTACGAATTGAGATACAAGTTCGAGTCATTCTGTTTCCGACCGGGCATTGAGCAAGGAGGGATGACTCTACGCCAATACTACCGAGCTCGACGGGGGACAAGGCAATAACTGGACTGTGACCCGTCCTTGGGGATTGAAGGGAAGGAAAGGAAGATGGGATAGTCGGCCTCTGGACTTCATCGTGCCCCACCCAGTGGACAGCCATCCGATTTGGGGGTTTGAGGACTACAACACATGACGCGTACATGATACAAGGATGTCTCCGATTGACATTTGCCATGAGATCTGCGTGGCCCCTTCAGATCGTCTGGAACCAGATCTATCTGAGGTTCACACAGATTTGAAGCCGATCATGCGCAAGCGGTTAATTGCATTGCATCATTGGCTGGAATAAACCTAATCTCAAAAGCCTCCTGATCGGTGTAAAGCGTGGAACCTTGTTGCTTCACGGGCGTCTCTTGCAAAGGTGAGAGTGGGCATCATATCGTCAAGCCAAGGAAGGCATGGTGGCGTTTTTCTTGTTTTCACCAGATCCGTTCGTTTTCTGAAACATTCCCGGTACGGTCGGGATTCTAGTCAATGGGATCTCAGAAGATCGATCATCCAAGACTTTGAGGTTCAATACCACGCAAAGACCAAGCAAAAAGACGCAAGACCGGAACAGAAGCGGGGTCTTGGACTCTTGCGCCCAGGCGTCTTAGGGAGACTCGAGACCTCATATCTCGCAACTATCACTAGGACTCGTCTGACTAATGCGCAAGCTTGAAAGACTGCACCCGTCCTCAAAGCCATTCATGGCATCCAAGATTTTGTCTCACAAGAAGGGAGAGATGCATATGATGATCGTGAACTCATAAATTCGACCTACTCCGCTCATACATTCAGCCTGCTCCGTAATATCCCTCATAGCTGCGAATTCCATCAGCCATCTGCTCAACTTGGGACACGAACAAGAACAGGGAGGAGCGTACAATAGCAGCCATCCGAGGAGCCTCTAGGCACGAATCTGAAGGCGACAGCAGCGAAAGATTACACAACCGTTGATCAAGTCCCGACACACGTCCTTGACCCTTGGTCTTTGCCGGATCAGTATGCCCTTCCTGGAGATTCCCATTGTAGGGACGGAACTTACCCGCCCGATCTCGTACATGGATGCGGTAAGTTGAATATTATCAGCTAGGGTGTCGACGGTTGCGCAGCTTTCCAAGCTATAGCTAATGGCAGTATGGACCGGTCGTTATCGGCGGCTTTGTGGGCTGTTTTGCACAAGGGGCAGTCACAGTATGTACAGTTCCGCGCGAACTTTGCGACCTGTTATCAACGAGACTTGCAGCTGATTTCAGGTCCTGGTGCGTATTTCACGCTTCGGCTATACGAGAATCGGTGTTAACACGTAACTGACTTCTAGGCGTCCTTGTACTTTGTAACGCGGAAGAGGGATTCGCTCCTGACCAAGCTTTCCGTGAGTCTATATTCACCCCTGCGGATCGACAGGGAGTCTAACGTCAGGTGGGTATACTGCTGATATTGTCCTTCGCAACGACACTCGCAAATGCGGTTCAACAGGTGCAAATGACCGTGACTCCATCAGGCGACGCAGCGTTCGTGAGTCTTGCTGGTGTTACCAATAGATGCCAGCTAAAAGGGGCTTCAGTGGGTCAACTCCAGAGAACGGCCCACTATGTGGATTACATCGCTACTCGCGAATCTGATGATGGTCGTTGTTCAAGGGCTATTGGTGTGGAAATTCATCACGTTCGGTCGAGCAATGCAAACATCCCTCAACCCGGTACTTGTCGTTGTTCTGAAGGCTTCCTCCGTGCTCATCGGTATCGGTGTGCTCGCGAGTATCGGGTTGGCCATCGGATTCCCAATCACATTAGGGGTGAGTTTGTGAACCCGAAGGAGGACCGTGAAACTCCGCTGATATGTTCAGATTATGATTCAAGATGTGTAAGTCTGGCGAAATCGATCAGAAAGGCCATATACTCATTCTTTAGCTACGGTGTCGATAGAAACAGTTCATTGATCCTGAACCGGCTGCGAGTATTTGGTACAATCTCGGTATCTTGCGAACTTGTGAGCTGAGCGAGGTAGCAGTAGAAGTCAACCTGATTCGTCTCTAGGCGGTCAACTTACTCACGACAATTTGCCTGGCAGTAGAGTTCCTCGTGGCGCGAGTGAGCGAACAAGCAATGGTAATCGCCCCAGTACGCTGATATCAGACCGGATTCACGGAATCTAATGCGATTCTCAATACTTTAGCTTCATCCAGCATTGTGGCTGGATTCGTGCTTTTGGGCGTACAAGTCGGTCGGATCTATACGTTCAGCCAGCCCAGTCGAGCGTGGACACCCTTGTTCCCACCCTTTGTCGGTCATCTGTATTTCTTGACATACTTGTCCGTTCTGTTCCAACCGACGTTGGTTCGACACACGTTCGCTTTGCGCTCAAGTGGCGAAGATCGAGCCAACAACGTTCACATCGCGTCAAATGAACAAAAGGGGACCATCCTTACCATCCTCGGCTATGCTAAATCGAACACACAAAGACCATCTACAGGGGAATTGCGACCATTGCCAGCCGTCATCCTGCCAGTCACTCACTCGTCGACTTTCGCCCATCCAGGTCAGCGGACGCAAAGCGATGAGTCGGTGCGTCCGTTATCTGCATGGCGGAATTCATCCGCCCTCGATATCATGGAAAGCAGAAATAGATCGGGATCTACATTAGACTTTTGCGAAGCGCTAGCGGACCTGGAACCCGATTTTTAGACCAGGCACGGGTCACATGCCTGATCCCGTTTGTTGTTCTCCCGGTTCCTCGTACCTTAGAATTCCCGTCCAAAGCTTACATTGTAGCGTACTTTGTGGTGCATGTAGATATTAGATATTCCAAGCATCCGCATCCAGAATGTTAAGCGGGCGTTGGCTCCGCGGCGACTCGGTGACACGGCGCACTGTGAAGGGCGGTTGTCTCTAAAAGCAATGGCCGGAAGAGTTGCCTAAAGCGGCTCCGCCAGACGCGTCGAGGGGTCAACTCTGAAACCTTCCTTGACCTTGCGCACATCTGCGCCGGCTTTTCCGCAAACAACCATTCCCATTGCGCCGGTTCCTCGTACAAATTGCTTTCATGGCGTTGTGGGGTGACGACATTGAATGGGCGAAGATCATGCTTCCATACCAGTCCAGATCGGCTTACAAAATATCCAGCTGCTTGTTCTTTCGTCTTTTACGTCGCTCATTTTCACCTTGACGACAGGGAAAGTTCTTATCTTAGCACGATTAAGAGCGAGTAGCGGCCTGTTTGACGAAACTACCGATCTCGCAGTCGCCCCGTCGAGCATGGGTTCCTCTCCGATATTGAAATTCCCTATTGAAGGAACATCCCTCTTTTATCCCATCAGCTTCGAAGATGCCGTGAGTTTTGCCTTATGGCACGCTCACACGACATTGTCTGATACGTAGTACGGACCGGCTCTCATTGGCACGATTATCGGTGCGCTCCTTCTGGGTATAGTGATAGTGAGTGTTTACGCACCTCATGGTTAACCGAATTCGAAATTGACAGCAGACAACGGTATGTTTGCAAACACGCCTTAGGCGACGTACTAAACATAGACATGGGTGTACTTTGCATCACGTCCGAATGATCCAATGCCGGTCAAATGCATCGTGAGTGAGAGATGCTACACTACCAAGGGACACTATGCTGACCCTAGACTGCGGTAAGTCTCCCACCGGTCCTTAAAACTCTGCTGTCGTCTGACCAAGCCAGTTCTTATGTCTCGCTTCCATCGGAACAGTCGCTGCAGATGCTCATCAAGCTATTGAAATGACAATATACCATCCGGGCGATCCAGCAGTGGTCAGTCGCTTTGGCTTCACACCCCTATGCGTGGTATCGTGTCGTTTGAAGACACTCACTCACTCTGCAGTTCAGCAGACCAAATGCGCGACCTGGAATTTGGATCGCTCCTCTCTTGAGCAATATCTCGGCGGTGATCGTCCAGGGCGTCATGGCGTGGAAGAACATTCGATTTTCACGGCGGATGAGCGTTTCTCACACGACAAAATTCGTGGCTGTAATGACGGTCATGGGCTGCCTGGTGTGTTTTGGCATTCTCTGTGATTTGGTCTTTGGCTTGGGCTTCCCCATCCTGCTCGTGGTGAGTTGACAGTCTGACATATCGCAAGAGTGATGGTGTTAACATGATAGACTTGGATGAAGACCTTGTGCGTGACCTTGTCCACTCACCGTGATAGGATGTTTCTCATGCTTAGCACCGCCAGCATGACTCCGGCATTGGAGAACAAGATCGATTTGTTGGCAATTTTTGGTACCGGCCAAGTCAGCTGTTTCCTAGTGAGTCCACTAATTCGCCTCGCACCGCATGCATTGATCTGATCGCAGGCCACCGATGTTTTAATCACCTTGGCCTTATACATCGAACTTCGCAGCGCAAAGGTGAGCAAATTGGCACAGATCAAGGACGGAACTTGACGTACAGTCTGGGTTCGCTGAGTCAAATGCCATGATAGATGACCTCGTTAAGATCACCTTTCAAAACGGAATCTTCCTCAGCTTCTGCCAAACCGGCCAGTTAATTGCCTATCACAACACCAGAAGATTATGGTCGCTCTTTTTCCCCGGGTTTATCGGTCAAATCTACGTCCTCACTCTTCTCCGTACTTTCATCCGACCTCGTATGTTACAACACAAGCAAGACAAAGAACACGCAGCGCACGAGGCACAGCAGCAAATGATACATTCACCTCGGCCGCTCACTGTGATTGAAGGGACCTTTGCGAGCGGAGATGCCGATATATCACTGTCGCCGGCTGCTACAAGCACCAGAGTCGTCACGCCGCATTCGCCCATAGTTGGCTTGAGGTGCAGGGCATGTGATGGGACGGGATCGGAAAGGCGGGAAAGCATGGTCGTGTCGACAGGAAGAAGGTCGTCGGAAGTCACATCTGCATTTAGAAGAAACGACGACTTGATGGGTTTCCGCGCAGCCTTGATGGATCTGGAGGATGTGAAAGACGTCGAGACGTTCGAAGTACCGAGCCCAGAGTCGCGGAAGAAGGGATAGTCTAGGTCAAGTTCAATTGTCCGGCTGGACGTTTTTCTATTCTCCTGTTTGTAATGATTGTGGTTGGTTGTACGTTCTAGCAAGGGGCTTTTCAATGACTCGTCCCAAGATCACTGGCACACATCGATGTGCGCCAAATGCATAAAATAGTCATATCACTCACTCTACCAATACCCATCGCGTTCCCTCACGTCGCTGCTTCATCCTCACCTGAGGCAAGTCCACGCCCAAATCACCAAAATGCGGCGTCACGACCACTTCTCTCTCGCCCTCTTTCAGCTCTTCCACTTTACCCTTCTTCCCCTTGATTCCCCTGCCGGGCACTACTTCCGGTCGGCTGAATGAACAGCTCGATTTGCCCAACGTGGCCAACCAGCCCGGGTTGATCTTGGTGATACCCTTCGCCCAGGCCTTCCCGCTCTGACTCCGAGTGACCTCGTGGAAAGCTATGAATTCAGGAGCGGGTTTGTGGTATAGCGCCGAGGAGTGATGTATAAAGACCTCCTCGGCTCCGAGACCAATACCCCTGTATGCGACATTTCGGCAAGATAGGAAGGTGGTGTTGCGCTTGAGGAAAATGTCCTGACGAACTGCTATTCTGTCAAGAGACGAGGCAGTGATAATCTGACGAATGACTTTGGTCTGCACCGTCAGTCCCGTTCGTCCAGTCAGAAAACTCCAGCATACCTGAGTATCCGAAGGCGGAGCGAGGCGAGCCATTCGCTGTTTGGTAATAGCGGATATCTGACCACGAAGCTGTTGGATCTCCTGCATGGCCTAGCCGTAAGCTCAGTCGCTTTAGCAGTGATGGGTAAACCTCACCTTGAGCCGCAAAAAGTTCTTCTGACAGAAAGCCGGTGTTGGATCATACTCATACGCTCCGACCGCAGCGAGCATCTTGAACATATCGCTAGTACCCCCGCCTAGTCCTAAGAAGCGCTGCAAATCAGCGAGTAGCTCACACATGTCACCCAAACGTCATTTACTCACAGATTGAGCGTTGAAATAGTTCTTCCTAACTTCCTTCCTCTCTTCCTTCTCTCTCAACTCTTGGCTCCTGATCAGTCCAATCTCCGTCTTCCGCACTTTCCGCACATCTTCATCCCCGTCGTCCTTCTCTTCTTCCTCTTCATCGTCCGCGACAAGAAGCGTGTTCTCGTGTACAAACGGATCGCCCACTGACAGACATGCCACAATGGCAACGATAAAAGGTAGGCAAGCGTGTTGATCGCCAATGACCAGCATCTTGGCAAATCTCGGACTGACTGGGTACCCGGCCATTGCTCGGCCAAGATCGGTGATACTTCCGCCTACACTGCCAAACAGCTGTTTACCACCGACCATACTGGTCAATGTTGGCTTCGCTAGCGCTCCAAGCGACTCCAACAGCTTTTCAGCTTTGGAAAGCGCAAGGCGGTCGGGGGGAGTTGGGAAGGGAAAGTTGGTGACTTGGTCGATATTCATGCTTTTCATCTGAAGCACGACACCTTCGATTGGCATTCGCAAGATTTCCGGCGTGGAGAACTTTGCAAAGTGATCCTCGTAGAGAGCGGAAGAGTAGAGTCGGTAGCAATGACCCGGGCCGGTACGACCCGCACGACCTGCACGCTGATTTGCCGAAGCTTTGGAAATCCAGCTGACCTGGAACGATTGGACACCGGAGGACATGTCGTACTGTCGTTCTTTCGATCGACCAGAGTCGACCACATAGCGAATTCCAGGGATTGTGAGCGAGGTTTCAGCAACGTTTGTTGAAACGATCACAAGTCGATGACCCTCGGGTGGAGGCTTGAATACACGGAGCTGCTGATCGTTCGGTAGAAGCGAGTACAGCGGAAGGACATGTACGGGTGCTATCATCAGCGACGAAGACGTGGTATCTGTGTGAACACTCACTGTCCGACTGCTCGTCGATTTCAATGTCTGCCGCATCATCATCACTGTCCAGAGCTTCAGGATCGCTTTCAGCGTCCCCATCATCAACGTCCGCAGCCAGGTCCTCGTCTTGACCAAGCTCGACGTCTTCGGCCTCTCGCTCTGATTCAGTCAGCAGATATTTAGGTCACAGGACAAGCAAACACACCTTCGGCCGCCAGCTCCACCTCGTTCGTCGACCTTTCTACCTTTGGCGCCTTAACACCCTTGGCTCCCGCGTACTTCTTCTCCAATTTCCGGCAAAGCTGTTGAATCTCGCCCTGACCCGTCAGAAACACCAAGATTCCTCCAGGAGGCAACCTTGCGTGGATCTTGCAGACCTTCTTATACGCTTCTCCCACATAATCCCCAACTGTCCGTCTCGAGAAATGGTACGTCACAGGATGCTGTCGAGCAGGGATATGTATAATAGGAGGAGTCGTGGCGAAGAGCGAAGTGTTGTTCGCGAAATCTTCAATACGCAGCGTAGCGGACATGATGACGATTCGGAGTGGTTTCGTGCCATCCTTCTTTTCTCGCCATTTCGCTTCACGTAGCTTGGCGACTCGTGACAGAACACCGATAAGTACGTCGGTGTTGACACCACGTTCGTGGGCTTCGTCGACTACGACAACACTGTATCGAGACAGGAGGAAGTCGGACGCGAGTTCTCGGAGAATGACACCGTCCGTCATGAATTTAATACTCGTCTCGGACGATGTGGTGGACGAGTATCGGATTTGATGGGCGATCACGGAAGAGGAAGGCGAGAAACCCAGCTCATCTCGGACTCGATTACACAGTGATACAGCGGCTACTCGACGTGGCTGCGTGACTGCGATCATGCCCGGATTATCTATTGTCAGGTTGATCAGGCAAACACAGACGAGATAGAGAGCTCACCTGATCCTTTAAAGCCAAAGCCTGCCTCATACAGCATTTGGGGCACCTGGGTCGTTTTACCGCTTCCCGTTTCTCCCGCAACGATGACCACTGGGTTCATCCTGATGGCCTCCACGATTGCCTGTTCCTCTGCCAAGATGGGCAGATCCATTCTACTCTCAGCAACAGACGCTCGACGTTTCAAAGTCGGTCGAGCTCCGTCGACCTTCGAAGAGCTATCGAGCAAAGAGGAAGATGGGATCGCCATTTTCTCTCCGAGGGGACCAACGAACTCGCCAGTCTTCGGTGCAGTTGCGGAGGGTTTGGTCGTAGGTCGGAAAGCGAAAGGAGGAGGTTCGGGTTTTGAGGAAGAGGGGTCATCGGTTGGTTGACCCATTTGCTTCAACGCCCAGTTCTTGAACCCAAGAGACCGCTTCGTCGGCGCTGAAGTCTCTCCCTGACGGTCATCCCCTTCGTCATTACTTTCTTCCTCGTTCTCGTCTTCGCTACCTTCGCTTTCACCGCTACCCTCTTCCATGTCGTCGTCTCCTTCGCTCCCTGACCCATCTTCGTCGTCTTCACTGTCACTGTTGTCCTCTTCATCCGATTCCTCTTCGTCAGAACCCTCTTCCTCAGATTCCCTGATCACATGGCGCTGCCATTTACCCAAAGGCTGAACATGAGCTACGTGCTTTATTGAAAGACACCAAACATACCATTTTCTGTCGTCTGACAACCACTCGCGGCTGAATCGTAACACCATCCGCTGTTTTCTTCAAAGCCCCGCCCTTGAGAAGCGGTCCAGAAGCCAAGGCTGCTCCTCGTAGGCTCGACCCTGCAACAGGCTTGACATCCGCACTGATAGCCGCGGAAACTGGCTTCGGTGATGATGGCCCGGCTGATTGCTCCTTCAAATGTTCAGAAGGCGCCGGGGGTTGCACAGGCTCATCGTCCGAGCTGTCGTTGGCCGAATCTGACGAATCGAAGTCAGAATCGGAATCGGATTCTGGCTGCGTTCCAAGCAAGTTCGGGTTCCAAGCAGACTACACATGAGTTCCGGCCTTAGTCTCATCTATGAACTCACTTTCTTGCCCTTGCCTTTGCTCTTGGATTTCTTAGACTTTGTCGTGGTCCCGCTGTCAGCCTGAACCGCCTTGGCCGGTTCGGCTGTCTGCTTGATCTGATCTTCTCTGTTGATCTCCGTGACAACCTCCGTCGGTCTGCCTTTCCCTTTTCGCCCAGCGGGTTCATCCTCTAGCGCCTCCTCGTCGCTCTCGTTCTCGCTGCCCGATATATCTCCATTCCGGTTCTTCAGCTTTTCAATCCCCTTCCTAACCACCCTATCCTCTTTCCAACCCTGTCTATCGATAGCACTGGTAGGGGCGGAAGGGTTTTGGTAGAGACTAGCCGTACTCGCCAATGCCGCTGAGGTCTCAGCGGAGGGAGCGAGCGAAGCGAGCAAGTTGAGCGTTTTCAGTCTTTCATCCGTCTTCAGCTTTTTGTTCTGTCATCGTTAGCATCGCACACGAAGATGTTGGGGATACACGCACGATATAGGAATCCATGCGTTTCCGCTTCTTCGAAGACATCTTTCCTCGCGCTTCGGCATCGACATCCACAATGGTCGGAACGGCTGGGGCATCATTATCGGATCCTTCTGCCTGTTTGTCCTTAACCCTCTTCCTCTTCTTATGCGATCCACCAGCTGTGGAGCCTCTCGCTTTGGCGTTGTAGCGTTCTCGGACGGGTGGGCCGGCCATGGTGAGTGTGTTGAAGGGAGTCCTGATGGTGAGCGCTGAAATTCACTGCAGGTGGAGGTTTGCGGAGCAATCACGTGACATCCAACCCTCCGTTCCCCCCTTGCCGGTTTCGCTTTCGCTGCAGAATAGGATTAGACGTATACTAATGTATATGCATGCTTATCTCCAAACATTGATGTAGCCCTACTCCTTGGATGCCATATCCAGGTTGGCCACATCCTCAGTGCCTCCGCCCCGTTTCTTTTGATAAGCGACCTCATCCTCCAATGCTTCTTCCAAGATCTGAACAGCCTTGCCTACTTCCGTGTATGTGTTGTAGAGCACCGCCGGACTCAATCGGATGACACTAGGCTCCCGCTCATCGCCTACTAGGCCTCGTTTGAGCATTCCAGTGAACACCCGCGGCATCACCCCCTTGCTAGCCCCATCGCTCTCCTGCTGAGGCAAAATCATGATGGACAATTGCGTGCCTCTCCACGGTAATTCCGGTGTAAGGATTTTGAAACCGACCTGTCCGTCTGGTTTCGATTCAGGCGACCGGAAGAACCGTGAAGCTTTGAGAAGCGCTTCGAGCGACCCGGTAAGAACGCGTTGCTTGGCGAGCATAGCGGGGAAAGACACCTTGTTGATCAACTCCAAGGTGGCCAGAAGAGGGATTGAGGAGAGGACTGGAGTACAAGAGTGTTGGTAGCCTTTCGCGCCTGGGGTAGGGCGAAACTGAGGAGACATTTGAAATCGCGTCGCAGCATCATTGCCCCACCATCCAGCAAGTCTGTCATTAGCACGGCATTCTCGGCCGGGGTAAGGGTGGACGACTCACCGTCTACCTCCATCGTCCAGCCCGGAACGGATATAATACCCGCCAATACCTGCTGGTCCGGCGTTGAGATATCTTTGGGTTAGCCTTCAGCCTTGCGAGCATGGAATAGGCTCACTTGTATGTGCACCAGACAGCAAAGTCGACTTCCCATTCGTTCAACTTTGACTCGACGTTTCCAATGCCATGTGCCATATCTAACCCAATGAGAGCTCCGATGTCGTGGCTCTTCTTTGCCAATTGAGCGATATCGAAGAGTTGTCCGGTATAGTACTGCACAAGGGGCATCCAGACGATGGCGATCTTATCATAAGCCAAAAGGTAGACACACGGTTGGGAGGCTTACCGAATCACCGTTCTCCTCGAGGACTTTCAGGATGTCTTCCGTTCGCAATGTGTCCTCGCCTTGTCGCGGAGCAAGCGGGATAATAGCGTTTTCGATCTGTTCTGGGCTCAAAACTGCCGAATGAAGAGCCGGATGCGAGTGCACCGCATACTGTTATGAGCCAAGAGGATTGGGGTTAACGGGCAGACTCACCCAATCGCTTGGGAAACTGCCTTGCTCGATAACAATTTTCCACCTGGTCGAGGTAGGTCTGTAGAAGCTTGTGAACAGATTATGGAGGTTAGAAGTGAGTGTCGAGCTGTGTGCTACTTCCTCTTCCTTTGCACCGACGATGCTGGCAAGATGAGGCGTCAAAGGTCGGTCGACATGTTTCCATGGCCTGTCGTAGCTGTGCTTGAAGTGTCCAGTGACCGAGCTTCGATTAGCTCGTTCCAGCCTCATGAACATTAGTGAAAAGACAATCTCACCTGGTCGACCAGACATCCAGCTCTTCCATGAGATGTTGCCTTGCTTTCTTGTTCAACAATCCGAGAGAGTTTCCGCAGAAATAGATAGCTTCCCCGTCGACTTCTCCGCCGCAAGCTTTGGCGTTGGGGATCTCGAATTCATTACGAGTCCAGCTAAGAGGATCGTCGGCGTCGAGAGCAGCCAGCTGGGCGGGGGAAGGGACAGGTAGGGGGCAGGCGGACATGGTAGGTTGTGAGATTTAGTACGAGTGTTCCTCCTCGTCATCATCGTAATGCGATCGGTCGGGTATTGACGGCAGCAGTCACGTGAGCAGTTCCCCTGTTTACATTTCAACAGCTCCCGCGCTCGTTCTTTCTTCTTTCAAAACTCTGCCACGCCGTCTTGCTCGCGTGAAGCTGTCAGGCTTATTTCATATATGTCAAGTAGCATAGAACGGACGATCATTGTCAGCATGCAATCGAAAGCAGCGTCGAATCAAGGAGAAAGGGTTCAGCGGCGATCGCCGCCTCCTCTTTGGCGATTACCTTTATCTGCCTACTGCGCGCCAGTCAGACACACATCATACCATGTCTACAAGCGCTCAGCTGGTGCTCCAGTACATATCACATCTCGCGGGGGAGTTCTCCGTAAGAGACAGTCAAAAGTTCTTTGCGTCCGTCCCACTCGACCCAGCCAGTCCAAATTTCTCGACTTTGCTTGAAGCCCTACAACATGTGAATTCCTTGCCTAGAGGTCAAGCGAGCTGTGCTAATTCCAGGTCGATCAGACAAAACTCACTGTCGAGACGGCGGAAATGTTGTGTCAGAAAGTAGATGCGAATGCTCGGACGACCTTTGCCAGGTTTGCACTGGCATTATTGAGATATCTCAAGGGCGACGGAAATGACAAGAACAGCCACGCCGGCTTTGGCGGATTCGGTAGCGGAACAGTCAGGTGAAGTTGTTAGACTAGGTCTTTGTTCGGCGACTGACCTGTAGCTCGTCCCTTAGTGCAACTACGTCGGACTCGAAAACCGCATTCGAAGACTTTCAGCGACTGAACCAAGTCTACATGTGGGTGTCGAGATCTTAAAGCCATCGTACACTTGACTAACAGAAGCGAGGCAAATCGGTTATATGCCATGTCGACAGACAAGACGTTCGTGCATGCTTTTCTCAACCCCTTGATTGTCGCTCTGGCTCGACGGCTGTACAAAGTCGGCACAAACGTGAGCCGGCTCCACTCGCACATAGACATCACTAACAAAAGGCTGCCACACTGTCGACTGAACCAACTCGATCCAGTGCATCGTCTCGTGCTGTTCTTGACGAAGTACGAAAAACTATATACGGCTCGTTTAACACGGCCTGTTCGCCCATGACAGATATCGAGTGGTCCCAAAATGCCCGCGCCGAGCACTCAGTAGGGGATATCATCTGGCCCTTGGCGAACATCCTGTGGAGAACATATTCGGAGGTGAGTTATTACTTTCAAAAGCGGGATGCGAGCTAACGAGTCCAGCGAAAACTGCATTCACAGGCTGTCGAGATTGAAAAGCATATCGTCCGCCTCGTCCCATCTGAGGAGATCCGGATGCAAGCTCGAGCGCCAGTTTTGAAACAGACGGACATATGCGAGAGCTTCTATTGGAGAGGAAAAGTGCAGGTTGTCTTGCTCAACATGCGCGAAGCAAAGCAATGGCTGGACAAAGCTTGGCAGACCTGCCCGGAGATGAGTCATGAACAAAGAAGGTAGGTTGGCTTGGTTTCGCAGAATCCAGCTGATATCGAAGATCAATTCTTATCCGACTCACACCGATAAACCTCCTCCTTGGCAGACTGCTCTCCCTCAACCTGCTCGAGCAGTACAACCTCCAGCACTTTCTTCCTCTCATCCATGCCTTTCAAACCGGAAACATCCCCGCCTGGCGCGCCGAGCTCGAGCGGCATCGGGAATGGTACAGAGCGAGATCTATCTGGTTGGTGCTATACGAACGAGGCGAAATTCTCGTTTGGCGAAACCTGTTCCGACTCGCCTGGAAAGACTACATCACGCTAAATCCGACCGCTGCGGCGAAAAGTCAGTGTCCCACTTGGGTGATGCTGCAGGCAACGCAGCAATGCTTCAAAGGGAGCGGAGAGCTCGAGGACGGGGACGTGACGATGGAGGATGTGATTTGCGCGTTATCAAGCTTGATCGATCATGTGAGTTACCATATTATCGCTTTCATGAAACGAAGCTCATGGTTTAGGGCATCATGCTAGGTTATGTATCGTATTCGAACCAGACGTTGGTGATGAAGAAAGCGGATGACGGATTTGGCGGGTTCCCAAAGTTGTGGATGGTCGAACCTCGTGCTTTCCGGACGAACGGATAGGGGATGAGCTTTCGAATGGCAGGATCAACAATATTTCACGACACATACGGCATCTCACGACCATATATAATACAGGTACAGCCCGTGCATCACGTCTAATCGCGCTATATAGCATCAACATCAATATCTGAACGTTCCCCTGGATGCATGAACCTTGCTTGAACACTGTCGACTAGCAAATATCCCTGCGATCAATTTATGGTAATTTATCCTTACAAGCGATCACCTAAATTGATTCCGCTTTTGCCGCTCATGATGATTACATTTCCACAACTTTCTGGATCTTGCATAGAATCGCATACCAAAATCATCGTTCTTACCCTATAATCATAAACGAGCAACAACGCTCCTCGTATCAAGCGCCATGCCTCCCAGAATTCCGACTCGAGCACTATCATCCCTGCCGCTGGCGAGTGGCTCCATAGCAAGCTCATCGACACTTCCTCCTCCGCCCCGCACCTCCCCTCAGTTGCAGACGGAGGGTTTACATACTTCGGCCCGATCCGCTAAAACAGGACAAGCATGCCCGAGTGGTTTTTCAGGAGCCCAGAAGGTGAGTAAAGGTTGATTATTCTACTTGCAACAATTGACGAATAGCGATCATTTCATTCGTCGTCGCCGCGTTCGGCCCGGCAAAAGGACCCGTACGATGTGTTGGGCGTAGGCAAGGATGCTGCTGCGGGAGACATCAAGAAGGCGTACTATAAGGTATGTTTGACCTAAAACAGAATGCAGGGGGACTATTGATCGAGTTTCGGCTGACGAGTAGCTCGCAAAACAATGGCATCCCGATACCAACAAGGAGAAGGGGGCACAGGAACGATTCGTCGAGATTCAATCAGCCTACGACGTAAGTGCGAGAAACGACTGGTCTTGGAAAATACTGACCGGCAGATTCTTTCCGACGATTCGAAACGAAAAGCATATGATCAATACGGTGCGGCCTCAACAGAAGAAGGCTTCGACCCGAACTTTGCCCGCGGCGGAGGAGGATTCGGCGGATTCCAAGGATTCGGAGGTGGATTTGGTGGACAGGCAGGCAACACGGGCGACTTGTTCGAATCGCTCTTTGGAGGCGCTTTCGGCGGGGGCTCATTCGGCGGTGGAGGACGTGGAAACCGGCCAGTGAGGGGCGATGATCTTGAAACGACTGTCACTCTATCGTTCCTCGAAGCGTGCATGGGCGCTAAGCGAAAACTCGATATCAACCCCGTTGTTGACTGTAAACCTTGTTCGGGATCCGGACTGAAACCTGGGCAGAAAAAGACGACTTGTTCTACATGTCGAGGAACGGGAGAACAGACATTCCAAGTCTCAGGCATGTTCATGGCGTCGTCGTGTCGTGCCTGCGGTGGAGAAGGGTCTACAATCCCCAAAGGAGCCAAGTGTGGTGACTGTCAAGGAGTCGGCAGGGTGAAAGAGAGGAAAGAGGTCGATGTGGAGATCCCGGCGGGTATAGAGGATGGAATGAAAGTGAAATTACCGGGACATGGTGATCAACCCATCTCGGCGAAAGGACCGGCAGGTGACCTTTACGTGCGCGTAGTCGTCAAGGCTTCGCCGGTCTTCAAGCGGCAAGGAACGAATGTGTACCATGAGGCGAAGGTGCCGTTGCACGTTGCAATGCTCGGTGGACGTGTAAGGATCCCGACGTTAGAGGGTGATGTGGAGTTGAGGGTTAGAGAGGGAACGCAAAACGGAGAAGAAGCCGTGTTGAAGGGCAGAGGAGTGAAGAGTGTGTACGGTCTGAGCAGGGATAGGGGTGATTTGGTCGTTGGCTGGAAGATTCAAATTCCCAGGTGAGTTACCATTGGATGCGGCTTCCGTAGCGCTGACCTCAGATCATTGTCTCCGTTGCAGAAGCAGTTGATGAAGGCGTTTGCAGAGGACGCGGAGGGTCGAACGCCCCAAGTTCACTTTGGCTCTCCTCCATCTGGGTCGGAAACCGGATCAAAGGGTACGACATCTCCTCCACCGCAATCCCCTCCCCGTTCATCCTCTTCCTACTCCTCTTCCTCATACTCCTCCCGCCCTTCTACGAAGTCCGAGCCCATCGAGCCAGAGTACCGGTCTTCCCCTCAAGCAGAGGAAGACCACGGTATCCTTGGCAAAGTCGCTTCCGTCATCGGCGGAGCGCTTGGCTGGGCGGATAAAGTCTTTGGCAGTGGGAAAGGCAAGAAGTGAGGGGTGTATGTGGATCAGAGGTAGAAGAAAGGCGGGGAGGGCGGACGGATACCAGTGAGCATTATTGAGAGTGCGATGTTGATAGGTCAGTGACTTCCGACACTGCCGGCTCGGCTTCGGTTGACGCGCAGACTGGCGCGGAGTCAAGCAACGCGACGAAAGACACAGCGGCATCGCAGGAAGCAGAGATTAAAGCGGAGGAATCGGGTGGAGCTGCTGGAGAGGCAGCAGAGCAAGTCAAGCCAGAAGAAGCGAAAGAGGGTACTAAGGACGATAAATCAGCCGAGGATGACGCCGAGCCTGAGAAGAAACGGGCCACTGCATGAGCGCGGTTCTCACACACCGTTCATTAGGGGAGAAAAAATGGAGATTTGGGAATTGTTGTTTTGCATCTTTTGGTACGAATCCAAACCCCGCTCATAGAGTAGTAGTACGGCATTACAGGCATTACATCGGCATACCATGCAAGCATAGACCGAAGAGCTGGTTTTGTTTTTACGCAGTGCATTGTTCCCTTAGTTCTTGGGCAGAATGTCGACACCGAACCATTTCTTCACGTCCCCCACTCTGTCGTGCTCAGCCGTAGGGAGGTCGGGCACCGGGAAATCTTTGCCAAGGTGTTCCTGCGATCAGTCCTCCGGCCACCTCCATTCTGCCCGTTCTTCCCCATATGCCGTCCTCTTCTCGTCACCGCCCGGCATTATGAGACGAACTTACCGAGTAATATCTGAAATGAATCGTCTTGCCCGCCTCAGTGACCTCGTCGATCTCCTCTTTGGTCAAATCGGGCAAGCCATCAATCTCCGCCAGTGCCTGAATCCGGTCCGGGTTTCCAGAGGTAGTCACCACGCTGACCCCCATACCAATTGTCCAAAGTAACAATGCTGTGGTCGGAGCGACTTCTTTCCCGCTTTCCTTCGAAAGGCGTTGGGCGATACGTTCAAGGATGGGCTTGATGGGTCCGCCGTCGGGATGACGGATGAGAGGGACGAGGGGGCCGTATGCTTGAGTATGGATGCCGTGTTGCGTTTGAAGGGCGGCGAGCTGAGAGATCTGCGCAAGGATGTACGGGTGGTATTCCATTTCTGGCATGAGCAATAAACTCGCAGGCGTATGTGAGTGTCTTAGGTGAATCCGTGACAGGAGTGGAACTCGGCTTACGGTTGATAACAGGCTTGATCCTGCATACGTCCAGAATAGCTTGTATATCCTGCGGACGGAAATTCGATACGCCCAGACTGACACCGGCTAGCAGCCCATCCTCGACCAGACGCTCGAGGATCTTCCACCCTTCTCCGATTTTTCCTTGTTCGAACACGTACGGATTATGTACGAGCAGGACGTCGGGTTTGAAGCCGAGGTTGTCTAAGGTCGATTGGACGGCTGATCGAATGGCTTCAGGGGTAGTGGCATTTACTGTGGTCAGTGCTGCTCTCGCAGACGGGGTGGCTAGTGTAAAGATGGATCGTCCACGGGCATCTCACCCTTGCTGCCAGATACTAGCATCAGCAGATATTTTAAGTCATCGTCCGGACGAAACTCACATTTCGACGTCACAAACACCTCGTCCCTCTTGAACCCCGACTTTCTGATACTCTCCCCAACGGCCGCTTCCGTGTCATACAGCTGAGCAGTGTCTAAATGCTTGAACCCGGCTTTCAAGGCTATAGCGCCGTCTTGCACCACACGGTCGTGTTTCCCCAAATGGCCGAATGAGCCTGTCCCGAAGCCCATCGCTGGGATCTGTTTACCGTCTGAGAGTTTGAGGTAGCGGACCATTGTAGCGGTGTTGAAATAGGAGTTGCTGTGTCTGTGTGTTAAATATGAGAACAGACTGTCAGTATATATATATATATATATATATGACGGTGGTTCGGATGATTAACGATTTGGATTGTCGAACTCGGATCATCCATCGCCCCGTCAGTTCGGCTCAAATGTTCCGAACGGTCAACCCCGACCCTTCTGCCTCTTATACAGGTGTTTAGCCGTCTTTCCTGCAGACTCGTTATACGATCAGCTCTCTCATGATACGAATCTTGAAAACGGCGACCAATGATGCATTGCGCGTGATTTGTATGCATATGACAACCTGTCTATGGCCTGTTGTCTGATCGGGCCGGGTGTTGCAGCAATTCCGGTAACCGGCGACGGCCGAGAAGCTTGGCTTGCACTTGGCTCGATATGAGCGACGTCGCGATTTCAATAACAAGGGCGAATCTCATATTCATCATCTCTTACCACCGCTTGCATCGTATTCTCACTCGTATCCTGTCACCACAGCCACTACATCCCATCGTTGTTAGCTCATGATAAAATCCTCAAAATCACCCAGAAATTCACGACCTTCGACGCCGTCCAAATCACGATCATCGTACCTGTACTCGACCGGACATTCCCGCTCTCGCTCATCCCTCCCTCATCCAAAGGTACTTCCATTCCCAGATTTGCCCGTTCGACCATTCTCAGTCCAATCATCACGCACTTCTTCCCCTTCCGTCTCTCCAGCACTTACTCGTCGATCTTCAAACCAAGATGTCAATCGTGTCATAGGGGAATTGCCTATGTCTGCCGGTATGATGGCGAACGGGTCGTCTGATTCGGGTGGACCTTCGTGGTCTGCGGCGCATCACCCAACATCACCCACCGCACCGAGTCCGCTGCATGCCTCTACCACATCACCTATACTCGCTGAAGCCGGTCCGAGCAGGTCGCGTGCCCTAACCACGCCGTCGTCGAGCGCGACGAGACCGATACCGGTGCCACCGGTACTCAACCTCAATACGCCCATGAGGACTCACGGCTTTGATCCCATGTCACTCACGCCGCCTGTCATGTCCTCTCCACTGGTCACGAGCCACGGACCGCGCGCATCCTCGCTTCCTACCCCGACACCAGCACCTCCCGTACGCGAGACACCGCGACCCCCTCAACCCGTCAAAAAGGTCTCAAATCCTCCGCTTTCCACGCCGTCGGCCATGCCAATTCTACCCATCCCCTCACACGATCTCCTCAGCGACCACATGTATCAGTCCTTCCGCAAGGGCACATGCGCGGACGTTCGACTGTTCGTGAGAAAATGGGGGGTAGGATGGCTAGTGCATAAGATGGTGCTCGTCCAAGCTGGTATGTAGCGAGTGGCTCAGACCAGATCATTACTGATCAGCAGGCTTCTTCCACTCTCTCTTCCTCGGCGGGTTCTCAGAGATGAGCGGACTCGCTGCGGCGCGAAAGGGGAAAACCCGCGCAGTCGAAGGGGACGATTGGTACGGAGAGGATATCGAGTTGACCTTTGACGACCCGAATATCACCAGAGCGGCTTTCGAGTGCGTCGACACTTGCTATGATTTGTGACCCTGGCTGATAAGACAGAATTTCCCTCTCTCGATTATACTCACCTTTTCCTCACCTGCACTTCCCCTCGACATTGTTGCCTACGCCACAATATCCTCTTACCCCTTCTTTCCCTGCCATAAGCCGGCAGAAGTCACTGCAAGATTTCGAGGCGGAACTGCCCCTCGACGCCGTCCTTGCAACACCCCGACTCCTGCTCTCTATCGTCGCTACGACAACGTATCTCGGTCATGCGACGTTGATGCGGGAAGCGTTGTCAACAGTTCTGCGGACAGTCGGTCCGGGAACTGTTGATCGATATCTTTCTTTTGCTGTAGGAGGCGGGATAGGCGAGGAGGAATGGGAAGGACAAGACGATGAGGGTGCGAGAGGATTAGAAGCGGTTGCCAGACCGATGAGAGGGCTGGCGGAAAACAGTGACGGATCATCGCTTGATCCAGACATTTCGCTATCCATATCGAATCCTTCGTCCAGCTCTCTATCGGACGATGAAGCGAAAGTAGGCGGAAACACAATTGTCGTCCCTTCGGACCGTTCTACCCCAACCCTACGAAAAGCATTCGACCCAGTACCAAGCCGTTCATCTCGCGAGCCCTCGATAGCTGAATCATCCTCGGACATGCCTCATTTCTACGGGTTCGCCAGTAACAAGCTCGGAGAGGCATGTACGTGCTGGCTCGGTCGGTGGGGTGTGGATATACTCGAGATCGAGCTCACCCTTTCTTCCCCGCCTCCTCTTCGGATATGGGCGCATCGCGGTCTCCCGGCGAGTTTCGTTCGGGCAGTACTTAGTGCCGACACGTTTTTCATTAAGAACGAGATGGAGCGGTACACGATCGCGCGGAAAGTTTTGGATTTACGGCGAAAAGGATGGGAGGTGGAAATGGAGGGTAAAGGGGATCTTTCAACCAACGAAAGTATAGCGGAAACAGAGGGCGAAGCGTGGCAACTATGGGAAGAAGACGAGGAAGAGCTGGCGAAGGTGTTTGCGGATGGGGTGTACTATACGCACATGGTGAGCTTGAAGCTCATCTTGGCGCTGATGTCAGACGTTTGAGGATTTGTCGACAATTGCAGCGGACATTGATCCCACTACCTCTCTGCCCTTTGCGCCTATATCGGTTCTGCAAGCTGCACACTGGGCAGCTGCGGATCTACGCAACAGAATCATGGCGCCTTCTTCCAGCGAATCAGCCGAATTGGGCCTCAGTACGACCGTCTCGGCTCTCGTCGCGCCGGATAACAAGCGTCGCAGAGTCACACCTCGTTCCCGAGTGGCTAGTGCATCCGCCAGCGCGTCAGGTCCTGCCGATGAGCCTGCTCGATCGGATAAATATCACCTCGTTCCCATTGACGACACCTATCGGATGGGCGCCGGCGGTCTCGTCTTTCTCACAGCCCTCGCATCGTCTTCCGCACCTTTACCTGGCATACACGGTATGCCCGATATGGGACCTGATGTCGATACGTATTCTGTTGAAGGCGCCAAACCTTCTCGTTTCCGACCTCCACCTCAAGGTGAACGCACCCAGTTCGGGCTTATGCGAAATATCCGTACCACCGCAGAGCTGCTCGAAGAACACGCGCTGTCCCTCTCTGGGCTGTCGCTGTCGGATACGGCTTCGCAGAGATGGACAAAGCTCGATCCGTACCGCTTTTCAGTTGAGTTTTGGGGTGTCGACAAATTAGCAGAAAAGGAACGGGCGTATTCACAGACGCATTTCTACGCGGGAAGCTGGTTCAACGTCTACATCCAGACCATCAGGAAGAAGGATAAAGGGACGCAACTTGGGATATATCTGCACCGCCAGAGTCCCTTGGAAGCTTTCCCCACACCCTCCGCGCCCGCCGGTGCGGGCGATGAAGGGGTGAAGGAGGAGGCAGGGAACGCGACTGAGAGGGTGACGGGTAGATCGGTAATCGGAGGGAGTACCGGGGCATTGGGATTGAACCCCAACCCGAATCTTACTCCGGGAACGAGGATGTATCGAGCCATGTCGACACCGCCTGTGACGCTCGGTAGTCCTGTTGCGACGAGGAGTCCGGCGGTCTCGCCTCGAGCGGAGGGGAGGGAAGAGGGTATAGAGGATAAAGCACCTTACAAAGATCCTCGTAAAGTGACTCAGGTGAGTGGTGTAGTCAACTCACTGTGCTCTTCCCCTCGCCTATCCGGTTAGATCTTATCTGTTTTATTCTTGCGTTGTCTATCAGAGGACTAACGTCTAGGCGTACTTCTGTATTTGCTGCGCCTCGGCCCTTGGAACCGCGTTGATCCGATTCGCCTCTGCTCCAGACACTTTTACTCTGTCGCAATCGTGGGGATGGAAATCGTCTGCTCTCCGGTCCGAAGAGTATCTGACAAGTTTGCAGGCTGCTCAACCTACTTCCGGGCCCGGTGTAGGGAGTGGCGCGGGGCGTGCTGGACAAGGAGAAGTGGCAGAGGGGGGTACAGGAGATACCAGTCAAGAAAGTCTAGAGGAGGGCGTGCTGGGCTGGATAGCGGACATCAAGGACATTAAAGAGGGCAGTCTACGGGCTACGGTCGTTGTAGGTGTGGTGTGATTTGTACGGTGCGTATACATTTGTATAGCAGTTATGGAGGCATGAGTATCTAGCTACTTGGATGTTGTACAGCTCAGATCAATCGGGTACCAAGTGACTCGCTTCATCTGGGCTTCGGTACGCTCATTCATGCACAAATCATCCGCTATACGAAAATATTGTAAGAATCAATCAGAGTCGCTCGTGCCCGTCAGACGAACTCGTCTCACCGTCCGTCTCGTCGCTCTTCACCCTGCGTCTACTTCGCCTTCCATTCTTGATGGGTTCAAAATCAGACGGCCTTGTGTCCTTAGTCGTCGTAACCCCTCGCGACTCCTGGTTGGTCTGAGTTTCGCCAGAATTCGAATCGAGCGAATCGACCGTCCCAGTCGACCGCTTCTTCAGCTCCGCCTGCATTTCTGTCGGCTTTTCAAACCTCCTGCTGTACTTGTTTGTGAACTCTGCCAAAGCTGTTTCCAAACCCGCGATCCTCTTACAGTTATCCCTCGTGTGCTCATACATCGTTTTCACCGTCGAAACGAAGGAGCAGAACTCATCCAAACTCATCCAGGGTGGCATGGGCTGCCCTTCAGACGGATTCTGGGAGTCGGTCGACGTTTCGTCCTGTTGCTGTTGAACGTAGGCCAAAAACCCCGAAGCCCATTTCGTCGCGGCTTGGGCACAATCTAGGGTCTTAGGGAATTCACCGGCTACTGCATTGAGTCTTTTATATAGTTGGTTGATTTTTTCCTGCTGAGAGCCCACACTCGTGCTGGCTTGCGATGGTTTGGTGCTCATTGGTATTTGATAAAAATATGGTCTGGGTCCAGAAAACGTGGTGCGGCGATCAGAAGTTTAGGCGGGAATGTATTGGTTGTGTGCAGTATAGCGACTTTGCGGGGGTATATATACGGTCTCTGGCCCCTTTCTCTTGGAAACATGGGGATTCAAAGCGTTCTGAGACAGAAAGGAAAAGCAAGGGGTCAGAATGGAAAGGAGGCAGCAGGGTGATGTTTCGACGCACAACGCCAATTTCTTGAATGTTCTGACTCATGACCCCATAAGGCGAGACTGAAACCTGTATATCCTTCGGTCCTTTGATCTGTCGATATTGCTTCTGAGCTGTGACCAGGGTTGTAAGATGACTGAGCATTGACGAATAGTCTTTCATCAATATTAATGTCGTTGATCGTTCCCTTATACCGGAGACTCACGTCGGAACGATGGCTGTACGAGTACAGTAGCTACGTCACTGTAAGTTGCATTCTTCGCGGCATCGGTCTGCTTGGTGAAAGAAGAACCCGTAGTGCGTGTCCCACCGTATCGTGTTTCCGTTAAGCTAAACGTTTCTGTCCGCACTGCTCGCCACATTCCACTGAACAGCCGAGACCTATTCATCCGACTTCATCAATTCGTCGGCAGGCTGCCAATACTTCCCTTCGTCCGGGGCTCTAGTCGAAGCTCGTTTGCCACTGTCCACTCAACCTTGCCGACCCAGAACGCCCATAGACCGTGATATTCATCGAATTTGAACCCGTCCAGCCTTTTAGCGAAGCCGATCATCTAGATGGCAGGAGTGAGGGCTACTGTACGGTAGTGGGCTGCGATGACTTTTGTACCGCGATGATTGGATTCTGTGACGATAGCTCAGACTCGGGAAAAGGCGCGGTCTGTGCACATGAAAAGTTGAGTCACCTTTTCCTCCATCATTCCTCTTGTCTCTTCCTCATCCTCTCTTCTTTTACTGTCATCCTCCTCCAGCTCTGTACTGATCATCATGGTAAACGACACCTCAACCGCGTTACCCATTTCTTCTTATCGTGGCCACCCCGGGCAAGATGGCTGGACCCGCAATGACCTGGCCCTTTCTTCCTCCGCAGGCAAGCTCGGAAACCTGGCTGATCAGCTGCAAGCAGAGTTTTCGGCAGCATACGGGCCCATCGATGCTGCCTTCGGCGCTGTATATCGTTTCACAATTAATGGCGAACATTCTCCGGCAAGAGTGCACTTCCTCGATAGACTCGTCCAGCAACAAGGATGGAAGTGTTGGGCTGCTCGACTACTTTTCGCCGTGATTGCACTCATCCTTCTCCACGATTTAACCCTGGTCGTCCTCGTCCCTTCTTACGATGCTCTCACCGAAGTGTCTGCTCGAAACAACAGAACACCCCGCATTCCCCACAGTCACAATGGACGGCTTCAACGCGAAAGCTCAATTGAGGATATCGACCCAGCCTCCTTTGAGGCCGATGAGCTCCGGATGACGAAATGCGGACTCACCTATGGCCAAGTCCCTGATGTCAGCCAGTTGCAAAGACTGAAGGAAAGAGAAGATATGGCGTTTATCAGAGATTATGGGGTTATACCAAATGGATCGATCTGGAAGGAGGCATACTGGAAGCAAAACAGGGGATGGGAGAAGCGAGTCCGTATGGCACTCGAGGACGAAGACGTTGTCAACCGCACCTAGTGGGTAGACCGCACACTTAGACCGCACACTTTGATTTCTGCCGTGCTGATTCATAGTGAGATGTAGCTTCTCCATTTTGGCATAAGCCGCATTCTCTAGGGCCAACGGCAAAAGATTGCGGTCACAATGGCGAAGGTAGGCTCGGTCTGTAGTGAAGGAGAGCGCAAGGCGATATCAGCTAGGAAGGTTCTGCGTCAGACGATCGATGCATCTGTACCATCGCAATGATTTGACATGGTGTCACCATTGCTTGAATGCTTAAGTGAACCAAAACTCCCGGCCGTGGGTCGATTGTAACGTGGAATAACCTCGATTCAAGAAAAATATCGCGGCCACCATTCACCTGGAGCGTGGTCAATATATAATCAGCAGCTCTCTACAGCCTCCCCTCTATACTCTTTCTCTCCACCTCCACACCATACCCACAACAACGTCGGAGTTGACCTATAATCACGACGAGTACTCGGAATCAGACACACTCAAACCCGCAACTATGTTCGAAACGATAAGTTTAATCGCGTTGACTATCGGTCACACGCTGTTCCCTTACTTCCCAGCAGTAATGTCCTCCTTTCCTCACATGCCTTACCGTACCCTCACCGGGATCTACCTCTTTCTCACCTACTTCATCCTCCCCCTCGCGCAGACCTTGCTCTTATTTGGCCACTTGCTCGTCCTCCTCCGTCTCACTGGATCTTTCGGCACGTTCAAATCCGGCTTCCGACACCGACTCCGCGACTGGCCCATTGTGAGATACTTCAATTGTATCTGGTACATCTCGTGGATGATTTCCAGGGGGAAGCTCATGATCGAGTGTATCTTGCTCTTTTCGGCCTTCCTAGCGGTCTACTGGGTTTTTGCCGGGAGCGTCAATGTGGTTCGAGCGGGGCTGTGGTGGGGAATGAACATCACCCAGGTCAAGCGGAGGAACAGTGGGTCGGCGAGTCCAGCCGGAAGTCTGTCCCAGAGATGGGCTGATGAGTGTAGATTCTCGACAACCCGGTCGCGTCGCCTAGGACTGAAAGGCGCAGTGAGACGTGGTTTGGGAAAAAAGGAGAAGCAGATTATGGAGGTTTGATGATCTCACTTTTCATGTGCTATATCAGTGAAACATTCTTCTCCTTGCACCTAAGCTCTCACTGTGTCATGTATCGTCTTAACCTTTTCGAACGGGACGGGGACCGTGTTGTTGATCTGATTCATCTCCATTACCGCTCTCTTCAACTTTGCCCTTAAAGTCGTCGCCACAACTGTAGAAATCCACTTGTCGCGTCATCTCTTTCACGTTCATTCAACCTTTCACCTCATCAATCATCATCCACAAGTGAGTGAGGACCTTCAGACAGGGCCCTGCTATACCATCTCCCAACGCAGCCGATAAGTGGACATTGCCTTTCCATGCGCAATCATTCCCCCCTTCGCGTCTGACATAGCTCACCCGCTAACCCCAGTGTCCGGCTGGGAAGTCCGATTCTCCAACTCGCGCCAGATGCCGTATTTCTACAACCCCCAGACTTCGCAATCAGTCTGGGACAAACCCGACGAGCTGACGCCTGAACAGGTCCGCGCACTTCCCGGCGCGGCGAAGTACATGACGGGAGCTAATGCTGCTCCTGCTCCAGCCGCGGCAGCAGGTGGGAAACCCGGAGAAGTACGGGCCAGTCATATCCTGTGCAAGCATGCTGGAAGCCGACGACCGAGCTCTTGGCGCGAGGTGAGTGATCCAGCTACCATCTCATCGCCCTACGTCCGGGACGATTGCGGTGCGGGCGCAGGAGATTGTGGATTCAAGTAGAGGTGCTGATGAACAGGACAAAATCACCCGACCCATCTCCGTCGCCAGAGACACGATTCAGAAACACGTCGACTACCTCCAGAGTTTGTCCCCGCAAGAACTGAACAGAGAGTTCGCAAGGATCGCGGCGGAAGAAAGCGACTGTTCGAGTGCGCGAAAGGGAGGTGATTTGGGTTGGTTCGGCAGGGGTATGATGCAGAAGAGCTTCGAGGTGAGTGACTCGGGACATTCTGAGCTGGGGCTCAGCTATTGGGACGAGAACGCGAAGAACGCGAAGGGAAGATCCTGAGCCAGGAGATGGTAGCTGTGACGAGGGGTGGTGTCGTGATGCTGGCTGGACGAGAAAGAACGCTATATGTTTTCATGCGGACCACGCTTGGCTATGGAATTGGCATGAGAGATTGACACCACTTCTTCGTCAGATGTCCACTCCCCTCATCTCGTTCCAAATTTCTCACGTGTTCGCCGATGCGAACGGCCATAGCTCATCACAGGACGCAACCTACGCCCTTCAACCGGGACAGCTGTCCCCAATCGTCGAATCCGACTCTGGCGTCCACGTCATCCTCCGTACCGCTTAACGTGCATTGCATCGAGGTGTACAGGCAGATGCGAACGCCATGCGGTTTGTGCTGTGATAGAGAAAGGGGATGAGCCTATGTATACAGGAAATGCATCAAGATGCTACAATATTGCTGCTATAGATATCCCTCAAACATCGTACAACCCCCGCTTGAGCCTATGTAAACGGATACAGTTCACGGATAATGATGTTTTTTCTGTCGTTTCAATCACATCTTCGCTTTGGGATCCTTGCCTAGACCAAAACCTAGATGAGCAGGGTGCGAGATTCTCGGATCTCCGTTACATCCCCCTAGGCCGCGTGTCCATACCGACGCGGGGTGTGTTATTGCGCTGTCAAAAGGTGTGGCAGATGGTACGACACGTGCTTGTCCTGGGTTCATATAATGGTGGGCGGGCGCGGATGCTGAAGCTGGTGCATGGTAGTGAGACGGCGGATTCATGACGGACCGAGAAGATGTGGACATTGGGGGGGGGGACGAGGTGATCCCCTCAAGCGGCCAGATAGAGGTCGCCGGTCGAGGAGATGTGGCTCGAGGAGAGAAGCAGAGACCGATGAAGCGTGAGAGGCCAGAGTAGAGAAGGGTTCCCGGTATCGGCTTCAAGTAGGACCCGACTAGAAGCCGAGTGGACGCTGCTAAATTCGAGCGAGGTGGATGCGTATCTGGACGGTCGAGGTCCGAGCGCTTTTGAAACAGGATTGCAAACTGTCGGGATCGGATTAATCAGTGACTGGACTGATTGATAACTGATAGAAGCGGGATACACGGATATGGCGTTGATAAACGATTTGGAAATCGGAAGGACAGGGACGAGCGATGTGTATGTCACCAGATGTCTCGAGTGTTTAGTTGACGTCTTTTTCTTCCTTCTCTTCCTGCTGAAGTCCTTTTCCTCGTCTACGCTTGTCAGGCCTGGGTGAGGATGCAGAGTATCGAGCTGAATGCCACGTTGGCGGAATCGCGATGAAGAAGGTAAGTCGAGACGACAAGACCCAGTGTCCGCTGTATGACCCGTCCAAGCTGTTCGGGCCCAAGAGGAGGATAAGGGGTAGATATCTCGATATTTCCTCTACTTTGCCGGAGAAAGATGAATGCTAAATCGGAAGGAGAGGAAGAGACTCGAGGTTTAAAAGTTGCTGGACGAGATATGAGGGCTCGGGCTGACGATTACCGGTAAGCCTGACTAGTGATTACTGGTTCGAATAACGAGAACCGGTAGTCCCCCACAGCGGCAAGTTTTGTCCTCAGGCGATCGACATGCTAATATCATTCTTGTAGTTACAGTCATTTGTGGCTTGAAGCACACTAAAGGCGTGCGATGACTCCGTCTCGAGCTTCGGAAAGGAGGTCGAGACAGTATAGACTTTGAAACATCCACATCATAGCACAAAGTCTGCGTATACTCTGCACCTGGTCCGCCATACTTGGCTAAGACGATTACTGCAAGTGTCATTATGCTTTGAACCTGTTCGTAAAACACCGCGCATTCACTCTACAACTGCACCCCCCTCCCGGTCTATATCCCTGCTCTCGCGACAATCCTTCTCCCTACAACGGACCTAATGGATCGCCCCTCTCCTTCCCCTTGCCTTTCCCGGAACTCGGGCTTTCCGACATACCCTCTGCCTCCGCCAATGGCAAGGGCACATTCGCCGCATCGACCTGATCAATCTCCCTCCTCATCGCGTCCATCTTCAGTCCTTCTTCCTCCGCCGTCGATGGGGTGATTTCCAGGTGCGCGATAGGAGTCGGACGAGCTAGAATAGGGGGCTGGTTCGGGTGAGAGTCGACTTCACGTATTGCCTCTTGAGCAGCGCGCCACGCTTCGAGATTCTACCGTTAGCGCATCAAATTACGACGTAGGTTCTGGCCTATTGCAAACTCACCTGTTTGCACCAATCGCGGTGAACTTTGCTTAGTTGGATCGTCAACGTGCGCAAATCTGCGACTTTTTGCCTCTGGAACCGATCAAGATCCGCTTGGAGAGTCATACTGGCGTATTTCAGGTCCTGTTCCGAAGCCTGTAGCGAGTCCTCAAGCTATCATTAGTCGGGATCATATAAACAAGCCATTTCACTCACTTGAGAGATGTTGTCTCTGGTCTTCGCAATGTTCGCCCGCCGCGTCGCTTCCGGGTCCACATCCATCATCCCACTCAAACTATGTTTGACCGCGCTCAACAGTCCAAAGCTGTTTCCCCGCTTTTGAGCCCGTTCAATCCTCTCTTGCCTCTCCCTCTCCCGCTCGCGCTCTTGCTCCCTCTCCTCTTGCATTTGCTCCGCTGACACCGACTCGCTGGCCCTGTTTCCTCTATCCAGAGCCTCTTCCAACCGCCGTGCTTCCTTCTCCGCTGATTCGAGCAGATCCAGCTTGTCTCTCTGTGTATCCAACGCTTCTTTCACCAGTTCGAATTGTACATGCTTTTGATGCCTAAAAGCCAAACGTTGTCGGATGAGCGCGGCAAACTGAGAATAGATGTGTAATGGTTCCGTGGTTGTTCGTTCCCATGCTTGTAACTGAAGATCAACTCAGATTCGTGAACGTCGAAGTACCATTGCAGGAAACTCACCAATGCAGCTGTCGCGAGATATTCGGCATCTACAGCTTGTCCGACCTTTTCCACCGCCTCGCCCAGCTTGCCCTTTTCGACCAGACTGTATCCGTTCCATACCGCTCCCAGCTCGTTCATGTCTCCCGCACGTTCCCCCCATCGCTTGACTGTACGCCTGTTGACCTTCTCTATAGTTCCTTGGAAATGACTCTGGAACTTTTCGGTGAACACCTCGGAATCGATGAACCGCTGGTCCGGGTTCGTAAGGGGATGATTGGGTGATGGCGTGGGGAGCAGGTGGTGCGCGATGTAAGATGTGCTGGGAGATGCGGGAGACGCGGAGTTATGTGCTGATCCGGGTGAAGTGGGTGATGTGGGCTGGAACGTGGGGTTGTGCGAGGGCGCGTGGAGGGGGTTCTTGGGGAGTAACGAAATAGGCGGCGAGTGCAAGACCTCGGACTGTCGTTAGCTTCAATACTACCATCGCATCAGCAGAAGCAGGTTCAACGCACCCAGCTGACGCCATCCTCCAGGAACCGATGCAAGACGTGTTCTCCTCCCAATATTGGATGCCTAACGAGTCTCCTCAGGAAGTCCTCGAGTAATCTCTTCCTTCGCGCAATGGTTGTCGCATCCTCCTTCGCCTTACTCTGACCTTTCACTGCGTACTCTGCTAAACTCTGCTTCGACGGGATGGGCGGGATGATGAGCACGGGGTAAAGTCCCATGAGCGCTTGATGCAGTGACAGAAATGCCGAATACCGCCGTCTCGTCGTGTGCGACTATCATAAGCTCTGTGCTTGCAGGCCTGACCCTCTCCGACTCACACCGATACGTATCACATATGTGATATAAGAAGCTGTACCTCCTTCGGTCGTTTTGAACGCATCGACAATACTGATCTCTTCACCTCTCGAGATCTCTTTATCCCTATCACAGCAGTACCCCACTTTGGCCGGTGGACCAGACAGCTTTGAGCTGCCCTTCTTTGGCTCTTTCGACGGGTCGGGGAAGCTCGCGCGATGCGTAGGCGGAGGTGAGCCCGAGGCGGCGGACATAAGCGAGGGGGGTTTACGCGGGAAATCCGGCATATTGGAGGTGGACGGGGCGGGCGAGTAAGCGCGAGTGGGCGTATTGGAGCCAGAAGGCGAAGGGGAGGAGGAGAAAGGATTCGGAGGGGGTGATTGATGTTCCATGTCGAGTAGTGTATGAATAGGATGGTGGCGATGATTATAGATCTAATAACCGGACGAGGGACGTGGTGCACCGCGTCAGAAGCAGTGTCAAAATGCCACGTCATCGTTGATAGCTTTATCATTCAACCTTATAACAGAGATCTGGCGTTATACCACATGCATAAATGCTGTACTCGATCCGTTTTCCTTTCCTTTCGTTGCGGAACAACCTACTACCACCCGAACTTCTCCACGGAGAGCTCCATCTTCGCCTGACCCCCCATGACCCGTTTCGCAGTGTTGACCTCTCGAACAGCTTTTCTCGTGTCCAAGCTCAAAGCAACCGGGCCGCAAACTACAGTCAGCATCGGCACGACAGACCATCACGTTAAGGCTCACCAGAAACACCCATTGTCGTCGACGCTTTAGCGACTTCCTCTTCCATAATCTGAACGAGTGCCGCTCGACCCGCTTTGAATACTATCAAATTCGCCACCGTTGATTGAATCTTCGGTAACGTGTTCATCTCCAGACCCTTCTTCTCGTTCACCACGTCGAGCTTTTCTTGAGAAGCATTTGCCGAGTGATCATTGGACGACGTCGAGGATGAAGAGACGTTGGTTGACTGTCCGGCCTTCTCGTTCAACAGTACAGGTGAGGAAGGTTCTCCTGGTGTTTGCGGGTCGGTAAGATCAGCATTGTGGTGAAGATGCGAGTCGTGGGGGTAGTGTGCGAGAGCTTCGGTCAATCCGCGCACCATGTCTGGTTCGTCGGAAGCTCTGCTTCGGGTGAGGTGAATGTCGATCCGAATGATCAAGCCCTCGACGGGGGTCGAGAGCGCTTCGTTGAGGAGCGGGGTGATGAGGTTCACATCGGCCAGGTGGCGCACATTCCAGACGAGTCGAAGAGACCTCACGGCGGATTGACCGGAACGGTGCGCTTCGATGATGGAGAGGAAGATTGACAAGACATGGGTGATACCCGTTCCACCGCTGATGAGCAGGACAGAATCGTGGTGGGTATAAGAGTGCGCCATTCCGTACGGGCCGTCAAGATAACAGGGGATTCTAGTCGTCTTGTCTCCGTCGAGGTGCTCAATCAGTCTTCGGGTGAAGCCTAATGTCAGCGCTGGAAGTCGTTTGCTCAAGCGCGACTTACCATCGTGGGCACGAATGATGAAAACAGCAGCATTATTGCCAACGGAAGAAGGAACGTTTGCAAAGGAGAACGGGTGCTGCTCATATCGTAGTCTGGCTACAGTGGGCATGGTGATCAAACTAACATTAGCAAACCTTTACAGGCAAGCGGCGGGTGGAAGCTTACGCATGTTGACCAGGTCCCCATCGTAGGAGCGGTCGAGGAACGGTGACGCGGACAAGATCGGCATTGACCAACTCGATAGTACATTCCGAGCACTGTTTGTTGCTTTTGCGGAAAGGCATGAGCCATACTTTGTTGATGACCGCCATACGGAGAAGAGATACGAGACGGTCAAAGCCCCAAATGACGAAACCGGCCTGATCATGAGTCTGTCGCCAAGAACACGCGCAAGTGCGACTCACAATGATGTACGCAGAAGTAGCCATCTTGGGTCTGTGCATATAGCAGCCGACCAGGAACAACCTGATGGTAAGCTTTGATTCTCGTTCGAAATAGCAAGACTTACAGGACGAAGATGATATGAAGAATTAAAAAGGTTTCATACATGATTCTTCTGGCTAATGCGAATGATGAGACGACGACGATAGTGAAAGCACCGAGAGCAACGACACCCTGGTTATTAGTCCTCATGCACCAACCTCATCGCGTGACGTACAGTCCAAAAAACATAGTCACCAGGACCGTGGTGACCGAGACTGATGTTAGTGCATCCTCTTTGCCGAGCTCCAACATGCTCACATACCCTTTAACACAGTAAGAGATGGTGTGAATCCACGAGAACAGGTAGCACACTCGACCGGCTGCTCGATGCAGGTAGTTAAGGTTCTGGTAGGAGATACCCGTGAGGTAAGAGATTGTATTGTTGCGCGAGGCGAGACCGATAATGAGAGGCAATTGAACATATGCCTTTGATCAATGCTTGACCATGAATCTGTTAAGGCGTACTCACCATCATTCCGAAGGGCAGCTCGATGTTGTATCGACCGAACTCTGACTTTAGCTTCTGCTTCAACGACATTCGCCACAAACTCACGGTAAGTCTTGTACATGGTCAGGCCCAAACAGACACCAAGATAGGCAACAGAAAAGAAGATCTCCGACACATTTGTTCCAGAGTACAGAGCCAGGGGGAACGAGCGAACATAAAGAAAGTTGGACGTGAGGACGCTGGTTGCGCTCCATGTTCTGGAAAACCCCCCTGGCGCGTTGGTCGTCTTTCCGGCCTTACGGTCGGCAATAGATCGTTTCCGTTGAGCGTAGTTGCGGTATAGTCTTAACGCATAGACTACCGCCAAGACAGCAATGATAGCAGCAACAATGTACCAGTGCCAGAAACCGGTGGCCTTCCTGACCCATTCAACGGGCTTCTTCCTCCTAGTTGGTGCTCCTCCAGCGGCACCACTGGTCGAGGCGGAACCAGGTGGAGCTGCGGATGCGGCAGCTGCTGCAGCCCTGATGAAGACAGGATGTAATGTTGATAGATCAGCCATAACGTGCGGCGCGGGGGGGATTGGGATCAGGTGAGTGCGCAGTTTCTCCCTTATATCTATCTGATAAAGAAGAATCTTGACCCTAGAACGCTGAATCCCCCGTGCTCTCTGTGTCGGACTTTTTCAGCCAGATCCCCGACCCTGGTGTCGCATTTCGGCCGCTGTCAAGTGCCTTGAGAGGGGTCATATCGTGGAGCAAAGGGGTCTCTGATGATTAGTGTTCAGTTGGATTGATGCCCTTAGTTCTTTCGATGCCCACCAGGCGAACCACCCAAACACCTGTTCAGATCGGCGGGTGGTGGCTGAATTTTAGCACATTGCACATGTAGATTCCTCGACAATCTCTCCAGGAAAAGAACCCTTGATTGCAGCCGAAAAAGCTTTGGTCTCGCCATCTTCCGTGGGCGTATGTGCAGCGCCCCTTCGAATAGTGCTCCTCATCTGACCTAATGCTTGCTGTCCGGCCGATCTTCACAGGAACATTCCAGTATGATCAGGTTACTTCCGCATCACTCCAGTATGAAGACATTAAAAGATAATGTGATAGGTTGAAAACTCACGTTGTCGGCCGATGACCATAGGCGATATCTGATAAACGATCAATTAGCTCGGTTCCTGCAAGCCCACAAATGCCTTCGGACGTATTTTCTCATGGTCCATCAGCTATTTTTAGACGAATACTGCAAATGTCTTTGAGACACTTCCGAGGTGCCAAGACGTCACTGACGGGGACCGAAAAGCTGACGACGACCGAGTAACTCGCGCTAGAGTCGGCCGATGTGGGAGTGAATTGATAGGATGCGAATGCCGGTCGAAGCTTTACTTCCGGGATGGCATTGTTCTCTATGCTGGAGCCCGTAGCGGAGAAGTCGCACCTCGCTGCTGCTTGTTGAAGTATTTGGGCTCCAGTGCAGGAAAAAGCTTCACGCACAGTGTGAGGCAGATGAGGGCGGATGCTGCTGTCGACTCCACAGTGATCCCGAGTGAGCAGATAACACAAGGGAAACGGTTCGGTCGATAGTCATTCGAAAGCATAAATTAATCGCTGTGAACCCCCGTTCATGAAACGCCAAGTCGTAGCGTCTGTAAGCTGACCTCGGTGCAACTGTTGTTTCCGTCGAAAAATCATGACGAGCCAAACCTACTCTCGCAGAATCCAACCAGACTTCGCTATCGTACCTGCATATCCCGTTGAATTGAGGTGAAACCAGCTCTCCTACCCACAATGCACTGCCCTGTAGCTGAACATGGGGCATTTGACTGCCCGCACCCACCTATAATTCGCTTGAAAAAACATGCAGTATTGCAGACTCGATAGCTGGCAGGCCAATGCATTGCGCATCGCTTCAGCAAGTCCACAGCATTTTGCCCGTTCGGCGCTCTCTGATAATAGCTTACAACGGCGACATCTCGAAGTACCCTGCTGCCCTACAGCCATCAAGCATGTGTGGTGTAAGTACAGTTTGTTCAACATTGCATTCGATCAGAAGAGGTTCAGAAGGTTCTCAGGAAGAAAGTCGCTCTGATGCCGCAGGTACCGAACGGAACACAAGTTGACGGATTTAGCCGGGTGGCAACTATCTTCGTGAAGAATACCTTTGTGTCAAAGGACCAGAACGGACATGGACTGCTATTGATAGACCGTTTAGATCATTCGGCGTCGTCGACATGTCCCAAATTCGACTAGACCATACAATATCCCTCAGCGGGCATGAGCTTGACCGTACACGTGCGACGATATTGAGCTTTCTGACGAGTCCATTCGCCCCAGCTGATGCTGACACGTTCTCGGTGAGGACGAGTCTCGTACGCCTCTACGAGGGAAAGTTCTTGAATCTACATAAAGGGCTTTTACATGATTAAAAGCAAAGTCTCCCTTCCTCCCCCTAGGTATAGCCATCGGAACGACCACAATGCTCTCGCAAGTTTCACTACTGGCTGTCTTGCCGTTCTTGGTTCAGACCTCGGCCAACCCCTTGTACAAGCGATGGACTGCTGAGCCGTTTGTCGGCTCAACCACCGCCGATATGTTCCCTCCTCCTAGTGGTGAGTGAACCGCCAGTGACTAATTCCTGCAAGTTGGCTGACATGAAGCCACGGTAGATCCCTCTTTGTTTCCCGGAGAATCACAGGTCGGATACCCCGGTATCACCGCTACAGGAGTTGAACCAGCTGCTATTCAAACAGCACCAGCGTACGCCTACAACGACGAGTCCGCGGCAAACTTCCCTCTAATCACGGAAGAGCCGCATGGCGATGATTCTAAATCAGACTTTGACATGTACAAGACTTGGGGGAATCTCGCCCCTTGGTACTCTGTCAAGTCGGCCGCTTACGGTTTACCCGATGCATCGCCCAAAATTCCGGAAGGATGCGAAATCACCCAAGTCCACCTGCTGTACCGACACGGCGCACGATACCCAACAACTGGTGCGGCTCCTTCTGCCTTTGCAGCCCGACTACACGATGCGACAACTCAGAACGGCGGTTGGTCCAGCTCGGACGACCTCGATTTCCTGAACACATGGACTTACAAGCTCGGTGCGGAGCTGTTGACACCTTTTGGACGATTGCAGAACTTCGAGCTCGGTGTAGCGTTCCGTCAGCAATACGGCTCGTTGCTCAACAACTTTACTGAGCAGGGCGTACTTCCCGTGTTCCGCACAGAGAGCCAAGACCGTATGGTGAGTGCGAGACACCTTTTGGCATTGTTATAATCAGCGGGAAGGGCTAAAACTGACCTCATCCAGGTCAAGACGGCCCAGAACTTTGCTGCTGGATTTTTCGGTGTCCCAGACTTCCTTACAGACTATGACCTCGAGATCGTCATCGAAACGCCGGGTCTCAACAACACTGGAGCACCTTACGAGACGTGCACCAACTCGAACGTCGCTTCTCGCGGTTCTATTGGGAGCAAGGTAGCCACAGCCTTCGCTAACAACGCCTTCAACGGTGAGTTTCTAGTCCTGACAATGGCGCGAATATTGAACTCGTGGTGTTGCGGAAATTAATCTACAGGAACTCTCGCTCGTCTTCAAACCCAGATCAAGGGCTATACCCTGACCCCCACCGATGCGATTGCCATGCTGCAGTTGTGCTCGTACGAGACTGACGCGCTTGGGTACTCCAAGTTCTGCTCTCTCTTCACCGAAGAAGATTTCGCAAACTACGAGTGTAAGATCGCGTGTTGTATTTACATCCTCAGGCTCTTGGCTGACTCAGGAATAGACTACTACGACCTATCATTCTACTACAACAACGGGGTCGGATCCCCAGTCTCCGCGGCCCAAGGTCTTGGTTACCTGCAAGAGTTCGTCTCCCGCTTCACTCAGACGCCAATTACCAAATACGACTCGACTACCAACTCGACTTTCGATTCAAACCCCAAAACTTTCCCTCTGAACCAAAGCATATATGCCGATGCGACGCACGAGGTCGTGGTGCTCGACGCGCTGACCGCGTTCAACCTCACCGCGCTGTTCGGCACCGGACCACCTGACGCGAATGTCCGTGGAAACACCGGATTCGTCGCGAGCCAGGTCGTGCCGTTTGCGACACATTTGGTCGTTCAAGTCGTAGAGTGCTCGCAGTGCACACCGACCAAACAAATCCGCTTCATCGTGTGAGTCACCTTGTTCTGTTCCCTCTCTCGCGCAAATCAGCGTGCAGGCGGATGGGCGTGAACGGTGTGGCTGATCGCTATAGCAACGATGCCGTTGTTCCGATTGACAAGTCATACGAAGGGTGCGAATACAACGCCGATGGTTTTTGTGCTTTTGACACCGTCGTTGCTGCTTTGCAAAAGCGTATCGCTGAGATTGATTACGACTATGCCTGCTTTGGCGATTAGTGAGTTTTGTCTCAGTCTTTGCGAGACGGAGAAGCTGACTTCTCAGCACTGCCTCGCCTGGTATGGACTACAACGGTCTCCCTCCTCGTGCTTAAGCCTACTGTGGGAATGGTGGGTATCGGTTTCAGGAATCTTGGCACTCTATAATACCTAGAAGAACGTACAAAAGTATGAATCAATGCATAGACATTTGGTACTACCCTTCCTAACCGACCATGGAACGACGCCCTTCCGCGATAAAGATATTGATCGTCACTCAACGTCTCGGGCTCCTCCACACAGGATCGCCCCATACGTTTGCTCCATACCTGTCTCCTTATGTAGTAATGCTCACATGTGCGCATGCATACGTACGTGCATGCATGCATACAGACGAGGAAAAGGAAAGTAAGCGGTTTGTTTTTTGATTATTTTTTGCTTGTAATTTTCATTGATTTTCCCGTTCTGTTCCTGAGATTGGACGCGACAAACAATGGTTATAGAATCGTCATTCAACTCCTCTCTCTCACCCTCTCCTGCTTCTTAATTTCTCTCATAATCCTTGCACTTCCTTCTTGCTTGCACAGGGAGAAGGTTTCGGTGAGAATGGACCCCACGCCTATCATGCCCTCCGCGACGGACCTCGAAAGACGTCGACTGGAGACGACGATAGACCAAGACTTGCACTCCCTCTCGCTCGGCTCGCTCATTACCACCACGGCGTCGTCTACTTCGCACAGCAATCGCCATTCACACTCTCCGTCGCACTCTATCAGTTCAATGTCGTCTATAGAGATCCCGAGAGGGTTTGGTGAGGGTGATACAGGTCGTGGAACGTCTCTGATGTTCCCGTCATACCCGGCGGACGTACATGGACCGCACGGAACCCCTCGGGCTGCAGTGAGGAAAGCGAGTGGAATGAGCTTGAGAAGTGAATTTGACAGTCCTGTCTCGACAGCGGGACACCATGTAAGCGCGATGACTTTGAACCAAGGTATCTTCCGCAGAGGAAGGGAGGAGGATAGTATGGCTGGAGACGAGTTTGACCCCGAGCGGTCTTTAGGAAGGCTCGTGGGAGAGCTTGGAAAGGTTATGGGCAACGTGAGTGATATTCACATACGGTATTCCGAGCCGTGGATGCTCAGGCCAACTATGACCAAGGAGCATGTTTGTTGACGTCTCAGCGTATTTCCCCACGTCCTACATCCCCGTTCGCCGCTCTATCCCCTCCGCGCTCACCTTCCCCTTTCTCCATTCAGCAGAATGCTCAAAATCTTTCCCTCACTCTCAACCGCAATGATCCACTCCCCTCCCCACCGCATTCTCGAGCGGGTTCTCGGTCGGCGTCCGGGTCGTCTGCCGATTCTGTTAAAATCACCTCCAAAACCGGTCTCGCCAGCTCTCGCTTTTCTTCCATCGCAAGGGAGCTTGGGAATGATATCAAGACTCGTCAGCCTCTTGGAGAGTCTCAAAGATACAATATGCAGCAACCTACAGTCACTCCGGGCGCGAAACGAGGAACCAAAGAGAAGGATGCTGGTGCTCCGGAGAAGGATAGGGTTCGGGCTTTGCAAGGAGAGCGAAGGACTAGCTCTGCGCCAGCAAGAGTTGAAGGAGACTTGACAGGGATGACATGCCTCATGGCTACTCCAGCTAAGGGTGGAGAGTTCGACGATGTTGCGAAGAACGGCGCTGGCGGTAATGCTGGTGGTGGGTTAATTCGGTCATGATACAACCTGGTCGATTGCTGATGTACAGCGGGGATTCCTCAAGCGTTAGCAACCCTTCATGCCAGATTGCGAGCGCTGGAGACGGAGAATTCGTTGTCTCGTCGACGTGTGCGAGACCTTGAGAGTGAGCTAGAAAGAGCGAAAGGAGAGGTCGAAACGGCGAAACGAAGCGGAGCTAGTCAATTAAAAGAAGTCATCGGAGAGAAAACTGGTGAGTCGCCGAGAACGACAGCATGACTCAGACTGACAAGCAGCACTTGAAGACCTGATCAAATCCCTTCGGAATCACCTCGCTCGGCTGACAGCCGAGCTTGAGCAGAACAAGGCGTTGGTCACGGAACTCCGCCAGGTACAAGCACAACCCGCCCATGCTTCCCCTCCGCGTGGCGATTCATCAGTCACGAAAGAGCTAGTATCTCTTCGCAAAGAAGTAGAGAGGCTTGGAGCGGAAGTACATCGTCTTGGCGGAATCGTTGAAGAGGGCCTTGACACTCGTCGACGTGCAAGGGGCGAGAAAACTGTGCGGATGGAGCAGGAAGAAGCGGAACGCATGGCAAGGGAGTTTCAGGAGGAAGATGATATTACGCGAATTCGAAACGACATGGAGAGGCGTTCTAAACGGGCGTCTCCTCAACATCAAGGACCACCGCCTACGCCTGGACCTTCGAGGTTGGCACAGGGGCTACGAGCCGCCGCTGCTCAATCACAGGCAAACATTGACCCGACGATGCAGCCTTCACGTCCAGCTAGAAGACCATCACCATCGCACTCCGCACCTCCCGCGTTCGATACCGACGAGCGTTCATGTTCCCCCAGTCCTACTACCGCTTCCGTCAGGTCGAGATCGCGACGATCGCATCGGGACAAGGCGCAGCGAGAAGAGGGTCCGGGCAGTCCGTTCCCCTCGATCCGAGCAGAAGACGAAGGAGACTTTTTCGCTGCGGCGGAAAAGAGTCTACGGAACCCGTCAATTCTCGCGCGAAAGATCTCCCCGCTGAGAATCCCCTCGCCTCTTGCTGCGATGCAAGACAAGCCCGCCGGACCAGAGACCGCAAACAAAGCGACTTATCCGAAACCCTTCCCGAAGAATGTGTATGGACAAACGGACGATCTGCCGCCGCAGACTATCCTGGCTAGAGTAATAAGAGAGCTCGAGGCGGATTTTGCGCATTACAAATCGTGAGTCAGTCTCAGACACGAGTGGACCTGGGCTAACGACAGAATTTACGCCGAATTGGCTGACCAATATAAAGTCCTCGATGCTGCTTCGGCCGTTGCCAAGCGGAAAGTCCTCGCGGAGCATCTGAAAGAAGTGATCGATACGCTGGAACAGAAGGTGAGCTCATACTGCACTCTTGCGCGAGATGGACGACGTCTAACATTAGGCGGACCAGATTTCGGCGTTGTACGACCTGTTGACGTATCAAGACCGGCCTGCAGGGGACCAGGGCCGACCAGGGAAAGTACACAAAAGCGTTCCGGACATTCTGAGGATGGTCAAAGAGAGTCTGGGGGAAGAAGGGATGAAGAGGTTAGAAGAGGACGGGGTGGGTATGAGGCATTGATTGGCTGTCGATAAAGCGCTCCAGAGGAAGAGCGAACAGATGAGAGATGGGACGATGTTGGGCGATTGAGCGAACGAGCAGTGGAGAGATGGAGGCGGAGGAGACGGACCGCGGAAGAGGCGTTTGTTGTGTTGTTCTTGGATAAATTCTGTTGATTCGAGTACCCCCATACTTTACGATAACGACGTTACTAGTCTGTTTAGACTATATATCACTTGATTGTGTTTTACAAGTGTTTGATTGTGCTCGAAGGGTCAAGAGATGGTTGACTTGCCAGTTGTCCGATAGAAATGCATAAAAGTACAGATATGCGCGATACAGATTGAGGATTGACGGGTTCGCTAGACGTATGCTTGGTGGACTCTGGATGCAGGACTAGATTATAACTTGATACTAGATTCACAACCATCGTTTCCATTCCGATTTCCGATTCCTCACTTCCTCACTTCCCCACTTCCCCACTCGGTCGTTTTCCCGTTCGAAGCCATCCCGCCGCACCGTACGAGTCAGCTCTCCTCGATTACCCTCAGCCCTTTGTCCTCTTGAACGCCTCAGACGTCGAAGCTCTGAAGGACCGCTTTGTCCTGGTCATCCTCCTATCTCCACCCCGCTCATCCCCCTCAATCGTCCAGAACGCTCTCCTCGTCACGTAAGAGCTTGTCCTCCTCCGCCCGCCTATCTTGCCAGCTGAAGAAGACAAATTGGCCCAGAACGAATAGGTCGAGGAAGATGGTGAGGCCGGATCCGGCGAGCCAGGAGGCGTTGGCGAGGACATAACGAGCTTCGTGGGAGACGACAAGGATGGAGATGACGTAGGTGATGTCTGTTATCAGTTCTGGTCTGTTTTGTTTGGACAGGCATCTGCCGGCATAAGAGTGGGGGGGAGGAGAGGATGGTTCAAGTGAGAACGGGTTGCCAGAGGACGAGATTCGTTTACTTACTACCGGAGATGGAGAAGAAGAACATGGCGAGCGACAGACCAGCACATCGCGTTTTGCTAAGCCGTCAGTGTCTGTCCTCGAATTGTATCATCTCAAAGGCAAGAGTCCACGTACTTGTTGTGTGCGATTTGCGGCACCCTGCTGCCGAGGTATAGCACGGCCGAGATCCATCCCAACGTCTGACTCTTCCATTCGAGCTGTACCTCCGGTGCCGGTTTCTCAGGGATGGTAACATCGTCCGATTGGTCGAGATACCACGCGCCGACTCCTGCCGCGATGACGAAAAGGAGCAACAGGGGGTATTCGAGGGAAGGGGGTAAGATTGGTTTAGGCTGCGGGGTGCTCGGAGGCGCAGCAACGTTGCTTAGCAGCGCAGTAGACTCCGAAGCATCGGATTCGGCAATTTGAGCGGCTTTGGCTTTGGTGCGGCGGTAGTAATATACTTGGAAGAGGAGGACGAGGTCACACGCCGTGTACTGGGGTAAGCAATATCCAACAATCTTCTCCAAGCGGGACTTTTCGCCTCTATCTCCCCGCCCTTCTTGGACACCTTCTCAAACCGTTGCGCAGTCCGCAAAGCTCGAACCTCCGTCGAGGATCAACAGCGGATACAACACGCAGGAAATGGCAAGAATTACACAGTCACACGATACTCACGTAAACGGCCAGAATGACCACGGTCGGAAGGAGCTTCGCCATTAACCCCCCAAGGGCGTTGGTGATATCGCCCAGTAGCCATAAAATGATGAAAGAGACGGATAGTCCTTCACCCGATTTGAGCTGGTAGTTCTCCCACATTTGAGGCGAGTAGACGACAATCCAGCATGCTAGGGACATATACCCTGTCTGGAGATTAGCGCTGTCTTCGAAATGGGGCACAACCGATAAGTTCATTTGAGGCTGCCTCCTATAAGGCAGCTCCAAGCAGGTATGTATTAAGCTGGAAAAGTTCTGGAGAACGTAGGAAGGGTGGAGGAAGGGTACTCACTATCGTTGATAACTGCTCGGTGTTCAACGAAGGGATCATGATGCGTCAAATCTCTGTCTATGTCGTCTATGCAGAAGAAACGAGCACGAAATAGGTTCCAGAGTAAGATAAGATGGAGATGTGCCGTAGATGTATGCTTGAAGTGAAGATGAGAAGAGTGATAGTCGAATATAGCCTACCCCGGTTAAAGTTGGATGACGCTTTTTTTGTTTTCACCCCGGATCGACTCGGAATCCCGTGACATGAGAGACAGTGGGGGTGGCGGGCGGGGTTGCCGCCGGGATCAGCGTCGGGTGGGGGGTTGTGTATGAGCATGTAGGTGAAGACGTCTAAAAAGTCAGGATCATGGAGCATGCTGGAGCGATAACTCGTATGGTGCAAAAGGAGTCATCGCTTGCTAGCGGGCAAATATACATAGCGGAATGAATAAGGAAAGGGCAGTTCCGGACGAAACTCGCTTGTTTGTTGGTACTATGCTCAAGTGGTGATAAGTTAGACGGTACACATACGTCCAGCATGATCAATGAAGAGTCTAACAGGCTGGCAAACGTAGCATGCACAGACCATGCCACATCTTTCTGGCTCCCGCTCAATCCCGCGCACGGTCTTCCTCAAGACTGATGACTTTCAGCTTGTCCGCACTGGAACTTTCAGTTCGCTTTTTCGTCTCTCTCCCTGTCGCCACGTCACAACAAATTTCCCGAACTATCAGCTGTGCATACTGTAGTACTGCATATTGCCCTTAGACGACCGTAACATTGCACGTAAGTTTGGGTCCAATTCTTTACTGGCTTTTTGCCACCCTTTCCTTTCCGTGCGTGACTCTTGAGCAGGCATACGTCCTCGCTCGGCTCTTCTCCTCTCAGCGTCAAGTCGCCTCTTCACTAAGTGCACCTAGAACAGACCTCATGCACGATCCCGCTTGCAACAAAGCAGCAACAGGCCCGAGCAGAGTGGTTACATTGGAGCAAAGAGTTCGAAGCCGCTCGCTTCCTCTTCTTCCGCTTCCTCTCATTTTTAGTTTTCTGTGTTCATTCCTCATCGTTGTTCTCCCATCTTGTCAGGGGAAACCTCGCCAAAGGCTGGTGACCACTTTGCTGACCTATAGCTATTATGTACCATAATTACCCGAACGATCCTCCCGAGGGTCGACGCCGAGATTATCGATTAGTAAGTCCCTTCTTCCTGGTCGCCACCTTGTTAGCCCTATCTTGTTGCTTTGGTAAGATTCGTCGCGTCAGAGGACCATCTACTTCATACAGCAGCCAGATGTACCAGCCTGAAATTAGCTTCCTTGATGTAGAGGCACACACCCTCCTCCGATTGGGGCTAATCCCTCGAGGTCAAAGGAGTCAGGGCATTTCGGCCCTTAAAGTACCGCACTCTCTTTACTCCAGTCGTAATCAGCTTCATCGTTGACAACGCCAGAAAGATCCAGTATCAAGCGCCACTTGTAGTTTTTGGACCAGCCATTTCGCAAGCAAAGCTGATTATGCAGGAAGAGGTGGACTATCTTTCCTCTCGCCAGAGCGTGTACATGGCAGATCAACCGGCTCAACGACAGGTTGCTTACCCTCGATATGCCCCGGTACGTAGCCTTTACGCCCACTCTCCAATGATTGGAGGTGATTCCGCATCCATCGCTGCTTGTGAAGAGCCCGACGCTCTAGGTCAGGGAAGGGGTAGGACCTCAACAGATTTCGCACATCCACGCGACCGAAACCGCTTTGAAGATGTAGAGGAAAATCATTCTTTGAGGTTCGCCCGACATCGTGGTGGTGAACCGATAGTGCAAGAGCCCACCCATCCCATCACACACACACATCCTCGGGACTTGCATCGAGCTTCTGACGCTACGCCGGTGTATGGAGGCGTTCCTTTATCGCTTCGGGACGAAAAACTTATCCATCATGTCGTTCCCGCTGGATCGCCGGTCCCCCCTACTGTAGCTCCCTCTATCACTTACAGTGACAGCGGTTTATACCTTCATCCTTTCAATTCCGAAAGCTACCTCGGTTTTACTGAAACGGGTGGACCGCAGAGCCATAGGGCTTCAAGCCAACTGGCGGATTCCGTCAGGGGATCGGACAGCAGTCGACCTTATTCGAGCGCAAGGAACGCGGCCTATCCCTCTTCGCAGTCAAACTACGACATCATCCTGGCCCCTCTCGAGCATAGCATGGATCGGTTGGCAATTGATCGACCTCTTCCTCCTTCAAACTACGCTTCAAGTCAAATCACAGCGCTTACCTCGGTAGGCACGACTCAACGTCTGACTTCGTTCTTTGTTCGACCAGGCTACGGTGAGCAAGGACGACCTGTCGAGATACAATCAAATTTCTTCGCAGTGAGGACTCTGGGAAAAGGGAAAGCGAAGATTATTTAGTCAGCCCGACCATCCGATGCCACTCAAGCTGACGCTAGCCATTATGATGTTGATATTGATCCTGTCATCAAATCGATCAACCAGAAAAAGCCAAAAGGTCTCCTCCGGGCTGTCTGGGAACAGCTCTGCGCCGAGGCCAAGGGACAGTGGGAGGACAGCTTTGCTGGCTGTGCATTCGACGGGAGAAGGAACGTCTTCACGCCCGTCTCATTTCCCATTCCAGACGGTGGGTATTTAAAACCACCAGTGTGGAAAACGATCTGGCTGGCCCTCCATCAGCCGCTTTCGGTCACATGTTTTGTGCGCCTGGGTTCCGTTTTTTGACTGGTGTGACACAGTAGCTAAGCTTTCAGGGGAAGCACAAACCTTCACCACCGCTGTCATTCCGGACAATGTCGTTGTCAAGACAAATACCAAGTCCGACTCATCAGACGATGAGCACAAGCGCTTCAAAGTCGTTATCAAGCTGGTAGCCCTAGTGGATTTAGAGGCGGTGATGGAATACTGTCGTGGCTCAGCCACAAGCCCAAGCAACAAGCGCTTATCGTCCAAAGAAGAGCAGTTTTTGACTGGCAAGCAACAGTCAAATATCCTGAGCGGTGTCTAGCAGCTGACAGCAGCTCTGATGGCTACTAACGTCCTCCTTCGAGACATGCCGAGCAAGAGATACGCTCAAGTCGGCGCTACCGGAAATCGGTTCTTCACGCTAGAGAATGCCTCACCACTTCCTCAAGGGGGTGTCTGCTGCCAGGGATTTATGCAGTGAGCTCATCTCCATTCGCCCAACTCACGACAGGTCCTTGCGGCACTCCAGCTCTGGGCTGCCACTCTTGAACATCGATGTAGCTTTCTCGGCTTTCCTTGGGACTGGGTCAGCGTTGGAGGTGATCGCCAAGATCCTCGATCGAGGCGGAAGTGGCGGACGTGGGCGAGGCCACGGTAGCCAATTCAATCAAGGACGAGGGGGATATCAGGGTGGCTTGCAAAACTATCGACAGGATGGCCCGCCTATTGTGGAGCTCACAGAGCGAGAGATTACTATCATCAAGCACAAACTTCGCGGAGCCAAGGTGAACTGCCTATGGCCACTCAGATGCGAAGCCTGAGCTTACGCCAGTTCGCGGTCACTCACCGTCCTTCTAGCCGCCTACACACCGTAGGATCGGTGACAGCCCAGTCAGCAGACTCCATCATGTTTCTGATTCAAGGGAAAGATGAGACAACGGACAGAAGGATCAGTATCGTTAGCTATTTCAAGGAATTCCATGGGCTCCTTGTAACACGCCCTCGCCTGCCCTGTATCCAGGTGAGTTGTACTGATCCTTCAACTCGGACTCACGGTAGTATGGAAAGAAGAATTTTATCCCGCTAGAAATTGTGAACCTCGTTGAATGGAACTCGCTTCCTCCACCTAAATTGACCGCCGAACAGACCGCTGCGTGAGTGGGCACGATCTCGGTTTGTCCCACTGACGGCAGTGTGATCAAAATCGCTGCTGTCCCCCCTGCTGATCGGGCTGGACTAGTGGCCAGCTGGCGCAAGAGGCTGAATTACGAAGGTCAACCGAAAGTCGCCGCTTGGGGTCTTGAGGTGGGCTCACAGCACTTGTTATCGGGACAGAGCTGACGGCAGGTCAACAAAAGCATGATCAAGCTCAAAGCTCGGATCCTCCCGCCACCGAAAGTGCTGTACGCACAGAACAGGGAAGCGATGCTACGGGATGGAGGCTGGAATCTCCGAGGAATGCAGGTGAGCTGCTTGGCCGGTTGCCATTGCATGGTGAGAAAAGCTCATGCCAGTTTTTCAAACCTGCTCGTCGACCCTTGTCTTCATGGGCAGTCGTGTCATTCGACCGTTATTTCGATATTGACGACATGAAGCGATATTTCATGTACCTCTGCGACACGCTTCTTGCACATGGTGTTCCGGTGGGGAACAGACGTCCAGCGCTTATTCCTCCGGTCGACCCAAGAAACCCAGCTCATTTGACGGCTGCGATTCAGGACGCAGCTAGACAGGCGTATATACATGGCGATAAGGGGAGTCCACAATTGATCTGCTGTGTTTTGCCTGGGAGGTTAGTTTTTACGATCAGAAGGGAAATTCCCAAGCTGATGCGTAGAGATGCGTGGCTGTATGAGAACATCAAGAGGGTATCGTTCACCGAGCTTAAAGGTCAGTGAGACTCAAATGTTTCATCGTCCCGCGATATGGCCTTATCTCAGCTGATCTTCAGGTCCGGTGCCGACTCAGTGTATGCAATCGGCGAAAGCCCGAACGCCTCGAGGCATTGAAGCATACACAGGTAACCTGGTCATGAAAATTCAAGTCAGTTGACTGTGTCTTCCAAGACAGTTGAGCTGACGAGTAGAGCAAGCTCGGAGGCGTGACTCACCAGATACCGATGAATGAGCTTCCGGGTATGGTCCGCGGCAAGACGATGCTACTCGGAGCGGATTTGGGTCATGTGAGCTGAATGGTTTTGATCCAGATGAAGCTGACGTCCAGCCTCCCATCAAACCAGGTTACGATTCCGCCCCAACGGTCGCATGTTCAATCGCCACATTTGATGCGGATTGTTCGAAGTTCTCCGCCCAGATCCGTCTCCAAGAAGGCCGAGACGAAATCGTGAGAGATTTCGCCATGATGATCGAAGGGCATCTCAAGAAATTCCACCAAACCAACGATTGTTATCCCGACCGAATCCTGATTTTCCGCGATGGTATATCCGAAGGCCAATACGCCGCTGCGCTGGCATACGAGCACGCCGCGGTCTTATCTGCATGCGAAAGGCTTCGGGGAAAAGGCTACCGTCCCAGTATCCTCATTTGCGTGTGTGCCAAACGGCACAATACCCGTTTCTTCGGCGCTACAGAGGATACCGATCGTTCGGGGAACCTCCCCAGTGGCCTGGTGGTCGATCGGTCCGTGACGCATCCTTATGCGTACGATTTTTTCCTTCAAGCGCATCAAGGGAGAGTAGGCACTGCAAGGCCGACGCATTACATTTGTTTGCTGGATGAACTGTCGCTCACACCGGATCAGCTGCAGCAGCTGGTCCATTCACTCTGCTACGGATTCGCGAGGTGCACGAAGAGTGTCTCGCTCGTCCCCGTATGCTATGTGGCAGGTAAGTCGGCTTCCCCCGTTAACGTACCGTGAGCCGACGGAAGATCTGGTGTGCCAAAAAGCCAGGATCATCGTCCACGATCCAGACAGGGGAACCACTGTCGCTCCGTCCGAATCATCCGCTGGAAGAACAAGCCGTTCGAAGCGCGAGCCAGTGGGCGGTAACGTGGACATTATGCAAGTTCAGCGGATCCTTGAGCGCAACCCAGACTTGAGCGATGTGGTGAGCGACCAGATGTCACTTGGTCCAGCTCTCGCACATGTCGATCTTCGAGCTGATGGGTAGATGTGGTGGATGTAAATGCCCTCTACCGATCGACTTCTTGGGGAGACGTCCGACCTGTTGACCAACCTCTTTGTCCAAATCAGTTTCATCAATTTCATCAATAAATCATTACTCTCCAAGAAAGGCTTCGCCCTTGCTTTCCATCGTTCCGCTATTATTGCTATAATCATTATTCGACGATCTCCATCATCGCCATCCGCTATACCGGCCGTGTTGTATGTATATCAACCCATACTTTAGCTCTGCTCCTTCCACCGCCATTATCACTCACGCGTAGCGTATCGTTATGTATTCGAAACAGTCTGATCAGATGTATATCAGTGCAACTATCCAATGATGGGCTTTCAGAATTATCAGTCCTGTCTGTCCTAGTCACCCATCAGTAAGCGCCCACAACCACCCCCCGGGTCAGTAAGATGAAAGAGTCGATTCATATTCATACTGAAACCGTCTATCGTGCACCTACCGAGCACATCGTTACTTCTCCACTGAATTACTCCCTGCCCGACATCGACACGCTTAACCGCGCGAAGTCCTGTATTCGCCCTCGGCGGCGGTGGCAGCATCCTCGATCTCACTCTGAATACCCTATCATTAGTTTCTGGTCGCGTGCCTTCCACCTCATATTATCCTCCATCTCCATCGCCCCATCTTCCCATGGATCCAACTCAACCTCACTGGCACTTTCACATCTCCCATTGATCGGATTCTGAGTCAAGGAGAAAACTCACGCTAAGAGTCTCGGCGGCAGTGGAGAAGTAGATGAGCTGGGCCTTGACGAGGTTTGACAAGTTTTGCATGGGTTCAGGCTGTATATCAGCGTTTTTTCTTCTGAACTACGCAGCCATGTCTCCCGGTCCCGTCTCCGTATTCTACTGCTTTCATCGTAGGTCTCGTACGAAGACGGAGACACGAGACCGGAACGTATGGCGGGAAATGAGAAAGGTGGAACTGGACGGCAAGGAGTTGAGCCAACCCGGATGAGGACTCACGTTCTCAAGAACAGACTTCATCAATCCAATAGCGGTCTCGGTGCTCTGAACAAGCTTGTCCTCGGCCTCTTCGACATGAAGCCTAACGTAAGCCACTTGACTGCATCGGGGGCTTGGTAGCTCACCTAGCCTGTTCTTGTTTAGCTGGAGCAGCGCTCTTGAGGCTACACGTTAGCTCCTTCCTCACGTGGCATTTTGCGACTGAACGGGGAATGGTGGATGAGCAAGAAGGGCGTGTCCCTGGAGGAATAGCGGTGGGAAGGAATAAGGACGCTCAACTCACGCGGCACGAGCAGAGTCCAACTCCAAACGAGCAGTCTTGACGTTTCCTCGGGCTTTCATGGCGAGACCAATGGAAGTGCTCAGGGTAGCGGACCAGGGAGTGACGAATCGTTCGGCGATGATGGCATCTTGGTCCAGACGAGCATCTCCGACCTGTCGACGGGGACGACATTACACATCAAATGGTAGGGCAGATGATATTGCGAGCGGATGAGCGACATTGACGGATAGGTGGTGATGGACAAGAAACAAGAGCAACATGTGATCAGCAGATACCAGTGGCCAAAGGGGACAAACACACCCTCTCCATGGCCGCTCCATAGACTCCCAAAGCTACACCGAGCTTGTCCTCCGCGCCCAGCTCGGTCGCGCCGGCCTTTGACGCGCGGGAAATGGCGTGCGGGAGAGTTTTGGGTTGGTGTGGTGGTTTGGCAGTTTCCGAGGGGATGGGGATGGGGAGGTTGGTGTTCTGGATCGTTAACATGGCTTCAATGGGGTCCACGTCGGCCTCTTCGCCGCTTGACTTGGCAAAGCCAAGCAGCAGGTAAGGGGGGGATATCACGAGAGCAAGTGTGCAAGGAACAGTGACGGAACCCACCTTGAGGTTCTTGTTGGCGAAGGAAGCCCATGCGGAGGCGGCTTGGGCGGAAACCTCGCTGACACTCTCAACGATGTCAGACGGGTAATCGTACTGCCATCAATGTCGGCCCAGTCAACTGCAGCATTGTGGCTCGTGTCTATTGAGGTGTAGAGGTAGGAACATACCGACTCGGTCTCGTGGACCTTGACGATCTTCAGCAGCCTCATGTGAACCTCTCGGAGAGCGTCGACGCGCGCTTCCAGGCTCTTGTACTCGGCAGGCAACCTGTAGGTAGAAGGGGGGGGGGCGATGAGGAGAGACAAGCGGAACAAATGGTGATTGAAGACGGAGGGCATGATCAGCTAAAGGTCCAGGACTTGAGACATTCGACACCTACTCTGTGATTCCCTCAGGACCAACATTGCCCAATCGCTCCCTGTCATCAGCACCACTCCCCCTCGCCTGGACCAAACATCACAAACCTAGTAGCCTGGACGGTGTTCCTCAAGTTCTTGGACAAGCCCGAGACATCGACAGCTGGCAGCTGAGCGGAGAAGTTTTTCCAAGACTGCATGATGAGATCTGAGCGATTGGGGTTGCCGGGAGTTGAAGCGGGTTCAGATTGGAAGAAAGACATTGTCAACGAGGATGATACGGTGTTGCTATGGTTCTTTGGTTCTTGGTGGGAAAGTGCCACGCGTCATGGAACGGTAACTCGTATCACGCGCCGCAGACTGGGTGGCAACACGTGATACATTTGATCCCGTCCACGTCACTCCTACCTCGCACTGACGCAGCGCGTCTCGACGACGTCTAGTGGATGATGGGATCTATTGTTCAACGTATATCACTTTACTCTACCTACCTTACCCCGAGCACATCTACCAATATGGCGACCAAGGGACCTGTTGAAGCGCCGGGAATCGGCTTTGATTTCTCAAACTTTGCCCGTAATCAACACCTCGGACGTCAACTCGGCGGTCTGCCCAAAGGTAGGTGGTGGTTCACAACGATCAGTCTTCCTTCTGAAGCTTCGTCATTCAGGACGGGCGTCACCTCGCGAAATGTGGAGGGAGGCAATGTCTTACTCTTTCGCTTTGGTAGAGGAGAAGAGGGACATTGCAATTCCGAGCAACAATCGAAACCTAATGACAAGCGCTGACAAGCAGCAACTTCGACCGGTACCACTATCGTTGGGCTCAAGTACGGTGGAGGCGACTCGGGTGAGGAAGAGGGTGTCTGTTTAGGAGCCGATACGCGAGCGACAGGAGGTCCGATCGTTGCGGACAAGAACTGTGAAAAGGTAATTGCAAAGCAGTCTTGTAGGTGGAACAACCGCTGACGGTAGATTCACTACCTGACACCGAACATGCGATGTTGCGGTGCCGGAACTGCCGCTGATACTGAGTGAGTGGACTTCCTCGTACCTGAGCATCGCCTTGGTGAGACGGTGACGGCGGAGATTTGAACAGGCAGCCCGGTTAGACGAGTGGGAGACATACTAATCGGCAGATACGTGACCAACTTGATCTCATCCAATCTCGAGGTGAGGTGTGGTAATCCCGAAGCTAGGCTGTTAGCTGATCATTCAGCTGCACTCGCTATCCCAAGGTCGTCAAGCTAGAGTCGTTACCGCGATGACAATGTTGAAGCAGTACCTCTTTAGGTGAGCTTTCCTGACCCAATCATTTCCCATTCCCTTCTCCCTCTTTCCGCACAGTTCGCTCCGTTCCTTCAACACCTGAGACAAGCGCTCACGTCAGATACCAAGGACACGTCGGTGCCCATCTGGTTCTTGGGGGTGTGGACTCGACAGGGCCACACTTGTTCACCATCCACGCTCACGGTTCCACCGACAAGCTGCCATACGTCACGATGGGCTCCGGTTCGCTGGCCGCCATGGCAGTGTTCGAAAGCTCGTTCAAAGAGCATATGACGGTCAGTGTCTGAATGAACGGAACCGAGCCAGAGCTGATGGGCAGAGGCAAGAGGCGATTGATCTCGTTGCGCGAGCGATCCGATCGGGTGTGTTCAACGATCTGGGTTCAGGAAGTAACGTCGATGTGGCTGTCATTACAAAAGACAAGACGGAGATGCTGAGGAATTACGAGACACCGGTGAGTCGTCATGCATCGTCGTCAAAGGAGAAAAGAGCGAGACTAACGGCAGAATGAGCGGGGAACCAAATCACGCAATTACAAGTTCAGACGAGGAACGACCGCATGGACAAAGGAAGATGTCCGAAGTCTGATTGTGAAGGAAGAAGTGAGGTCGACGACCGGGGCAGGGAAGGATCAAGGTCCGGCGGTCGTTGAGCCTACCGAAGCAATGGACGTGGATGCTTAGGATGTATGAGCTTGAGATGTGACGATGCATGTATATATGATAGCTAAGAGTATGGTTGCTTGTGCGTTATAGACCGATAAGAGGGATGCGCTGGTCAGTATGTATGTATGGTCTTGCATTGTACAAGTTAGATGACAAAGAGTTAGAGATTGCCACAGCGACGGGATCAAATGAGAAGCGCCACACGGCGGCGATACGGAATTACAAGCAATGTCTGGATGCTGGATGATTGTTCCAGCGTTCCACACGTTTCAAACGAATTATTCAAACATTTCTCGTTCCACAACACTCATCTTCAACACAATGTCCAACGTTCAACAACTCGAAAAGCACCTCGCTACCAAGTCTTACGTCGATGGGTACGTCGTCTTCCTGTTCTCTTCCCATTGCGACGACGTGTGCTCTAGCGCGTCTGTCGCTCTTAACCCTATTCCCCTCTCTTAATGATGATATACCGTTTTGGTCCGTGTTTCGGACGCCAGCGGCTTAAGACCCCGCGACTATGCATTGACGATAACTACTTTTCCAAACTCACTGATCTTCTACCTGGTCCTCCGTCACTATATCGTGTATTCCCCCTTGGACCGCGAGCTGACGCCTTAGCTTTGAGCCTACCTCGGCCGACGTCGAGGCCTTCAAGGAGCTCAAGTGTGAGTGATTCACGTCTCACAAAACTACACTCGAGCATCGGCTCATCCCAGCCGCCCCATCTGCTTCCGAGTACCCACACACTGCCCGATGGTACAAGCACATCGAGTCCTTCTCCTCCGAGTTTGACTCTTTGCCAAAGGGCTCTTCCCTGACCGCCTCTTCTTCTTCTGCCTCAGCCCCAGCTGCCGCTGAGGAGGACGACGATGAGGTCGACCTTTTCGGTTCCGACGACGAGGAGGACACCGCCGAGGCCGACCGAATCAAGGCCGAGCGAATTGCTGCCTACAACGAGGCTAAGGCCGCCAAGGTCGCCGAGAAGCTTGCCGCCGGTAAGACCCTCGACGTCGCCAAGTCGGTTGTCACCCTCCAGGTCAAGCCTTGGGATGACGAGACCGACATGGAGGCTTTGGAGAAGGAGGTCCGAGCGATCGAGAAGGATGGTCTTGTTTGGGGAGCTTCCAAGCTCGTCCCCGTCGGTTACGGTGAGTTGCGAACGATTTTTTGGCCTGCAGAACACGCCTAACGCCCAGGTATCAGGATGCTGCAGATCAACTTGGTCATTGAAGACGCCAAGATCTCCCTTGACGAGCTCCAGGAGGACATCCAAGAGATCGAGGACCACGTTCAGTCCACCGATGTCGCTGGTGAGTGGAGCTGTTTTCAATTCGATCGCGCGCGCTAACTCGCAGCTATGCAAAAGCTTTAAACAGGCACCACGTTTCATTTTCTCTCTCGCGGTACTCGGATGTGATGCAACTGTATGAAGCTATGACCAACGAGAATATGGGTGGTTTGATCCAGCTGATGCTGTTACTGACGCGGTTCGAAACGTGATATTGGCCGGTCTGGTGGACTCGCTCGTATAACTCAGCTTGCATCAATCAAAGGAGATGATCGAAGGCGCGAGACTTCGTTGGGATGAGGGTGATGTCTTACATTGGCAGACGTGTTTGGTTTCTCCATCCTCTTCAGTACTGTCTTTGAACCAGATGAGCGACAAAGAAATCGATTTTAGCGCAAGCACCGAAGCCCTCACCAGGTATTTCAGTGATCAGCACCAGCAACCACCTTCGTCTGAGACCCCTTGTCATTCCAATACCACCCTAGGCTACCTTCTCGTCCTTTCGACCGGTTGGGAAGAGACTGCCACTCACTTGCACACTACGAGCCGGTATAGGCTCTACTGTTTGGACCCCAATGCACGCTCCACCTATGGACTGTCGCAACCCGCAGCACACTCTGAAGCGGTATTGCGGGCCATATCAAGCGTCGCTGAGTCCACTACGAGGCGATGGCAGGATGGGCTGAGAAAGCTCGTCGTTGCTGCAAAACTGAACTCTACAAGGATGAGCATACCGGAGATCCTTCGTGAAGTGGTTAATGGCCTGCAGGAAGACATGGACGATGCAGCAGCAAAAGAGAGAGCCTCGACACCAGAGTTGAAACGGGGGTTCGGGGTGGGTAGCGTCACTGAGAAGGAGGTGGAGAGGTGGGGGAAAGCGGGGTGGCAAGAGGTCGAGTTGGATTTGGGGGAATGGGGGTTCGGGGAGGAGGTGAGTTTGCGTAGGAAGGATGGGGAGGAAAATAGAAGAGGAGGAGGAAGCGGAGGAGGAGAAGATTCTGGGAGTTGTGGGAGGTATGGGAGGTGTGGGAGGTGTGGGAGGTGTGGGAGGTGTGGACGTATGGGAGGAGTATGACAGTTGGCGGGAGGAACAGGATAGGCAGGAGTATGTGGAGCAGTGGGTTCCGATGATCCCTTCTCGGGGGGTTAGTAATCAAAGGAGATGATCAGAGATCATCAAAGGTGCGAGACTTCTTGTCGGGATAAGGGTGGACTTTCCCGTCCTAAAACATGGTTGTTCTCTCCATCATGCGTCCCAGTACGGTTCTTGAACCAAATGAGTCACATCAGGCCGATGGAAGCGCACGTACCGGCGCTTACGCTGCGTACCTCAATTATCTGCACTCGAAATCACCTACGAGCAAAATCTCTCATCATCTCGATACCTTCCACGACTACCTTCTTGTCCTTTCGACAGGCTGGAACGAGACCTCCACTCATTTGCACACTACGAGCCGGTATAGGCTCTTCCGTCGCAGTCCCGATCTCCGCTCCTCCCAGGGGCTGGTACAGACAGCGACACCCGTTGACAATGCCGAGGGGTGGACTTCTGTATCACTCGCCGCAGAGCTCATTACGGAGAAGTGGCGAGTCTCGTACGGGACGCGCATCGGGGGATGTACAGTGAAAGGCCGACCGGAGATCCTCGCACTAGTGGTCAATGGCTTGCGAGAGGCGATGAAGACTGCAGTAGAGAGTCCGGAGGAATCGCCGCCGGGATTCAAGGGGTCTGTGGGCGTGAGTAGCGTCACTGAAAATGAGGTGAAGGAGTGGGGGAATGTAGGGTGGCGGGAGGTCGATGTGGATTTGACGGAGTGGGGGTTCCAGCACACGTTAAGCTTGTTTAGGGGCCACGAGGCCCATGGAGCGGAGGCGACAGGTGGGCAGGAGGAGGAGGAGGAGGAGGAGGAGGAGGAGTATGACGGTTGATGGGTGGAACAGGAGAGGCAGGAGGTGAGAGTGGTGGATCCCGATGATCCCTTCTCTAGCTGTGTATCAGATGAATGAGGGCAGGTCGCGGTGGAGTATGGTTCTACCGTGTCCAGCGGCAAGGAGTATGAAGCGGAGCATGCAAGCATGTCCAGTAGGCCCGAGGGATCTCTATTATAGGCTGCCACCTCGTTCAAGATCAGGCAAGATACGATAGCTATGTCCACAACCCGCCCAAGCAGAACCGCTCCTTTTGTAGCGTTCATGTACGTCGAGCGGTAAGCTCAATCCCGCCCTCTGTCATCGACACCATGCTTGAGCCTCCGTCTGGCGTTTGTCGGCTCAGACGGGTGATACACCGTGCAGCCCGTGCGAAGACGAATCTTCTCTTCTCTTCTCACGACTTATTCTCCGCTACCTGTCCGTTGTCAAGCCGGGTATAGCACGCAGCAGTGGTTCACACCCCCCGTTCAGATAAAGGACTTCCGTCTCCGCTCTTGATAAGCGCTTGTTTTACCTCTCCAGCTTGTCGAGCGGAATCATCGTGGACAAAGGAGCTGTGTTGATCCGTGCGTGGTGGAAATGTCGGAGTGGCGGGGACAGATGTACGGCTCCTCCTTCGTGATCACGTTCGAGAGTCCGTCTGAGGTGACTCAAACGTAGGAGTTTGATACCGCCGGGAAATTAACATATATAACGAAGATCGAGACCCTCTGTCCAGCATCCCTGGTTGACTGACTGTCCAGATAAAATTGTACTTGCTGTTCCCTCGCCATGCCCACACCTCACGTGTTCAACAATGTTGGGGACTATGTCCTTGTGGCCCAAGGCAGCTGACTCTACGTCAGAAATCCCCGAGACGATTGATCTCGAGACCGACTACAGTCTTTACCGCAACAAGACGACGACGAGAGACGTATCAGACAAAACGATCGAGAAGGCAATTGAAACGGCCAAAATGGCATCGGCTTCGTTTGATCTCATACTTGGGACCATGACACGGGAGGACAAAGAGAGCAAGTGGAACCTCGGGAAATGGATGCGGTACAGTCAAGCGATGCTAGATGTTGCCGTTTTCGAGTTTAATGATCCAGGGTTCGACACCCGCGCAGCGACTGAGAGAGAGGTGAAGGATTGGCTGGAGATGGGCACACACGTCAAAGTAGATGAGTTGCAGCTGAAGGGGGGCGGATGGCGCAATTGCGGGAGCATCACAGGTTTCCCAGATGGTAATTTGGTGGTCGAATGTGTCACTGTGGATGACTTGGCCCCTGACACGTATGAGACGTGAAGGGAAGTGCACATCGCATTCATCTCCGACTTTCTCACCCTCATGCAAAAATGCATTGGACACTCGCATCATTGCTCTGTAACGGACATTTACAATCATGGATCAACTCGCATGAAGTAATTTACTGTATAGCCGGACTGATAGTAGTCCCATAATCGCATTCCACTTGCACCATATGCCCACCCCACGAGCATCCGAGGAAGCCGGCATCATGTTATCGATATCGTCAAAGGTGCCGTGAGAACCGCCACAGAAGTCTCTTGCGGCGGGAATCAGCTACCCGATCGGGTCTCAAATGGAGAAGGAGAAGACCGGAAGTCACTGGCTTTATCGACCTGGGACTTCAATGTAGCTGAATCCTGAATCAGCTCTGGATGGGTCCACCCCCAATGCCAGGGTCTTCAACGAGGCAGACTTGGGGGAATGGGTGGCAATCGGCACACACCACACGGGCAAATCGACGTTCCGACCTGAGCGGCGCGAATGACCATGAAAGGGCGTGGGCTCCGACCTGACAAGGAAGATATTTGAAGGGGTCCAGGCTGCGGAAGCTAGGGAATTGGTAGGAGGCAAATGACGCAGCCAGCAAGACATGTCAATAAGATACACTCCGACTCGCGGTGACATCCACACTGATCTAGCAGAAGAGGGAAAACGGGGCTTAGAAACCTGATACGATCAATAGCCTCGTCTGAAGGTGAATCGGAATGGCGGGCACAGCACAAAGGATGAGAATTTTGGCACTCCTTGAAAATCGATACCTCTTTTGTACGTCTCTCCTTTCATTGCAACAGCCAGTGCGATATATGCCTGGGCGCATATATAGCCTTTCACGCGCTTTGTGCTTCTCTGCCCGTTATTCCCCGGTGCACAGCTCATCTTTGCTTCGTAAAGAAAGTATGTTCAAGTCGTTCTTTTCCAACAGGCTCCGCTCAAAGTGCGAATCGACGTCTCAAGACTCGTCTGAGTCAGGAACAGACGACGGAAGAGCTGAAGCGCCCAAGGACTTCGCTTTTGTCGTGGTGAACACTTCGCTTGACAGAAACTGTAGGTACAGGGCCTGCTCATATCAAGTAAGCTCGTGCGCTCTCTACAGCAGACGCCATCAGGAAATGAATGATGACATTACGGTCTACGCCCAAAAGCTGGCGAAAAGCCTTCCATCTGCTATGAGAGACGCTGAACGCAGCCTCTCACGCAGTCAGCGACGTCACTGGAATCGTAATGCTCTCAACAGCGCCCTTTACAGCTCGCTCACAAGCACTACAGAGCACACTGCGTCCTCGCGGCTCCACATTGTCGTCCTCACCGAAGCGGAGCTATCTCAATGGGAAGCTGAGACTGGATACACTCGATTAACACCCGGAGAATGGGGCGAGGTAGAGCAGACGGATAGAGCTCGCCAGCTCTTCTACAATGGGGGAAATACGAATGTACCGCTCCATCCGGCACTGTCGCGAGGTGCGAATTCGGACCTTGATACATTTCTTACTCTATGTGCCTCTTGCATTCCTATCAAATATCGGATGCATCGCTATTGTGCTTGTGAGCAGCATCCTTTCGGTGATGACCCTCGACCGCTGGTAGCTGAACGTGGCCAAGGCAAGCCTGATGTTTCGAAGTTAAATGTCCCTTGACGGCTGTGTGGATATCTCGCTGGCGTGACCTGTAGCTCTCGCCCAGCTGCGGCAGTAGAGAGCCAGCTTGTCATGTCCTTTTGGCTGTTCGTAGGTCCTGGGTGTGCCAAGAGTTGAAGCAAGATTATCCCTGCCTCCCAACGCCTACGTTCGTATCGATTCGTGAGACTAGCGACAGAGGAATTTTCATGTCCCTCAGTGATTCTTGTGGGCTGGATGAGGACAGAGCAAGCTGACGCATGATCTCTAGTCATCGCTGCTGTCGTTACTACCCATTCTCACGTGCTCGCTGATCGCCGCCGCAACTGCCGTCATCCTTCTCAACCCTCTCAGAAATTTCCATCTTTCAACCATCTCTTCACCATAATGTCCGACGAAAACGACTCTTTGCGCGAATCCATCGTTTCGATGCTGCCGGAATCAGCGCAAGCTGGCGCGAGTACAAGCTCGAGCAGTAACGGATCGTTGGACGATGAGCTTACACCATTTCCTTCCCCTGTCCTTTCTGCAAAATCACTAGCGGGCTTGTCGCGTGAGTCAGCCTCGACGTTTCTGCATTTCCGCAGCATTGAAAGTACAATTACTGACGGTAGTGTCGAGTGACGGAGAGCTTGAGGAGGAGGTCGACCTGGAGAAGGATGTGACAGAGGAGGAAAGCGCCCAAGCGGCAGAGAAGAAGGTGCAGGCCAACAAGGCCTTTGCGGGTGAGTTGTGGTCTCCAAATCTGACTACCGTTTGCAAGGAAGACGCATCCGATTTGTTTTCCTCCCCCACCAGCAGCTCCTGTACAGCGCTGACATGCAGCCAAGGACTTCACAAAGTCGATCGAGCTGTATACCGAGGCTATCGCGCTCAACCCGCGAGACTCGACGTTCTGGAACAACCGAGCCATGGCCAAGGCAAAGATTGAGGAGCATGGAGCTGCTATTGCCGATGCCAGTGAGTCCCTGCGTCTGATTGCCGTGGTATTGCTATCCGCGATGGGCATAGCATAAGCACAGCTGACTTGGCAGGCAAGGCGGTAGAGATCAACCCAGCATACGGAAAGGCATATTACAGACGAGGTACCTCTTACCTCGCGATTCTCCGCCCCAGAGATGCCGTGACGGACTTTAAGAAGGCTTTATCGGTCGAGCCTGGGAACAAGGCTGCCAGGGAGCAGCTGCAAGCTACAGTTAAACTTATCAGAAGAATAGAGTTCGAAAAGGTGCGTCATGTTCTACAGCTCGTCCTTTATCGTCCGAGAGTCCACGATCCCATCGCGCAATCGAAGTATGAGCTAATGAGAGGCCATCTCTGTTGGCGAGACCGAAACCGCGTCAGAACGGTGTCTATCCTTGATTCAGTCCGGCGCATGCGACCTCGACCGTAGTCAAAAACCCGACCACATGCCCCTTCCCATCATCCCTTCAGATCCAGCCGGCCGATATTCACCTTCGAAGGAGTTTGTCGACGGCATGATCGAGAGTTTCAAGAAAGGCGGCAAGGTGCCAAAGCGGGTGGCCTGGGAAATCATCTTGGGTGTCAAGGATCTGGTCATGCAGGAGAAGAGCTTGGTGGAGGTTGATATTCCTGAGGGCGTGACTTGTGATGTTGTCGGTGATAGTGAGTCATTCCCATTGTTTCTGTGTCGAGCTGACAGACAGCGCATGGAGTATGTCAAATCTCGACCGGCAGGGAGGGCGATACTGACGTGCTAGCAATTCTACGATCTGTGCCACTTGTTAGATACCATCAAGCCGCCATCAGAAACCCACATGATTGTGTTCAACGGAGACTTTGTCGATCGGTACGTCTCTCTTGCCTTGGATGGACGTGCATAGTCGCTAACCCTCAGTGGAAGCTGGTCTATCGAAGTAGCCTTGACTGTGTTTGCCTACAAATGGCTCTACCCTACTCGGGTCTTCTTGAACAGAGGGAACCACGAGACGAACGGTGAGTACACCACTTCCGACGCCTGCCTACGGCTCATGTTAGATATGAACAAGGTATACGGATTCGAGGGAGAGGCAAAGGCGAAACACGGGGAACAAACGTACAAGCTCTTCGCCGACGTCTTCACTGCGCGTAAGTGTGGTCTCTGCCTCGATATCTGATACCTGGCAAGGCTAATCAACAGTCCCGCTCGCTACGCTCCTGTCGCCCACCCTTCCCCCATCATCCACCAAATCTCCAGGCACACAGCCCGCTATCCTCTCGCCCGCCGGAAAGAAGAGGTATCTGGTCGTGCACGGTGGACCCCCCGTTTCGAAGGACGGCATTACGTTAGAGGAAATCTCAGAAGTTGAAAGGTACAACCGACAGCCGGGACAAGAAGGAATCATGTGCGAGATGTTATGGACAGACCCACAAGAACAGCCGGGTAGGAGTCCGTCAAAGAGGGTGAGTTTTCCATCTTCTTTGCGGGCCGAGCGACGGTACTAACGCCAGGGTGTCGGTTTGGCTTTCGGTCCCGACGTCACGAAACGATTCTGCGAGAACAACGGGATCACAGCAATTATCCGATCGCACGAAGTTAGGCAAGAAGGGTATGCGGTCGAACAAGGTGGATTATGCATTACAGTGTTTTCCGCGCCAAACTACTGTGACCAGACGGGTAACAAGGTGAGTTCTCGTTTCGAATCATCGGTATCTGAGTACTTGGGTGCAAGGATATGCGTGGCGGAGAGAGATGGTGGTGTAGCGAGGCGCGGAACCATGCTAACGACAGGGCGCGGTTGTCCGTATGAAGGCAGACGGAGAGCTGTCGTATGAGCAATTCATCAATGTTCCCCATCCCGACGTCAAGCCCATGGCGTATGCTGGCGGGTTCGCGGGCATGTAAGGTGTCGCAGTTTTGTCAAGCGCGATCAAGCATGATCCTCACCAATCTGGAGTATTGCGTCTAGGAAGGAATGCTGAGCTACTGAGCATACGGAGGGAGGAGTAGCGGACAAGGCAGAGGGTAGGGGGTAGAGGTAGAAATGGGGGGGGGGGGTGCGACACGAGAGGATCTGTCTAGCATCGTATCTAGGTCAATCATCATTCAGTCGTCAACGATGCATGAGGCGGTCATTATGCGCAAACAAGAGCTAGTCTAGGGTTGGTACTGAAAAGCGGAGGCAAGCAAGAAATAAACGAAAAATTGGTACAGATACACGAGGATACTAGTGATTACTCGTTAGACAAGCGGGCGAAGACAATGGACGGGACAAGCAGCGGGGAGGTGGGCGATGAGTGCGGGATGAGGGATTTCATCTGATGAGGGGAGGCAAGACGGTCGATCTGGGCTCACTCAGGCCGTGGCGAGGGTCGAAGCCGCGTAATGAGCTGAATGCCGTTGGTAAGCGAAGTAGATGATCGCGAGCATGATCCCAAACTTCAAGATAGTTTCTAATCATAAGCTCTCTATCCATCGGTAGGGGCGTGTGCCTAGAGGTGCAACTCACTGAGGTGCCAGATTGTCTCCCTCGTATCTGGTCGCTTGGCATCCCGATGGGCTAGACTACTCGACAAGACCCTGTTCATCCTCCCAATCTTCTTCCCTTCTGCCTCTGCACCCTCCAGGGCCCCCTCGGCAGAAACGGACGCTGCTTTCCTGCTGATCCGCATACTCTCGCGATACCCATCAACACACCTCTCCATCGCGTCCCACCATGTGAACCCCTTTGTACCCTCCGTGCACCCCCTCTGGCCCATACTTTGGCGTAAAGCGTGATCGGTCGTGATTCGCGCTAACAACGTAGCGTAGGTTTGCGCGGAAGAGGCGAAGGTCGATGAAGAGGTGTTTTTCAACGCGGTGGGCCAGGAGGTCGTTCCTGCTGGATAAGGGAGGAGGAGGCCTGTTTGGCCATGCGCAACGAGGTCGCGGGTGCCTTCGGCGTCGAGACCGATCACAGGCTGGGATTAGTACGAGTTGCATTTATCACAAGACTTCCAAGGGGTTGAGGAGGTAACTCAGGCGCAGAAAACGAAGGGCAAGGCAGGGGGCAACGAAGGCAAAAGAGATAGCGACACCCACCAAGCCTGACGCAAGCGCCTCCAACACCACCTGACCAAACGTCTCTGTGAAACTCGGGAAAGCAAACACATCCGCACTGGCGAAACACCTCGCCAAGTCTTCTCCAATTCTTTGCCCCATAAACGTCGCGTCATAGCCCCTTTTCTCGCAGATCCCTTCGAGCTCAGCCCGTGCTGGACCGTCGCCGACGAAAACGAGTTTGGGAACCTGTCCAGCGGGGAGTAAAGTGGGAAGAACGTCATAGGCCGATAAGAGCAAGTGAATGTTTTTCTCCCAAGATCTAAGTACCGTCAACTATCGTCTTCTTGGGAGGCTCGGGATGTGAACTCACATTCTGCCAACGAAAAGAAGGACGACTTTGCGTGGGAGAGTGTGGGCAGAAGGTGGTTGACCATGAGCCCCGCTGCCCGAGAAGGTGTTTTGCGGTGAGAGCGAAATTATTTCGTCGATACTACCTCCATCTCCGTCAAAATCGGGACCGACAGCTGGAGAGAGGGGCGGAGTCAAAGGCAAACTGCTCTTTCGTCCTCGGAAGTGAAGTCCGATGTTCCTTTCTCCAAACATCATACTTTTCTCCTTTGCCTTTTCATGCTCCTCCTCGATCGGCTCGAGGTGGTATATCGTCGGCTCCGATGATAGGGCATCACCAACACCCCACTCGGCGCGAAGCTCGCAAGAACGTTTCGATGGTGAGAATTGTGAAAGATCGACCCCGCGAGGCCAGAGGTTGACTTGAGCAAACTTGTTCTGATGCAGCATCTCCTTGGTGGATGGGGAGGGGCAAAGGGTGATGAGGGTTCTGGATGTCAGCGGATGTAGTCCGTTTACTTCGAGCAAGACATCCTTCACGTCATGGAGCGAGAGACAAGACGTACTTGGAGTAGAGCCAACATTGGAAACGCCAAAGAATGGGTTCCAGCCATGGCATCCCAAACAGCGTAGCGTAAGTTGCGAGGTTGCTATGGGTTCAGCTGGAAAACACGGCGTATGCTCACGTGTGATAGCTCGCAACGACGGCACCTTTGATACCACTCCCAATAGCCGGACCCTCTTCAGTAACCCATTGCCTAGCATCAGTGCAACCCATGCAACAAACCGCCCACACTCACTCTCCTGCCCAACCCAGCTCCATCGCCATCAACGTCTGCGCACCAAGCCAGATTGGGTCGACAAAGTGCACCACATCGGGTTGCTGCCGTCAGCTATATGCCGGGTCGGCGGATCGGGCAACTCACAAACTGCTTGATGGAAGTCAAGAACCGAGGTCGCAAGAAGTTGAGCTGTGGGTTAGGTTCTGACACACGAATCAGGACGAAGGACGTCAGGGAAGTCACACACACCTTCAGACCTGGGTAGACGACCAGTGGCACCCCCAAAGTCCCCACAAGCGGGTGACCGGCATAAGAGTCCATGCCTGATCCGGGACCCAAGATCATGCACTGATGCCCTTCTTTCGCCAGATGTTCAAGCAGCCTCGCCAGCGTTCTCGTCACTCCGTCGACTTTCGGTAAGAAATTTTCTGCCGTCAGCTGGTCCCTTGTTCCAGCATCGCAACTCACCAGTGACAATAACAATCCTCAACCCCTTCCTCCCTCTTCCTTTGCTTAACCATTCGCTTCTCGCCTCTTTTCTCTCAGGACTTAGCTCAGGCGACCAGACGTGCTGCTCTGCCTCAAGAGCTAATCTTGCTTGCTCTTCCGAAGTAAGCGTGTCGGGTTCGAGGCCGAAATTCGACGGTGACATTGGAGGAGGTAAAGTGAAGTCTTCAAGTTCTGTATGGTATTGCGACGCAGTGGTGCTCAGTCGTAGTGGTGAAGAGATGGCTGGGGTGGAAGGTGTGAGTGGTGGTGTGGGATAGGCGTGGCCATGATATATAGGGTAAGAACCGCGAGGGGGTGAATAGGTGGGATTGAATGTCATGTCGAAAGCGCTTCTTCTCACGATATCGACTCTCCTTTGGTTGAGGGTAGGTGAAGTTGGTATGACGGGCAGCTCGACTGGGGACAATGCGGTCGAGGTCGGAGTTCGCGCGCAGGCCTGTTACGTGTGAGATGTGTTGGTCTTCTTCGTGTTGTTCTTCGTGCTGTTCACAGTGTCGACAATCAAAGGTGAGTGAAACAGGTTGAGTGTGGGTGAGTAATGGAACGAATATCAGGACAATGAACAGCTTCAATCTGCTTCTCACAGATCCCATGGTGTGTACACCGAGCTAGAGAGTGAAAACTCGGTGGCAAGCTATGTTGTTGACTTTTACGCACGTTGTAGCGGAAGAACGTTGGTTCTTGGCGTGTATTAGCACAGATTATTATATTTACATCCTTGAACCAAACATCTTTTAGCATTTCATCATGACACCGGGGTATGCACACTCGATTTGATACGAGAGCGAGACTTCCGCGGGGCGATACACGGGGTTTATGCAAGGATGAGCGGGGCCGATGAAAGGTGGAATCTCTCGCGAGTTTCCGCGTTGATCAGCTGCGGCTGTAAGGAGGAAGTTCAAGCTCGTTTCGTGATGACGATGTGTGCTGAAGATGTACAGTTTCTTCCCTGCCGGGGTGTCCGAGTTTAGGAGAATAAAAGTGTCTACAACTGTAAGAATGTGAAGATGAACGTGGTTGACGTGTGTTGTGATCACGTTGACGATACGGCGGACATGTCCGATACTCTCAGCCAATCGCCTCAGATGCGTTATACGATCTATGTCACAGTCAGCTAGTCACCTGGACATTGGGAACGTGCATGGGGGGGGGCCGGGGGTCTAATGATCTTCAAGATGCCCACGCAGATCGGTGCTGACATTGAAAGTCGACTTGCCTCGACGATGCTCATTATATCGCACGACGGAAATAACGCCATAGCTGCCGTTGAACTACCGAATCAAAGATACCGGATTTCTCCCCTAGAGTAGCCTTTCTTACTCGTGACGCAATTATCCTCTCGGGCCGAGGACGAGACAATAGACTTACTGACCGATCTGTACACTCAGCTCCCCTCCGCCTAATCTCGCCTGCACCAGTCGATGTCATGCAGGAGTGCAAGGAATGTCCGCGATATCTATAGATGACCGGAAGTGCCGCCGAGTCCCGGGTAATTACCGTATTCCGATTGGGATTATACCCTGAAAACACATCTCGCCATAGTCGTTATTCCCCCGCGTCCCCTTCCCATCCTTCCACTTTTCTCATCCTTTCACCTCATAGACGATAGATTCATAGATCAAAAATGGCTGCCGAGCTCAAGAAACCCCTCCGTATGTCTTGAACTCGTGGGGAACTGACGATCAGCTCTGCCTTTCGCGTACACCTTTGCGTCCGGAGCGATTGCCGGTGAGTCCGACGCGGCGTTTCGTACCGGAGCTATAGCTGACCACAGGATGTACCGAATTGCTGGTACGTTGCGCGTCTGGATGATGGATGGGTGATGGGGACACTGACAGGTAGCTGCTCTACCCCTTGGATGTCATCAAGACGCGACAACAACTGGATACGGGAAAGAATGGGATGGGTTTGGTTCAGACTTTCAAGAGCATTGTCGCGACTGAAGGGTGAGTCGTGTGACTTTGTGGAAGTGAAGTTTTGCGTGTCATTCGGCCGCTATCTAGCGCTGGCAAAGGAAACACGTCCAGGGCGAAGGGAGCAAGAGGATGCATGGCAAGTACCGAGCCAGAGCTCACCCACAGTCCCCGACGACTGTACAAGGGTATTCTCCCTCCCTTGATGCTCGAGGCCCCGAAGAGGGCTATCAAGTGTGAGTGGGCGTGTATCTGATCGTTCTCCTTGCCCCCCTCTTGTCTGCAGAACGACTGTCTTTCGCCTGTTCCTGCTACCTCGTCACCCTTTCTGAACCCGCTAACCACCCAGTCGCAGGAAACGGATGGTGGGGCGCCTTCTTCACCAACAACGGTCAGAAGAAAAACACCCAAACCCTCGCGATCGCAACTGGTTGTTTCGCCGGTGCTACCGAATCCGTCGTTGTCACGCCGTTCGAGCTGGTCAAGATCAAGCTGCAGGACAAGAAGACGACGTTCAAGGGTCCTTTGGACGTGATCAAGCACACTGTCAAGACGTCTGGTCCGCTCGGGTGAGTCAGAGTTCATGCTTGGGCGGGGTATATGCAGTCTCGACTCCATTGTCATTGCTCTCCCCGCCTTGCCAGCACAAACTGGACCGCGCTAACCCTAGCATGTACGCCGGTATGGAGAGCACATTCTGGAGACATTGGTGGTGGAACGGAGGCTACTTCGGTGCCATCTTCGGAATGAAGCAGATCCTGCCCAAGGCTGAGGTACGTGTACAATCTTCGTTCCTTGGGCGAGGAGGATCGGACACACCAACGACGTAGCTGGGCTGACGTCCAGACCAAGAAGGGAGAGCTATTGAACAACTTGGTTGCTGGTACTATTGGTGGTTTCGTTGGTACCTCGCTCAACACGCCGTGTACGTTGTAGATCTATTCCTCCTCCTTATACACCCTCACATCATTCTACTTACTCAATCGACTCCTCCCGGCGATTATTTCTCCCTATATCCGCTTTCTCTCCTCATCCCGCTTGCTTGCTCTCTTCATCTGCTTCCTGTCCTCTGCGTCTCTCTCCGTCCCGCTTGCTCTATCATCCCACTTCATCCCGTCTGGGATAACGGAAGACGTTCCGTCCAGTGGTAAGGTGAAGGATCCAGGCCAAGGCGCAAGGTGCAAGGAGCAAGGAGCACGCACCGTCCACGAAACGAGAATCACCGCGCAGAAACTCAAACCCCAAAGAACACCCGCTAACCTCCAGTCGACGTTGTCAAAACCCGTGTGCAGCTACACGGAACCGGCGAATGGTCTTACCCCGCCTTAATCAAGATTGCGCGTGAAGAAGGTCCTGGGGCGTTGTACAAGGGTTTTGCGCCGAAAGTCCTGAGGCTGGCCCCGGGCGGTGGTGTTCTGTTGTTGGTCGTGGAGGCTTTGTCTACTGGTGAGTCTTGGTCGGGGCGGGGTTTGGATTGGGCCGCATCGCCCAGTATAGGTGGAACAGGCGGAAGAGGTCTCAGGCGAGGGAATGGTTCTTGGATGGAGCGGAACGAGGAGGAGTGTCAAACAGGGAGCACTCGGTAATACACCGAAAAACACTGCTAACGCCTAGTCTTCCGAAACCACCTGGGTCCACCATACGTTTAAAACAGTCATTTGTAGCATCTCATCGGAAAGCATGCAGAGTCCCATGCACCTGCGCATGCGCACGCATAGGCACGACAAGGCAATATATTTATTGTAACGCAGTGTCCATGGCATACCGTTCTCGTTGCTAATGGTTCTACTCAATCTCTCACTGTATCCAGCTCTGCACCTATGTACCGCCGCAAACCCCTTCCGCGGCAAAATCGACTTCAGAAACCAGCTCCCCCACGCTCTCCACAAACTTGTCAAAGGCGCACAACCCATCATCATCCTCCCCACATCCCCTGATTCCAGTCAGCGGGACCGGCGCGTCGTTCAAGATGATCCGGACTTGACGCGGTGACGGGCGCGAGGGGCAAGAGAGAACTTGGACTTGGAGGTTGGTCGCGAAGGGGCAGAATCTGCCCTATTAGTGTTTGTTCTCGGACAGGAAAGATATCGCGATGTAAGGCGTGGGGTGGGATGGAGGGTGAAGAAGAAGGACTCACTTGGACGCTTCAAAAGACCAGTGTTTGGGGATATGGTCGGTAGGTGGGGGACCCGCCTTGGCAAACGAGGTAAGGTTGAGCGTAGGCAGGACTAGATGTTAGTCACGGTTGGGACGAAGCTTTTCCAGCACATGGACGTACGAAGGGCAAACTCGGTGTCGTGTGTGAAATCGACGTAGAGCGGGTCATTTAGCGGGAAATGAACATCGTCGTGGAAACTCGAGTTGGTCGTGGAATCGAAAGTGGTCAGGCGAGCTGTCATTAACGTGGTCCTGTATGAGCTTGAAACCAGCGCACTGTGGGTCAAACGAGATAACAGCTCTTGCGCCCATCCTTTCCCTTGAGCGCGAGCTTGGGGATATCCAAACCCGGCGGTGTACCACCAGAAAATGTCTGAACGGTATTCGAACCCTTTCCATTCTTTCTGTGTGAAGAGGTTGCAGAAGGACGAATAGCCGAGTGCGACGGTCTGACATTAGTCTGGTCATGTAGTGTGCACTATGGCGTAAAGATGGCTTACTTCGTAGGCGCACATTTCCATCTACGATTAGCTCTGTCTGTAGTGAGGCTCTGGGACACGCACGAAATCCTTGACGTCTGCTAGCGAGAGATCGTAGCCGTCCATCTGGTTTCGCAAGCGTTTGTGCGCGTGCTTCAGATATATCGCATCCCACTTGGCCATCTCGGCGTAGGCGGTAGTGTAGGATGTGTCGTTTTTGATCAAACACTATCGTTAGTGACCGGTTTTCTTCCGGAACCCTGATCTGTATTGCACGGAGTAAAAGGGTGGTACCCACAGAGTTCCAGGGGGCGAGGGTACAGTTGAATCCCGGTGATTCAATCATCACCTCGAGATCATAAGACTCTTCCGCTGGGTACCCGAAGAAGCCTGTTGTCAGCTCGCATCCCATACATCACTGCTTCCTCACCTGTAGCGAAGTTCTGTGCGGACTTGAGCATGCGACTGAATTGTCAGGAGCGTACAGTTTGAACGACAGAATCTAGGCAGACTGCTCACTCTTGTGTTTCCGTTCTGAAGACTGGAAGTCTGCCGTCCATTTTGTCCAGCAGGAAGCCATACTTGATCCTGGCCGCGACACCCAGGTTGACTAGTATCAGCACGTCTCCTACACCCTCTACTGCGTTGGCCGAACGTACAAAGCTGCTGCCTTCCAAACGGCGTAAGAACCTCCGCGCCGAGTTTATACGTCCATTCGTTCAAAAACTCCAAATCGTCCTTCCCCGTCCAGCCCTTCGCAGCCTTCAGTCTCGCCGCGATGCCCGCAGGCCCGTCCGCCCTTAAGGTGGGGTATCTTGCTCCATGTCGCTGCAACCAATGCAACTCTGTGAGCTCGCATCCTTCAGGTATGAGACTGGAGGATTCTGGTAAACCATGCGAGTCGACCGAGTGATAAGGCGATAAATTGCCCCAAGACTGGAGGATAGAGAATGAATGCTTTGTTTTAGTCGAGGGTGGGACGAGAGGGGAGATTCCCGTGAACATGGGTAGAGCGGGGACGGTGACTAAAAGGGCGGCTCTGCATGGTCAGTCTGGACATGGTTGCTGGACCAGGCGAAGGAAGGGATATACTTACTCGGAGCCAGTAGGTGTTGGACCGGCATATCCTAGGCTATCATCAGTATCGCACTCATTTCTCTCTCGCCGAGGCGTATGCCCGGCTTGTACTCACTCTGTCGGGAAATTCTCGTGATCCGCATGCTCATGCCCACCTTTAGGCTTGACTTGATCCAACCACTCCCTCCACTCAGCCGGTAACTGATCCCAATCTCTCACTCTGTCCAACGTCATCCGGCCAAACCAGCATCCGGCGAGCGCAGCCATCGGCAAAAGAACCATGATCCCCACACACAAACACGTCACTATCCGTCTGAACCTATTTTTGCCCCCGACACGCGTGACCGGCGGATGGAGTGAGACAGGAATCGGTGATTGTTCATGTCGCTCATATCGGGGCAAAAGGGGTTCAGAGTCTGTGTCGAGTGAAACGGGGCCGAGCTCGTAATTCTCAGCTTGGGCAATATCGTCCGGTTTCATCTTTGCCGGGGATATGCATGTACCTGCTGGAGAGAGGATGAGGTGTTGATAGCTGGATAGGTGGATAAGAGAATGGAGGATGAAGGGAGATGATATGGTTTGAGGGGCCCGAGGGCCGTTTCAGACGCAAGTGGGAAAACGTAACATCGATCGTACACATGACGATTTGTTCTTCACCATGCTTCTTCCACCATTAGTTTGTTACAATGAGGATCTCCTGTACACAGGGATTGCTCAGCCTGCAAGACGACAACCGTGTACGACACTCGAGGAACGCTGACTTTCGTAGCTGCCGGCTTACTAACGCAGCTCGCTGATCGCACTAACCTCGACGATCCCTACTCAACACGTGGTGTATTATCGTTAGATTAATTATCAAACAAGATCCCCAGACCAAAACCGGAGTAGATGGGAACCGCCAGCTGGGTAGAGCACCCAAACAGTCTCAACTCGGACTCAAAACCCCCACCCTCGATTCTGCATCCCGTACACCATAGGCGGCTGAATTTAGCGGATTAGCGAAGATGTGCGACCACAACGAAGAAGAGAGGCTCACATGTACGCCGGCTTGCATGAAAGGGGTCGTAGGTGGGAACATCTGCCTGAAACTGACTTATCAGCGCGTCTTTCTTCCAATATGGTAAACAGTGGGGAAAACCTACTAATTCTGTGAGATTGGGTCCCTGACCCCCGCAATCCTAGGCGCATCTGGTTTTGGCATGGCAACCTCGCCTGGTGGTACCAGTCCTACCTGCACTGGACCGTACTGCGCTGTAGGAGCGTGACCCATAGCGTATGCCCTGACTTGCTCAGGTGTCGGCAGGCCCCTTTTGTTCGGCCCATCAGCCCCCGCCAGCCCTGCGGCAATACCAATCGACCCCGTCGGCGGGGTCACGGGCATTTGACCACTTGTCGCTGTTGTATTCGTCTTTTTCTTCTTGTTCGAGTAATAACCCCGGTGTCGTGGACTGGAGGTAGAGCAAGAACAAAGAGATTTCGCTGCGCAAGTGACACAAGGCGAGTAGCTGCTTGCTGGCGTTATACCCAGGTGCGGGTGACCGGCGTGGCCGTGAGACGGGGTGCTATGGGACGGGTGAAGTAGGTCAAGCGAAGCGGGCGCGGATTTCACTTTGGTCTTGGAACGTGAAGCTGGGCTGGTTGGTGGCAGTGGATGAGGAGGGGATGTGGGTGAAGAGACAGGAGGGGATGTGGGTGAAGAGACAGGAGGGGATGTGGGTGAAGAGACAGGAGTGGACACGGCCGTAGAGGCTGAACTACGCCATAACTCGATGCCAGCGTGCTGGACGGGTGAGAGGTAGCGCGAGTGGTTAGGCGTCAGAGTGGGTCGTTGAGGCATGTGCCGTGCGGAAGGCCCGCGCTTCACTGGCGCGGGATGCGAGTGGGGCATGGTGATTTAGGCGTGATTTAGGCAGGCTTGTGGTGTTGGCGAGTGCTGTTGAGTGGCGATATAGTCTTCGATTCTACCTGTGAGCTTACAGAGAGCTTACAGAGAGCTTACAGAGAGCTTACAGAGAGCTTACAGATTATTCGTCTACGTTGCAGTGGTAGTGGCGAGGTCCAAGATCGGTAGAGCCTATAACCCCCTTGAGAAGTCTACGTTTGTGAACTAGGATTATACACTGTATAACACGAGTTCTTGATTGCCAAACTCAGAAACAACCGTCGTCACTGTGCGCAAACTCCAAGTCCTCGCCACGGGATTATTTCAAGACGAAGCCTCAAAAGCCTCAAAAGACCAGTGGCACCGATATTGACGCTCCGAAATGTTCTCGTGTAAATGCGTCGAAAGGCGGATAAAGGAAGAAACAGAGGATGTGGCGGGTCGACGATAAGACGTGAAAGGTCAAGTTGGCGTTATGAGAGGCGCGAGTGCACAAGGGAGTGGGGTTGATGTGTGGTGACGATCTGCGTGTGACGGGCGAAACGGGCGAGGTGTAAGAAGCGATTCGACGCGTTTCGGGTTGATCTTGTCAAAAATGGCTCTTAGCGTGGGGAAGAGTAGATGAACACTGGGGAGAAAATTAGCCTGTCTCAAGAGGGAGTGGACGGAGGGTATGTCGAGGTTTCGCACGCAATGCGGTGTATTTGCTATTACCATATAACCGATCATGGTTGCGGGAGAAAGGAAGGGCACAACGTCATGACAAGGCGAGAGATCTCAACACCATGTTATGTTCTGACAAAAGATGACCTGAAGAATCGCCGATCGTTCCCACGGGCCGTGGATTATTCCCCAGAGCACCGCCCCGGGACATGTGTCCGGACGAGCAGCAGTGGCGAGATGAAAGGAGAAGTCGGGGATCTAGCACTCGGAGGGACGTCGGGGCGTTCTCATTCGACTTCTGGGCAGAAGAATACTCTGATGCGTGGAAGGAAATCAAGGTAGAGGGGAAGTGGCTGAAAGGAGGCCAAAACCGGGGTGAAGTGATCGGCGGTGGTCGACAAAGGATGGGTGGATCATGATCTGCAAGAGAGCGAGACCGGGAATCAAGCCCGGTTGCGGGGCTGTCCTCTGTCAGAAAAACTCGTATCCGGTGGTTGAAGAGGTGTCGTTTGACTTGGTAGATAAGCGACTCGAATCGTTGGGTCGGTAAGGCTCAATTGCCGTGACAAGTACAGCGGGAGGTGGCGGAGGCTACAGTGTCTGAGGAAGCTGATGTTGTGACACGGCCATCGGAGCGGTATTCGCTCGGCGCTGCAAATCACCGAGCAATTCGTTCACCTCTCAAAGTCTGCATCCTTCTCGCCGGCTCCGAACTGGAAAAAGCTGCCTCAGAGCCGGAGCATGGCCACCATGACCACCAGGAAGAGTAAAGCCGAGTCTACCGGATTTACCGCGTCAGATCCGATCCGATAAGCCGTTTCATTAATCCCAACTTTCTCTCTGCGCAACTTCCTCCTTGCAAGACCGCACCTCGTAATCCAAAACACACCCCGTATCGATCATATCAGAATGAGAATAATCAAGAACCCCGCGAAAGATGGTCAACCGACTGTCCTCATCCTCAACCCGAACTCGATCCACGTAAGCTCATCTTCCCTCACTTGCGGACTCTTAAACTTGACAACGACTATATGACGATCTTTCCCGACATGCCCTGTCCCCCCCATGCGTTATGATTGATCTGATGACAGAGCTTCACCGAGACGATGCAGAAAGAGCTCAAGTCAGATATCTGCAACCTCGAGTTTTATACTGCTCCGGACAGCGTCCCGCATGGACTGAACGGGTCGGCTGATTGTGTCATTTCCGCGGGAATATGCCTTGGCGAGATCCAAGATAAGCTGGATCGATGGGATGCTGTGAGTTGGTGTTGTGTGCTTACCTTCATCCTGCTACTTCGATCACCTTACTAGCGTCATGTCCTCTTCCCGGTCGAGAAGACAGGGTCTATATTCCACTCCCCCATCCGCACTTCGGACCGTTCGCTACACCCCCTACTGAATCGTACTGATACCAGATCGTCATTGCTTGCTTCTCCGCCCACCCCCTCGTTCCCGCGCTACGCGAACTCACCTCTTCGCCCATCATCTCGATTCTCGAAGCCCCCCTTCTCCTCGCGTCATCAATAGGCGGTCGCGTCGGGATAATCACCACTGGAAGACGATGGGAGCTTTTGCTAGAGCACGAGGTCCATTCTATCGGCATGTCAAACCTCAACCTTGCAGGTGTGATTTCATCCGGATTCTCCACTTCTGAACTGCACGACTTGCCCCCCGACGAGGTCAAGAAGGTCTTGGGGGAGATTTCGCGGGATGTACTGGTCAAGCAACGGAATGCGGATGTGATTGTTCTTGGGTGTGCGGGGATGGCGGGGCTGGAAGCTGCCATCACGGAGAAGTGCGGGGAGGGGATTGTCGTCATTGATCCTGTCAAGGCCGGGTTGGAACTGGCACAAACGTTGTTGAGGCTAGGGGTCAAGACGAGCAAAAAGGGGATGTACGGTGCGGTCTAGGGTCGGGTTGGGTTAGGTGGTACACATTTTATGCATTGTATACGTTTGTCAGATGAGGTGCAGACGAGACTACTTGGAGAACTAGAATAGCGCTAGCCTACCGCGTAAGAGCAATAGTATTGTTTAGTACTAGCCACCGCAATTTGTGACCAACGGTCACATTGCTTGAATCCGACGCAGGTCAATGGCACTTCTCAAATATCTTAGAAGAAACATCAGTTGGTAAGAGAGACCACTTGGTGTTTTTTTTTTTTTCTTTTCAGGAAACAGACTGCTGTTGAGCGTCCCGTATTTCGCCACGCAGTCACTTGTGAGAGGTGCAGAGAGAAACCAAAACATCGACGCATGCGTATCATTTGATCGTCTACAAAACCCGCAGAGGGGTGGCACTCCTACAAGATCTATGAAAACCCGTTCTGTCCGCATACAAATCCGCGCTGATAACCCAAACTCTAGATAACCTCTTGCACGTTGGTAAACACCGTGTTCTTGTTCTCCTCATCGTCTTTCTTCAACTCGTTCTCGTTACTGAAGTCTTCCGAACCGATCGGCTCTCCCTCGCTCTCGTCGATCTCGCAGAACGTCTTGTTCATTCCAGGTGGAGGCGAGAAGTAACAAGCGAGGTAGTAGACCAAACTTGAGACACCGGTTCCGGTGAGCCAAGAGAGGGTGTAGATCCGTTGAGCGGCAAGAGGCACGTTGAGGGTAGGGACCAGAGTGTGCACGAAACCAGGAGCGTTGATGGCGAAACCGCAGAGGTAGGCGAGGTAACCTCGCCAGTTGATACCGAATGTGTAGTAGTACCAGCCTTCTTTGGAAGTCGAGTACAGGTCTCGGATACGGTAGTGACCACGTCGGACTAGCCAGTAGTCGGTGATCATTGGTCCGGCGACGCAAGAGAGCAGGACACCATAAGCACCGAGGTAGTTGCTGAAAGTGGCGGATGACTTGAAGAGCAACCATGGGTTCATGGCGAGACCGACGATCGCAGCGATGTAGCCTCCTCGTCGGATGTTGATGAAACGGGGGAGGAGGGCGGTCGAGTCGCATCCGGCGGAAATACTGTTGGCACTGACGTTCCTGCTTGTCAGTCTTGTTTCTTGTGCAAATGCTTAATATCACTCACAAGAACAGCTGAACCCAGATGAAACCGAGAGAGATGAAAGCGAGTCCAGCACGGGTGGCGCTGGTCTGGTCAATGTCCAGCATGGCTTCCATGTTTTCCACGACACCCCAAATCTGCGTTCCAAATTGCGCAACACTGGCGGACGCAATTCCAATACCGAGGAAACTGGTGAAGATGAACCCGAGGGGCATGGCGATGAGTTGAGGCCAAACAGCCGCAGAAGGCGTCCTGGCGCGCGAAGCGAAATCGGGCGCGTTGGTGATGAGTGTGAACATGTTGTTGAAGCATGACGAGATTGACATGAGCATCTGCCACGATTTGGCCGATCCGGCCAAAGCACCTGGAGTGGAGAAGACGGGTCCGGCACCGCCAGCGCGGGACATTGTCCATCCGAAAAGAGCGAGACCGACGGCGGGGCCAATGACCGCTTTGGCCATGAAGAACCACTTGAGTTTGTGGATGGGTACCCAGATTGTCGGCAGGGAGATGAGCCAGTAGATGAAGAATGAAACGACGTAGGCTGTATCGTCAGTATGTGTGCGTGTGCCATCGATGGAGTCTGCCACTCACCGGTCGTGGTTTCGCTGCTGGCGGGCATAGTGTTGGGGATTCGGGCGAATGACGGGAAGATACATCGGATGAAGATGTAGACACATTGGCCACCGAGCCAAGCTTGCACACCCCACCATATACACGCCATAGCGGCTCCTGCGGGTCAGAAGGTGGTGCGGATAAGCGGCGGAAAGACTTACGGTTGAAGATGGGCCAGAGAGAACCATACAGACCGAAAGTCGTTCGGTTGACAGCGGGGAAGATCAGTCCAAAGACCGCGCCCTATCTGTCAGCAAAGCTGCATCGCGATAAGGAAAAGTTCAGGAGCGTGGGAAGAAGACGAGTATGACGTACCGGTCGAGCGTTAAGGACGATAAGCGGGCCAACGAGCGAGTATCCGACAATGACACAGACTAAGGCTTCCCTGTGGATTAGGTCGAAATACGACAAAGCAAAGTCCGAGTCACTCACCACCAAGAGAGACCGGCAGTGATCATGGACGAGGCGATACTGTTGTTAGTCATTTTGCGCTGTTACGTCAAGTCTTCCAGATCTCACGTGAAAGTGTTCAAACTGCGAGTCAGCACTGTGTTTCACCCGATCGTGGCCACTTGTTTGACTCACTTGAACGCATCGGCGATCCAGAATGAAACGAAAGATGAGTAGCCCCAAGTCTTCTCCGCCGGGTTGGTAGGTAAGAGATCCTTCGAGGTCAAAAACAGTTCAGCATTGCTCAGTCCCTCCGGGTGCTCCGTCTCGAGCTTCTTGATAATTGTTCTAGCCTTCATAACTGGCGTGACCTGTCCGGTTCAGGTCTGGTAGGTTCAATTCGACAAAGGGGAAAAGCGACTAAGGGGGTGAAGAGTGACGACAACGTTTAACCTCGTAGGATTATATAGTCTGGTGCATATCCTCGTTATCCCGAAGTTCCGGACGTAAAAGATCTCACAAGACAAGCCAAACCACTTATCTCGGCTCGCAATAAGCGTGATGGCTCAGCACCAATCAGAGAGTTTGCGCATCTGCTCGAGATCTTCCCTTCGGAGGGGAGATGACGCCTTGGCCTTGGTTCCGGTTCACGGCTTCTGCGTGCGTAAGACAAAAAAGCACAGTTAAACCCGGCAGGATCGGCCGTTACAGATAAGAGTGCAAGAATCTCGTTGGTGGGTGCATTCATAGTCCGGATCTCCCACTTAGGGTTGGTCATTCAGGGCAGACTGGCAGACTACGGCAACGCACCAAAGTGGCGGGAAGGGCGAAAGATGGGTATCATCACGTACACGAGTAGGCGAGTTCACCGGGTTTACCGATACCTACGATACGTGATACCCGCCCTGGAACCGCTGAACCCGGGAATCCTGCATTGAAGCTTTACCTTGATCGGCGGAGATGATCTGCACGGGTCTCATCGACCGATAAGAGATACAAGATAAGACTGCAGGCACTGTCGTGGTCGGTCGTAGCTCCTTCACCGCCCACGGCGGACATGATATCGATATGCCCCTTTCGCCGTTCAGGTCGGGCTGACTTTGGTCGCTGCAACCCGACTTTATCCGACACACCAATCTCTCCTTTCCAGATCTTTGGTTCTTCTTCCGTAAGGGGACAAAGCTTACCTCCGTCCGGAGAGCGGTGGTTCACTTATCTGAGCTCCGTCGGGTTCGGAACACACTCGACTCGTTATCTAAAACACAGATCCCGCCCGATGGTAGATCAATGGACTCCTGGACGGATGCAGGCGGAGAGTTGTACCCTTACAGACCAGCGATATACGTTCACCATAGCGACTCACGTGATTGCTGAATATACAGATTACCGATCAACCTGAATTTTCCCGAGCTGGTCGCTTACAATGCGAGATACGACGGACCACCCTGTACTTCTAAAGCAGCGCCTCAGCACAACCCACCATGACATCTCGCAGCCCTCCTGCAATGATTGTGCATCTGATTTCATCATCCGTACCATGAGGAGTCTAGCAATAACTGTCTATCCCTCTACATCTGAAAGCTCACGTTGACCGTTTCTTCTTCTGTTCCTTGACCACATTCACCTGCAAACCCTTCATCAACGAGTACATCAACGCCAGATTGGGCGTTTGAAGCCCATTTGCTTTCGCCACGCGCAGGACCGCACCTGTTATGACCTGTAGTCAGCTCTGCCGCGATGCTCACCTTTCACTCGCGGCACCTCCCGCCAGCCGCTCCTCTCGTCTCCGATAGGAATCTTGGGCAAGGACACTCACCTCGACTTCAAAAGGCCGTCCATATTCTATATCCACTAGCAAACTCATTTTGTGTGGCTGCAGCCCTTTCTTCGCCTTTTCCACAGACATGTCGTATATCTGTCTTTAGTCTTCCTGCCTTTCAACAAGCGCCGATTACACTCACTTTCGACCAGGCCACGTCTGTTGTCGTTTCACAATCGATTACCTCTTCCATTGATGGATACTGAATCATCCCCTTTCTCAACAACCCGCTCTGGAAGCCCGTATCGACCACTTCCTTCATGAATGCTTTGAGAGGAATCAAGTCGGACTCGTCGAAATCGACAAACGATTCGGGCGTCCCACGGATGAGCCCTTGGATGGAAGACCAGCAGCAGTTCCACACGTTCTAAGGTTAGCATCGATCTGCTGCGGTTGTCCGACCTATACGTGCAGACGGGTGGAGCAGAGGAATAAGGACGCGGAATCACCGGCAACGAAACACTTACCTTCAGATACCGGACGGCATCCATCCGGTCCTCAACCGTAATGGTCGCTTCGCCCTCCTTCATCAGGTCATACCACCTGTTCAGCGCTGCTAGCTCGTATTCAGAATAAGACCGTGTCTGCGGCTGGTCTACCGGTGCCAATGGGGGGTAAAGTCCAGAAACCAGGTAGTCCTGTCATTAGCTTTTGAGCTCTGCCGGCGCCTCGATTGGAGTGTGCGAGAGAACACAAAGCTCAGTCATCACAAGGACATGGGACTCACCCCTCCGCGCCACGTGACTTCTTTGCCATCTTGGCTAGCCATGATCCCGATCCAAGCGCAACTTGATATGATGGGCGTGTCGAGGTGCTTGACCGCTTGGTACAAGTCTTCCTCGACGCCGAGGCCGTTCTACGATAAGCGGCGGGTCTGCACACAAGAGACGATCTCACTTGGATGAGTGACCACGCTTTGACCTTTTTGCTTGCGATAACCTCCTCGACCAGCTTGGGAGTGGGTAGAACGTCAGGCAGACATTTGGTCGTTATCATGCAATAGTCGTACGATACGTCTCCTTCGAGAGCCTCAGCTTGAGATTTGACCACTAATATGAGCGCCATATACTGTACCTCATAGTCGGGCCGGGTGACTGGACAAAGGAAGCTCACCGCGATATGGCTTCCAACCCTCGTGCTTCCCGAACCTATCCGTATCCAGCGTGACCTGTCCCTTCGCATACGCCTCATAATTGCTTCGTGCCACAGCGGTCACTCGAGCCTTGCCAGACTAACAGTCAGCCTCGTCACCGCCGGTCCCTGTGAAGGCTCTCGCACCCTTTCGAGGATATGAGCATAGACCGCGCCAATAGAACCGAGACCGATCAGTAGAATTTCGGCAGGTTTTGAGCCATTCACAGCTGGTTCCGCCATTTTATGAGTGGCAGCAGACAAGTATCTGAGAGGACTACGGGCTTGAAGAGGGTAAGTAGGGAGAAGACGGAAAGATGTTGCTACGGTGTACAATCGCATGGTGAGTGAGTCGAGCGAAGATATCCGGGTGACGGCATGTCGGTCATAGCCGTTGGTGGTATCTCGAGGGGAGGTTGGTAGAAAAAGGCGTGCGTAAGCTGCGAAAAGGTTTGAATAGGCACCTGAATAGGCTCATGAACCCACTCAACATCCCCAAAAGCGGATCCTTCCGCTTGTTCGTGAGCTGTGTTCATCTTGACTCCCTACAACCCACGGCGCTCACCGTCACCGTATCACCCCACGGCGACCACCGCATACCGCATAACCCTTAGCTACCCAGCAACGAAGGCTCAAAGTCATGTCAGAACAAACACCGTCCACACTCGAATCGGGACAGGATGCCGCAGGGAGGAACTCTCTCTATGGCGGAGAGTATCCTTTATCTTCTACCACCTTGTCCTCCGCCTTGGGCACCGATACCAATGTTCCCATTGCGCCTGAACTCATAGGTGAAGGTGGTATGCCGCCTGACAGCAAGAAATCACCTGCACTCGACCCCCAACTCACCTCGGCCGGGCAGAACGTGCCAGGCTCGGGTTATCCCGGCTTTGCCAATTCCAACGCGAGAGGAGACGACCAGCCATGGGGCGAAGGAGGGGATGATTACTCGCGTACCGCTAGCGATTGGCAGAACAACTACCGGGCGGATCAGTACCATTACGCCCAACACGAGGGGGGTCTTGTTGAAGGCAACAATGGCGAGCATGTCGAAATGACCAATGCGCAGGTGGAAGATGACGGAGGGGAAGAAGGCCGTAAGCCGAAGAAAAGGCCGAGGGTTTCTAAACCCCGTCAGTCGAAAATCGACAAAGAAGACCCTCTCGCCGGCGCTCAAGTCGAGTGGGAAGACCCGAGCCAGGATCCTAAAGCCGGCCCGGTATTTATTCACCCGCCGCCAGGAACCGCTCAGGCGTGTGTGCGGTGCCACCGTATCAAGAGGAAGTGCGACCAAGCCAGACCGAGGTGTCAGGGGTGTGGAAAGGCCGACGTGCCTTGTGTGTTTGAGCTATCTCCAGCAACTTCGACGTGAGTGACTTTTACTGCCTCGCGCAACCGATGGCGAGCCGGGAGGAAACGTTCCTGACTCCAGCTTTGTCTCCAATCTCAAAGCGGACAACACCAACCTGTCCTCCCAGATCACCTCTGCGCATCAACGCATTGCTCAGCTGGAAGAGCTTGTGGCCACGTACGAACGTACGGGTCAGATCGCTCCATCCTTTGACGATCGTGGGCTCTTTGACCGTCAATTCCAGGAATCCCTTCCCGCTGGCGTTCCCGATTTCGCCACACTCGCGCAGACCATCTTGTCCGTCCGATCAGGCAACACAGGCTACGATTCCGTGGTGTCCGCTTCCAATTCTCAGCGCGCTCAAATCGCCTTGCCGCCGTATGACGTGGCCATGACCGCTGTATCGGCATTCTTCGATTCTAACGCGCTGGCCTATCCCTTTCTCGACAAGGCGGAGATCGACAAAACCCTGGACGAGCTTTTCTCGAGACACGTCGATGAGGCACAGGGTGGGGAAATTGCCAAGGGCAAAGAGTTCAATGCGTATATGGTTATTGCCATCGGTAGCCTAGGCAGGGAAGGGGCAGAGCTTGACGGCGGCTCGGCCAAAGCGTACAAGGACAAGGCGCTTGGTATGTTCAGCGCCGCAGCGGGACAAGAGGACATTGTAAGTCGCAATCTACCCCATCGTGAAGTACAAGCTCATCCTCAGCCTTGCATCCAAGCTCTGCTCTTGCTGGCGATCTACGGCCTGTCCGCACCATCAGATATCCCTGTGTGGCAAGTCGTCGGCTTTGCTATGCGCACAGCCGTAGCATTGAACTTGCACCGAAAAGTGGAGGATAGCGATGTGAAACCTGAAGTCGTCGCACAGCGATCCCGGATCTTCTGGAGCGTTTACAATCTGGAACGCCTGCTCGTGTTCACCCTTAGTCGACCGGTTTCGTTGGACAACAGTGATATTAGTGTTGAAGTGAGTTGGAACCGGCCCTCGATCAGTTCTATGCTTCTTGCTGACGGCCAGGTACCTGTCGATCACGATGAGGCAACTAAGATGTGCAAAGAGATCCAGGTGCCACGTTATCTGGCCGGAGACGCGCAATCGAGGTTTTACTGTTCAATTGAACCGGTCGGGACTCGTGATGAAGCGGGCGTGATGTCCGCCGGCAAGTCCATGCAGGCTACTTCTACCAAATGGGCCAAGGAATTCAGCTCTCTCGATATCTATGCTGTCGCCATCGATCCTGCCTCTGCCGCTACCTGGGCTCACATGGTGCATCACCAGCTCCTCAGCATGGCTTCTCGCCCTTCACCTGCATTGCCAACGTCAACAGCCTACTTGCAGATGTACGAGTCATCTGCCCGTGTCGTCACCATAGCCCTTGACCTCTTGCGCAACAACAAGGTCCGCTTTACCAAAGTGAACATGACGAACATTTTCAAATGCGTCATCACGCTTCTGTTCGCGATCTTCGACTTGCAGCAGCGTCTGCCCAGTATGAGACTCGCGGACAATTGGCTCAAGGAGGCCAAGGGCCGTTTGGCGCAAATGCAAGAGCTTGTGGGAGCGTTGAACGGAAAGGGAAAATTGAGAGAGGCGTACGATACACTTTACCCCATCGTATCGGCTAAATACGCCGATGTAAGGCTGGATGCTTCAACCAACACGACTGGAGGAGCAAGCGGGACCGAACTCAGAGGCGGAGGGCCCGACCATGAGACCCTGGTATTCGATTTCGGAGGCATTCCTACGCGTCCCCGCGCAGAGGGATCCAACCCGGAGGAATGTAAAGTGGTTGATGAGTGCATGAGGGGGTTGTGGTATGATAATGGATTTTGGGAGCTGGAGGAGGGAGTTTGGGAGAGCATCAACGCAGGGCGGGCGGAGGGTGGGTTGTGGGGTATTTTGGCGTGATCCCGACGTATTTCGTAGGATAGGTATTGACAATGATGTGAATCTTTCCAATGCATCCCGTGCAAGCTCCTCACGCAACGACGGCGGATTGGGTTCATGGTAAGATGCACATTGTTCAAGTCGACATCCATTTCAACCAGTCAAGAAATGGTAAAACGTGGTGCAAACCCCCGTCGTTGGCCGGTTGTCAATAACCGCGTCCTGTTCAACATTCGTTACAATAAAACACTCTTTGTGCAATCACCTATATATTTATTATATAAGCAGAGAAGACAAACCTCGGTCGGATCCGCGTAGGCTTGCTAAGGCTGCATTTTGGAGCAGCCGAAATTCGAGGTATAACACGGTATAACAAGGCTTGACCTGGACCGGCACGGTGGAACCATGCCGAGGAAATCGTATGAGGCGTACCGGGCTGCGAAATTTGCAGGGAGGAGGCCGAGTATTGTTGAGTAAGTGGTTTGGACTTTATTGCTTGAAAGGGCTGGGTGGCTGGGTGCTGTACAGCGCAGAGAGGTCGGGATAGGTCAAGGGAGGTGTACCTAATGTTTTCGCCAAGGGCTGCAGGTACCGGCGGATGAGATTAGTGACGGGACATCAAGTTGGTGCCAGCAATATCCACCCTAGTAACATGCGCAATCATCGGCAGGGGCGTGAAGGAGGTTACACCCTCGGAAGCGGAGGGTCACCTGCTGGAGCCAAGAGCTGGACTGGGCTGATAGACAGGAGCGAAACCGACGCAGAATCTTTAGCGTCATACACGACGTTCCAATCTGGGTCTTCGTTCCACCATTCCAGTCAAAGTGGGCGTACGATACCTTCCCCTCGGCTCACCTCTTTCTCCTCCAAACCATTGCCCCAATCCCACATTTACACTCACAATCCTTCCTACGCCCAAGCGGCTTATTCCCCACCTATCGGATTACATCCGCATTACCCCCTCGGTCCGTCTTACGCCCAAACTCCCAGCGTGTATAATGGTACTACCGCCGCCGACCTCTCGCCGACCTCCACCCCCGAGGGTTCCGGGCTGGAACTACGTAACAGAGCAAGAGCGTTCTCATCCTCTTCCAGCCTACGACCCGAAACTAGCACAAGGGAAATCAGCGTGACAGACGAGGAGAGGAGACGCCGGCGGGCGCGACGAGAAGACAAACGACGCGAGCGAGCGGAAAAGAGTACGCTAAAAGGCGAGATGTACGATTCACCCCTTCGGAGCGCGATCCGCTGGGGGTCGGTCGATAACCTGAGCGGGTGGAGTCTGGGGATAGGTATGGCGGTGGTTTGGGTTATAAGGATGGTCGTGGGGGCTCTTGGTGAGTTCTTCTTCTTATGAGAGTGATGAGAGTGAAAGCTCTGGCTCTGGGTTGGAAAGGTTGAATCACATCTAACGGCGGTCACGCCGAGGTTCAATGTTTGACAATGTCAGGAGCGAGGGACAAGTGCCCTCATGGAGACTACAAAGGGCTGACAGCAGATGATCGGCGGGGGCTTGTACGGCGCATAGCGAGCGCCTCCATGCCGTTGGGCGAGGTCTATGCTACGGGTAATTCTGAGCTCGGTGAGTCTCTATACAGACATCAAACGCATGATCAACTGCGAGAATGACCGCTGAAGGCAGAACCACCACTGCGGATATACCTCTACAAAATACTTTACCGGATGTAAGCATGCCTTGGACAGAGGTCAACGAATGTGCATTGACGGCCAGATTGAACTACGTCGACCCGACAGTTTCGACCGGCCGCTCGACAATCTCATGGAAGTTGAGCTTATCCGTCTTGTTCCTCCAGGTGTCTTTGGAACAGCTCTTTTGGTGGTCAGCTGTGGTCACTTGGAATGTGACAGAAGGGAAACGGGGTGGACGGAGCTGGCGAACTCAAGTGCGTTGTTGTGAAACCCATCTGTCGCGGAAGATCCTGGTGATATGGGCAAGCCTCCCGCTACCCAAATCTGACCGTTTCAACGCGCGCCATGAGCAGAACATCGCTGATGTTAGTTGACGGGAATAATGACCCTCTTTCTCCAGCCAACGCTTACTTTGATGAGCTCAACTACTGAGTAAGCTGTTCGTTGGTGGAAGATACTGATGAAAGCCTCGAAGCGATCTCACTCGGTTTGATACTATGGACAGTCGTACTTCTCGCGCACAATCGGGATCTACTCGGGTGTATCGCTGCGGTCTGCGCTATCAACTTCGATCCAGCTACGTCATGTTATCTACCCGCAGTGGTTGCGTACCTTGCGGGCAAATGCTTGATGCAAGACAAGAAAGAAAGGTAAGTCTAGCCTCTCGCTTGCCGCGCGGAGACCGCTCTGCCCGTTTGTACTGATGCTGATTTCAGGCTTGTATACGGTCTTCACTTAGCATCGATAACCCTAACGACTTCTGCTTTGACCTGGGCGCCTTGGATACTGCACCCCCGGGCCTTGGTACGAGCTCTGATAACGCTATACCTCCCTCAATCGGCCATTGCGGACGATAGAAGAACGTGGACGCTGCTTCAAGACGGTGTAGGAATCGATCGCTGGATTTCGAATGCTGGCATCATGCGAGTACGTCACGATCACCGTTAGGGTTTGTACGGGCAGGTGTGGAGACTTACATATCAGCTATCTTTCTTGGCAACAGCCCTGGCGATTATACCTACGATCCTTATCCTTCTTTACAGCTCTCTTTCGTTGCAATCCACTACCACCGTCCCTCCCATCGTCAAGTCCACCCCGAATTCGACGCCCTCGACCCAGGTTGCAGAGATCGCCTCACCAACGTCCCGCCTCTTGCTTCCGGCACTTCTTACGTGTGCCCTGACTTTCCACATCTTCGCTCACGGTCGGGTTAGTATGGTGTCCATGCCGCTCGGAGTGATGATGAGTCTGAGAGGAGGGAAGGAAGCTACAGGCGAACACGAGGTATGGGAGATGGGTGTTTTGGTCATGAATTCAGCCATCTTATCGTGAGTCGCAGGTGCAAACTGTGCTGTAGTGCCATGCACCAAGAATCGTGTGTCGTTGTCGCTGACCGCAGCTTGACAAGTCTTACACGTGGCTTGGTACTGGTACATGGTATCTTGACGCTGCTGTGGGCTTGGGTGATTGGTTACTCTCCTCGCAACATACAGACGCCTTGGCTCAGAACGGCAAGCTATGTAAGTAGCTTATCTTTAACCTTCATTTTACCAGCGGCTGATGGAGAGATTTTACATCCTATAATCGCTGCGGTGTACCTCGCTGCCATAGTGGCTCCCCACCTTGCACCGAGTTCGCCCCTTATCACCGCAGGCAACACGGCCAAAGCCGTCTCCAACCTCGTACTAGGACTCGTGACGTGGACCTGGGCCCACCGAAAGTTGATAGAGAGTTCCTGGGCGATATCAGGCCTGACCCCCTCGCCCGGGCCGACCAAGATCAAGCCGAACTGACGCTAATTTTGGCATTGCAAGAATGCGCGCAGCGTGATGATTGTATATAGACTGGCTGGACCGATGCATTCGGGTCCATCCCGAATTATAGCAGTAAAGTACTCGTACCCCGAGTAACCGTTCGGCTATTCGGCGGATAGACGTGCCGAGTCGAGATCGGTTTTCGGCCTGCGATTTCACCGGGCCGGCCGAGGGGGGTTGAGGATGCTTGTAGGTATAAGGCTGTTTGTCTGTTTCTTTCTCTGACCTTAAGTATATCTTATATCTGCTGTATATCACGATGCCCGAGCTTAAAGACGCTTTGAAGTTGAAGAACGCGCTGAAGGACGGGAAACCGGGTATCGGGTTTTGGCTCACGTACGTCGTCTCCCCTCGCCCTTCCCTTCCCTTTGCCCCTTTCAGCAGAGCATCATCTACCCAGAGCAGGCCAGGAGGCGTGCAGCACGCCGGAAGAGAGCAGAGAAGATGAAGATGAGATGCCGGTGCACGAGATCCGGTGGATCGCAGAACCCGCCTCCCCCCGTTCCCCGCTGATCGACAGCTTTGCGGGAACTCCCGTCGTCAAGACGATCTTGGCTGGAGGCGGTTTCAACTGGGTTCTGATCGATGCGGAGCACGGCCAGATCACCGATAAAGATTACTTCGAGGTGAGTTGTCGGCTCCTTGTGGCTGTTCCCCCGGGGTTCACCTCTTCGTGCAAGACGGCTTTCTTCCAATTCCCTCCGTAGATTCCACGCAAGACCTGCACCCGCCGAAGATCCAGTCGAGCATCCACCATGCTCATGCGGACCCGCGAATTATACTTATACCAGCTCAACGGCGCGGTCAACGCTTCCGGCGCCAGCCCCATTATCCGCGTTCCAAACGCTGAAGAATGGATGATCAAGCGCGCCCTAGATGCCGGCGCACACGGGATCATGACCCCCATGTGCCATACCGCTGTGAGTTGGTCGTTCTCCCCGTACACCTCAATCGATTCCTGCTTCCGTCCCCGATCAACGGCCGAACCCCCCTCGGCCCCTCGCTGACCCGCAGCAAGACGCGCAGAAGATCGTTTCGTGGAACAAATACCCACCAAAAGGAACGCGCGGTTTCGGACCCATGTTCTCAGCCCACTCGTTCGGAGTGACTGAGACGGCGTACCCTGGACAAGCGGATGATAACTTGCTTGTCATTGTGCAGATTGAGAGTAAGGAGGGGGTGAAGAACGTCGAGGAGATCGCGGCGGTTGAGGGGATTGATGTCTTGTTCATTGGTGAGTGGGCGTTACGTTCGGCGACGAGGACAGAAGCTTCGGGTTTTGGGCTGGCTGGCTGAGGGGATGACTGGATCACGCCCCTGCGTAATGCGTATTGCGTATTTGGACCAGAGGTCCTGAAGACCAGAGGCATAAACAGGAAGAGGCGTAGACGAGCCTCGACGGGAAAACGGACAGGGCGATCAGTCAAGCGAGCCGCAGGACCTAAGCTCATTCCAGGCCCTTACGACTTGAGCAAATTCATGAATGTCCAATTCGGAGGCGAAGAGCACGAAGCAGCCATTGCTAGAGTGCTCAAAGCCGCACACGACGCCGGTAAAACTGCCGCCATCTTCTGTGAGTGGGCATTCCCACCCCCCACCTAGATCGCGCCGTCGTGTTTCCTCTCTAGCGATGAAAGTCATATCATCCACTAATATCAGGCTCTTCTGGTGCTCAAGCGAAGATGCGCTTGGAACAAGGATTCGACATGGTGTCGATCTGTACGGACGTTGGATCCATCGCCGCCGAGTTCGACAGGCAATTGGCCGCTGTGCATGGGGTCGAGATGGGTAAAGGCAGGTCGGTCTACTAGATGTACACGTGTAAGAGTCACGCTGTGATGTGCATGCAGATATCAATGAGTAATCCGGCTCAAGGGACTCTTGATCGACATGCGATAATGGCATAATACATCTATGCTGATACTAACAATAGCTGTTACTGATAGACGACGGTGATCCCGCTAAACTTAGTGTTTCACGTGCACGACGTGTAGTGACTTTCTCGGTGGTCTCTCCAAGATGTTCTTCGGCCGCGTGACAGATCTCGCCAGGTCCATTTCTCGCAGTTTCGCCTGCAAATCGACCTCCGGCTCTACCCCATCATGCCCCTCTTCATCCTCCGCGTCCGCGTCCGCTTCACCTATTTCTCCCGCTCGTTTCGCCTTGCGCCCACTGACAATCCCCCTAAGCTTGTTCCACTGCCTGACAGACATTCCCTCGCCCCATTTCTCAAACAAAAGCTCCAACAGCCCCGACCAGCCCTTCTGGTCGACTATCGCGCGCACTTCCGTATCGCGGTTCTCGATGAATGGGTCGGATGAACGACGCCAAGAAGACCAGTCCCGTTCGTCGGCGCGGGTAGCAAGATTGCGCAGGTACTGACGGGTTTTCTTGCCGAGCTGTACGGGACCAAGAGGGAGCGAGAGGTGGTACGTCCGTATGAGGATGTGGCGGATATGATGCGGTGTGTGCGCCGCGCACAGGAGCGTCGCGTGCACGGCCGATGGTAGAGGCGGCGGAGGGAGGAGACGGATGTTGGTGTAGGAAGGGATGGGCTGTTTCGGGTGCTTGGTAGATCCTATGTTGATAGTGTCATTCAGTAGGTACAGATCTGACGGAGGCGTGATCAGCCGGATAAGCTTTCGAAGGGATTCGATATCGTGGTCCAGGTAAAAAGCGTTGCGCATACGGATTATACTTGAAACAACGGCTCTCGCGCTTGGGTGTGCTTTGGGCGTTCTGTGGCATGTCGTCGCGCCGAGTAATAGCCGCAAAAGATCGAACGGATCAGCGAGGTTTGGCGATTCAGCAGTCCAGTGGTCGAGCGAGCTAGGCCGGATCCGTCGAGATAACAATGAATCCCGTAGAAGGACACACAAATCCTTCGTTTCCTGAGGTGTAGGCCTAACAATCTTCGCCTCATCGTCCACTCCAAGATCCTTCCACCGTTTGACATAGCCCTGTAGCGCTTGCCGTTTGCGCACAATGAGCTTGTCGCGATGTCCCATCCAAAAATCCATCCCTTCCCGTAACAGCTCAACGACATCGTCATCGTATCGCCCTAGCGTAAGGATATCCACTTCGTCCATGCTCTGACAGACTTCGCGCTCGTAAAGTGGTGTTTCTTCGAACTGGGGGTATAGCGCTAAAGTCGATTGCACGATTTTCTGCCTGTCCGCCCACAGCTGCAATGCCGATGAGCCGAGATGGGAGTATGTGAGCGCAAGTCGGGACCTGTAGTGCTGTGCATGGTCTGTCGGTCGGAGCAGACGAGTTGAGCGGGAAGAAGCGATCTGTTGCAGGTGGGAGGTGGAAGGAGGGATGTGGATGCTAGCCATAAAGCGGAGAACGTAGGGTAGGTCTAATGTCGTGATGTCTTCCGTATCTTCCGTTGAGGGCGTGTTGGCAATCGTGCTAGGTCCAACAGAGTTTTGGTGCTTATCAGAAGGTCGTGTTGGCGGCGCAAAGTAGATCAAGCTGAGAATGATGGGGTCGAAATCTGCCTGCTGTACCACACCGTCCAACGTGATTCTCTGCTTCAGTTCTTGTAAAACACGGAATCCTGCCATCGTTATATGCCGCAGAGCGGTATGATCGGGCCACGTTCCTTTTGTCCATCCTTCTTCTGGTTTGATGTGTGATTCGAGGTGACGTAAATCGTCCAGATAGCCGAGGAGGTCTTCGGTTGAGATGGTCGAAAGATGTCTTGCGGTGAGATGCGAGCAATAACGCTTTATCCGGGATCGACGATCTTTGCTCTTATGAGGAGGGACTGAAATAATCGACGCTGTGTCTCTGTCCTTCGCTGGGTGGTTTGGCTAGAGTAAGCTGAGCACAACTTGCAAAGTAAACTTACTGGGATGGGTGAAGCCAACGCCATATCCAAATTACCAGGAGGTACTGTCGATAGCGTAACCGTCCGGTTGACAATCGCAGTATTCTCTCCGCCCAGCTTGTCCTTTTCCGGATCCTTCACAGGTCGGCGAGCCCACGGCCGCCAGCTCTGCGTTGCAGGCTTCCAGCGCTCCCGTCCAACGATCCGGGGTATCCTCTTCGACTTGACCGCCCCCGCCATCTGCCCCGCTGTCCCATGCATTGGCCTCATCGTCGTTGTCTCAGCGCAGCATCGCTCCAGGGTCAGAGCGAGGACGTGCCGGACAATCGAGGTTGTGAGCATACCCTGTCGGTACGCTTTTGAGGAAAGTCGAGGCTTGAAATCTGAAGATGTAAAAGTCCAAGTTTGAGTTTCAAGAAATCAACAATAATCATGACGACAACCACATATTCTCATCTTTTCCGCATTGTTATGGCCTAATTGGCAAGCCAAGCACCGATTCAGCATGTCGGTATCTAGAGGGGGCGAGGTAAACCAGAGGGATATGGAGGGCAGAATTGAAGACAAAGGGATGAAGCGGAAAGCCATTGATCATCACCATCACCACAGGCACATTGACGGTCCGCCCCGTATTGATGACGCCCTAAACGATCGTGAGGACAAGCACACACATACAGCCCATAACACAGATCAGAACGCTGTATCCAAACGGTCAAAAGGGAACCGCTCCAATACTAAACTTTCCACCCTACCGTCTCATACCGGTCCTTCTTTCTTGACGAAAATGGAAGGCCACCCGTCGTTCCCTAGAGTCTCGGAGGTCTCCTGTGAGGTCAAGGTCAATACTGCGTCTGATCATCCTCCAGCTTCGGCTGCAGGCTCCTGGATTCTTGGATCATTATCTGCTCCGCCCACGTCCGCTTCGAGCTCTTCCACCACTTCTGGACCCCGCTCAGCGACACCTTCAACCCAATCTTCTCGCTCAGCCCTCCACACCCCTCCAACATCCATTTCTTCTACCGAGTCTCCCACTACATCTTATGTGACAGGGTCCGGCGCTATACTCAACTTGTCAAATTGCGGTTTCGTGCTCTCCGCTTACCTTCAATCCTTCGGGACCGACCCGGCCCACTTCAGGTCAACCCAAACTTACAGCCTCGCACCTTTCCTCGTCCCCACCGTTCGGACGGCCATCAAACCACGCGAATTACATCAGCCACCTCCGGACCATTTGTTCCACTGTACAATCACCCTCCCCGCCCCATGTCCGCTCAACACGATGACATCGCCCGGGCGCGGGTTCCGCTCGAAAGACCTGGCCAAGAAACACGCCACGATCGAGCTTGTCTGGGCCCTGGTATGCAAAGGCGAAATAGGCGAAGATCTCAAGCCGACGCAGCGGAATAAGGCACACAAACGGGATAAACACTACGAAAAAGTTGCAGAACATGTACATCGCAAGTTTGCCGGCCCGTCACGGTCGTCGCCCGACTTGGATCTGAAGAAGGAGAAGATCAACTCGTTTAAGAAAGCGATGATAGATCGACTTCCGTCTTCAACCCCACCTACGCAGGTCGTGCCAGGTATCGCAGAGTACCCCCATATTACCCACGCTGCATTTTGGGACGAATGCTCATTATTGACATGTTCGGAGCTTTGGCCTACGCTGATCGAGCTGCGCCTTGGCGGTGACTTTACAGAGCGGACAGGAGAATGTAGAGTGATGTGCATGTTGACTTCCCGACCTCTGCCGATCTTTCCGGATGGGAACGAATGCTTCCTCGACCTAACATTGCCGAGTGTCGGTATAGCTCAACAAGAGGTCAAAGCGAGTGTCTGTTTGGTTAAAGGGAACAAGATGAAAACGTGGGATGAAGGCAAACTCGACAAAGTCATGGCGTACAATCTCCGCCTAGTTCGAGCACATATCAACAAGCCCGCGGAAGGTACCCTCGAGACGACCAAATGGCTTGTTGCGCCAATGCAACGAGGATACAGCGTCAAAGAGGGGAGATTGAACGTGAAAAGACATCATATCGCCTGGGACGAGATTGAAGCTGGGCTAGGCCCAATTTGGTCCTCATTCTCCTACGACGATCCCGCCAAACTCGCCGAAGAGGTAAAGGACGCAATGACTACACCACGATACGAGTTCTCGCGCCGTTTCTACATCACCAACATCCGTTCCGACCTAACACCATTTTCGCCTAACCCAAACGACTCTTCTCAGACAATCATGGAATCGTTCGCGACGCCCTTCGAGCCCACTGTATCTGATCAACCGATCATTGAAGGCGAACAAGTTTGTGGGATCCGGTATGGCGGTTTCATCGCTAGTTTACCCAACCCCAAGCTAAAGGGGAAGTTTGCCATCCCGGAAATCACCCAGAAACACTGCATCTCCGCTTCAGTCTTCAAAAGCACCTCGGCTCTCCCAGCGGCATTGCAGGCCATCGACGATCTGCTCGTCGCAACAGAATTCTCCACCGAAATGTTCCACTCGAGTCTGACTCCATCGCTGTCTCTTACAGCTCTGACTTGCCCGACAACCCACGGTACCCGCGCTGGGAAGACTTACGAACGGCTAGAGATGCTTGGCGATACGCTGTTGAAATTCCTCGTGGCTGTTTATCTCCTATTTCGCGGGGACGAAAGCGAGATTGATTGGGACGAAATCCACCAGGAACGACAAATCTTGGTCTCGAATCGCACCTTGCAGAGCTTTGCGATAAAGAGTGGGGTGGTGCCCTACATAAGGGGAGCGAGCGCGAAAGGGAAGGAATGGCTGCCAATGGGTTGGTGGCCGCTAGACCAGGCGGCCAATGAGGAGAAGGCAAAGAAGTCGGCGCCAGAGCCTGAAAGGCGTTCTTCGACCGAAGATGGTGAGGCGGGCATAGAAGATCCGGTCAATGAAGAACAATCGGCGAATACTGCACGCCATGTGTTCGATTCTGAGCAGGGACGCGCCGATGGCAACGCTCAGGAGGCGGATGGAAGTGTGTATGAAGCGCTTTCGGCAACCGACCCAATTCACCTTCCCCCTTCGGACACGTCTATACCTTCCACCAACCGATCCCCACAGAATGACATTACGTTAAGCTCGACTGGCGTAAAACCCTCGAACCCCACGAAGGGTAGTCCACTCGATAGAATGGGAAGTGCGACATGGGGTACCAAGCGATTACGCGCCGATGACCCGACTTTTCAGAAACAGAGTCTCGGTGATAAGGTGATTTTCGTGATCTGACTCTGTTATCTTTTCCCTTCTTCCTCGGTGGTCAGTGCTGCTTTTCGGTGCTGACAATAGACTGTGGCTGATGTGGCTGAAGCACTCATCGCCGCCAACTACCTCTCGAACGACTCTCACATTGACGCTGCTATCTCCGCGTTGCGCAACTTACACATGGACTTTACAGGTTTTACTAAGTGGGAAGATGTGGTGAGCGCCAGTCAGGAAGGGCAACGAACGGCGCAAGACAACGACACGGATAGGTTGGGCGATGGGGACAGGCTGCCGATAACGATATTTGGGCATACATTTGCAGATGGGTGGATTGGGAGAGACGCTTTAGTGAGTGAAAGTTTATTTGCCTCTTCGAATACCTCGTGCGCGAGTGCCTACCTTTGCAAGCAGCATTCGCGGTCCCCCATGTAAATCACCAAATAAGTCGGGACTAATGGCAGACGCTGTCTCATGATCCGATCAGGAGAGCTCGATTTATCAAGTACAAGATTCTCGGAGATGCGGTTCTCGATTACTGTACGTGAATCCCTTCTACGAGCGATCCCCAGAGAGACCTGTTCCGCTCTTCTTGACCACGACGCCGAGCTCATTTACCCTGTTGAGCACTGACATTAGTCCTCGTAGAAGGCCTGTTCACCCAACACCCAACTGCCACACCCGGCTCCCTCACAGTCATGCGGCACTCCCGACATGGCGATTCCTGCTTAGCGGCATTTTGCGTGGTTTCAGGCTTGGTAGATCAGATCACGGATATACCCAGTGATCTGATGAAGGGCCTGCAGCGGTATAAGCGGAGTGTGATGGCTGAAAAGGCCGCGGCGGACGCTTGTGATGATGCGGCTGGCAAGCTGGAGTTTTGGGCGAATATCCCATTATACGGGGTGAGTTTTCGCATCCAGAGCTTTATTCACCTGACTGGTCGACACGTTCATCGAGCTGAGACTTAGCATCTCGGCGAGATCGTCAATGTCGTATTCGGCGCAATCCTCGTTGACTCGCACTACGACATCCCCCTTGTTCGGCGGATACTCACTGCTCATTTATCGCCTTTCATCGAGATGTACTGCGTTGGGCCCGGAGAGACGGGGCCGCATCCCAGGACGGTCTGGTCCGAGATGATATTCAAGAGGGGGTGTGCGTTCTGGGAGATGAAAAAGGATGAGCGGACAGAACGAGGTGCTTGGGTCGCTGTTGGTGGGTTCTCTTCCCCTTCTTCATCTTATCCGCTTTCATCTATTTCTGCTCGGGATCCCCACTGAGTCCGCCGACTGTTCATGTTCTCCCGGTGACCTTTGGAGCGGCTGCGGGAATATCAAGCGTTGTACCACACAACAGCTAACAGCAGTCTATCTACACGACCTCCCGATTGGACGCGGTGAATCCGAAACACCGTCTCTCGCCATTCGCAAGGCGTGCGCACAAGCCGTGAAGCGTTGTAAGGAGGAAGCGTTGTTGGACAAGGTCTGTACTTGTCCATACAAAAAGAAAGGCAAGGGAGGGGTGTTGGTCTAGGAGACCGACGCGGATGGAGTCGCTACGGAGCGGATTGTCGCTGAGGGGGGATATCGAATGGGCGTCATGAGAGATGGCGCTGTTGACGGAAAGAAAGCGGAGGCAAATACGAGGCTTGCGGGTGAAGGGGGGCGTGCAGAAGTACGCGAGGCTAGCAAAGCTAACGCATTCGAAGATGGGTGGCTGTGCGCCGTTTTGTGAGAGCACGCCCGGATCGAAGGAGGAATATAGAAGTCTTTGTGCGTAGAATGTCATGAGAGAAACGATACATGATGAATTGATGAGTATATTGAGCGCGTGTCACGAGATCCCAGATGCACCATGGCTTGTATATGCAAGGAAAGACTTCACAACCCGAACTATCTTTTGCGCGGTAATGGCCGTTGCCGAGGTGGGGGCGATGGAGGAGGGGAGAGCGGTAGAGGAATCTTCGTAACGACCTCGAGGGGAACGAGCGCGGTGGAAGGTGCTGACGTGACGGACCTCGCAGCCGGCTGACCTGGAGTGAATGATTGAGAATGCAGGGGCTGAGGATGTGCGTCTAGGTATTCCCTGATAAGCGGGTGATTGACCACTTTCTGGGTGACCATAACTGCCGTTAGCACGCATGCTTAAGCCTCTGAAAAGAGAACGGTTGGGAAACAGATGAGAGTTGGCATGGAAAAGAGAACTGACTATCTTCGACGTTCCGCATCAACGTCTCTTCAGCTCCCTTCGGGTCATTCGTCTTGGTCAAAAGAGGTACAACGTCTGCTGCAAGGCCACCGACAGCTACCATTAGCGCTGCTTGCGTGGTTGCACGGCTCGTCTTGACACTGCAGCAAATTGCGCCACTCACATTCACGCAGGATGGCATCCGACAATAATTGGATCTCTTTCCTCGCATCTGCATCCGATCCCCCTGTCTTGCCGCCCGCCCATATTCCCGCCAACTGAGATAGAGCGACCGTAGCGGCCGTAAACAATCGATGGAGGGTGCGGACCCAGATAAATTGAGGCATGTTTTTCCAGGTCTGCGGAACGAGCAGGGAGACGTGGGGGAAGAGGGGCAATCGGGACGAAGGGGGTGTAGGGGAGAGTACGAGATGTAGTTCTAGGGCTAGTAGGAGGAAGAAGAGGGTTTGTCTCCACTAGGATTAGCTACTGCTCAAGCCAGGCGCGGGGAACACTCACATATGCGCCTGCAGGTTGTCGACCGGTGACTGAGTTTAGCTTTGCCTTCTGGTGATGTCGATTCAAGGGTAGACCAGCGAACACGCACCTTGAAGCAAGACCATGATGCCACCCGAAGTGATGTAGAAGCCCATAGACCGCAGTAGGCCAGAATACATGAATTCTTTCACCGAAGCGCAGTTCCGCCATGAAGTGATATCGGGTCCGAACCTATACTCAGCGTCTTCTCCTTTGTCCCCCAATGACGGCAAGGTATCCCCTATACTAGCCGTCATACGCACCTATCGTATGCATATCGCTTGACGGGATCGGTGAGCACTTCATAGGCTTCCCGGACGCGGATGAAAGCGGCTTCATTGCCCGGAGCACGATCAGGGTGGTACAACCTCGACCTGAAGTGAGCAGCTTGTTCATTCCCTACTTCCATAACCAAGACGAGCACGATTGGCACGACGCATGGGTTTTAACTCACATGGTTCTGAAAGCCTTCCGCAGCGTATCATCTCCCGCTCCCCGGTCCACGCCCAACAACGCATACATGTCCTCTCCCCACCCCACATCCGTTTGTGCAAACGTCCATATTATGTAACCGATCACGAGCGCCGTATAGACTTTTCGGAAGTTGCTGACGTACTCTGGCGAGCCTTTAGCGGCTGGTGGCAGTATGCCGGGAAGGAAGGTTGAAAGATAAGGTAGAACCGCTTGGGTGAGCTGGGTGGGGAGGAAGTACCATAACAGCGATGAAGCTACCGGTGACATCTCAGATTACTTCTTCTGGAGCTGATCCTTCCACTCATAAGCGGCTCTCGGATGTTTACACGACGTTTGTGAGTCGTCTCTATGCTTGTAGCCGTTGTCGTCGCGTCGGATATGTATCGATGTAAGAGAAGAGTGGATGGACAACAAGCTGCGCGTTGTGCCGAAAGCGGTGCGTCATCATCTCTCTTCTCCTTTCTATTCTATACTCTCACTCTACTTCATCGGCTTCTACACCGCAAGCATCTATACAGCCCCCAAAGCACCAGCAAACGGGAGTCGACACCATGTTCGAGTTCTTAATCACGATAATACTCGCCATCTTCCTCATGGTCGTCCTTATGGGTATCATAGTGGCGTTGACCATGCCCTTCCACGGCGCATTGGTCAGGCTGCGAGCGAACTACAATCCCAGAGCGGTTGGGCTGGAAGGTACAGATAACAGGTGAGTTGGTGTGAGACAACTTGGACGAGCTTCAAGGCGTGTTCATAGGCAATGGCTGACGGTTCAGAGTTGGACCGACGCTGTACAGCTTGATCGGCACGTTGAAGAGGACAAAGAGACTCGAAGGGTGGTATGGTCTGTACAAGGGTGAGTCCGAGTTTTCTCGATATGCTCTACCTGTCGCAGGGGTGGGAAGAGAAGTGGGATCTCTCGCTACATCTCCCGTTGCTGGAAGCGTGGAAGGCTCTATTCATGGAATATGCTAATCTCTCAGGCGCATACCCCATGCTTGCCTTCGTCACTCTTGTTTCCATCGCTTCGGTCATCTTCGTCGGAGGATCCTCGACGCGTGGGCCCAAGGGCACCTACAGTGTCCCAGAAGCGGGAGGAATCAGGATGGGACTGTTCACTATCGTTCTGACGGCAATCTCACTGCCCATGACAATCTTGATCAACCGGTAAGCGCCTCGCTGCAATGCGATGTCCCAGAGGCTAATCACAAGATCGATCATCACCCCTTACAAACTCCCTATGGACCCCCGCACATCGCTTCGAGTTCTCTTATCGCAGCACGAGCTTTCCCAGCCGTATGCCCTCTACCTCACTCCCGGCCTACTCGCGATCACTCTCCTCCATACATTCTGCGTGACTATCCTCGCTCGAACCATGCGAGTCTTCTTCCTTGGTTCTCCATCCACCGATCCCACCGACCCCGGTTACCCCGATGTCGCATACTGGCGATGGGCTTTGTTCCTAATCTACCAAGCTGGCGCGACCGCCTGGCTCACTCCTCTTGAGGTCATCGCTACGCGTCTTAGCGTTCAGCCGAACAACGGCGGATTTGATGCCGTTCCGGGAGAAGAGGAATCGATCCCTGAGGGAGTCAGCTACGCTGGCACAGACGAGGACGTTATTGGCTTGAGACCGACTACCGAGCCATATGAAGGGATGGTCGACTGCGCAAGGAAAATAGGAGAGGAGGAAGGATGGCCAAGTCTATTCAGGGGTTGGTGGTGGACGATGGGCAGCAATGTCTTGAGTGTGGTCTCGTGAGCGGATGAGGAAGTGAAAGAGGAGACATGACAGTCAGGTCGGCGTCGACTCTGGCTTCGTGAGAAGAAGAAATGCAAAGCGAAGTGGAGAAGACGGTATCACATAGACAGTAAGCAGGACCAAACAATCTGAAGATATCGCATGCATATACGAACAACAGCGACACAGAAGGACTCGTGAGTGCGGTCAAGAGCGCAGTGTAAAAAGGTCAATCGACTATCGACCACCTCATTGCTGACAAACTTGGAATTGTCGCCCTTTCGTCATATGAAAATCCTGATCTGCAGCGAGATCCAGCTCGAAACTTACCTCCATTTGAACCGATTCTCCTCTGATCTCCCTGAAACGGAAAGAGCCGCCTGGCTTCTTCAAAGGACAGCGCAGGATCTTCAAGTTTGACACTCAAAAGGTGTAGCGGTCGCCACGATTTCGCTTGGTGGAATGGTAGCCTGGTCGAACGCACCTTTGTTGAAAGCTTGGGGCGCGACAACAATGAAACACTGCGTGAGGATCTTGGGAAGCGATGACGGTCTTTTTACATCTACATTGCCATCTTCCAGCGAGTGGTCACATACACAGTACACAGGTGGACTGCCGTGGCGAAAAGAGCCAACCATTCTTCCTTCTCTGTGCGCAGGTCCGGCAGGAGCTACATGCACTCGAAGATCATGCGTCTAATGACCCTTCTCTTCCTCCTCTTCTTTTCTTTCCACTCTAGACTCGGCGTGAAAGCAGTCAAACTGAATAAGCACAAAATGTCTGGAGCGACTTATCTCAACCACCTCGAACGGAGGGGGATCGTCCCGGACGTTAGAGCGAGAGAGGCGATATTGCGGCGTGGTCACTCGGCTGAGCGTGCGGAAGGGGGACTAATATTCCAATATCACCCTGAATATGATTCAGGAAACCAGCATACCATACCCATCGAGCTTGGAACTAGGATCTTGCGGACGGAAACCAACAGCGATCCGCACGGCAGAAGGAAGAAGAAGAACCGACGCCAAGAGAACAATACGTTCAGTTCAATAAGTGTTGGCTCAAACTCGAGTGTACACTTGTCATCGCCTACGATCGGTCCGACCTCGATCATCTCCAGCTCGTCGAATGAAAACGCCTTGTCTGCTTCTACAACACACTACGTGGCCGCTGTGGAGACATCAAGCGGAGCGTTCAATAACATCACCCGCTCCACAGATAACGCCGGAGGCCCATTGGTAAACGTTTTGTCGACTGCCGTACTGGCTCCAGGTCAATCCAACCTGACCCAGTCTTCATCACGTAACGCCACTCCCTCGGCCAACATCACATATTCTTCGTCCTCAAATGCAGGTTCGCCTGGTCCCTCAAATCCGGGCGGGCATCCCGTTGTAGCCAACTCTACCGTACCAAACACCAACTCGTCCGCAGGTCCCGAAGGCCACATATCCTCCGTTGGGGCCAGCCCGACGGTATCGAGACATGCCGGGCCCAAACCATCCGCGTCTGACTTGGTTGTTGAAATGGAGAACATGTTCGGGATTGCATATACCATCGACGCGTTGATAGGCGAAGAGAAGGTACCTGTGCCTGTGCTGGTGAGCGTCTCGAATCTCTGACCAGGATTTTTCGCTTCGGGCGGTAGCGTTGGGCGTTTGACACTAATAATCTGAGTGAAATGGCTGATTTCAGGTCGACACTGGATCAGCGACTTTCTGGGTGGCTTCGAAACAATGCACGTTGTGTCGAAACTCCAAGATGACAACGAGCGTAGATATGCTCGATACCTGTTCTCCCGGGAAGAACGATACGACCTTGACATACGGTGAATCTTGCCGTTCCTTCCGCAGTTCTTTGTGGTCCCCTCGGGCGTCCCGCTGACGTAGGAAGGTACAGGCAAAGTGTTCGGGTGTGCCACGAACACATCCGTTGGTATCGGAGGTCTAAATCTCGCAGATTTTCCAGTGGTCGGTGTGACAAACATAGACGACGTGACGGCCGGACTGGGAGACGTCTTCTCGTATGTCACTGCACCTCGTATTCACCGTACTCCTCACGAACATACCACAAAACTAAAGCTGACTACCAGAGGGATGTGGGGCATAGCCAGTGCTGTAAGTGTTTCGCAAGCGCTGCAATCCGGTGGCGAGCTAAATGTGACAGGCATTGAACAAACTTGGCGACACGCCCGTCGATATTTGGTACAAGAGCGGAATGATCACTTCACCTGAGGTTGGCTTTTACTTTGTTCGGGATGAAGATTCAGCCAATCTAGGGGCTAGTGAGTTTCGACTTTGCCCTGGCGCCTCCCGTCTTTAGAACTTGTGCGCAAGGGTTTCTTGGACTATCTATAGTCTTGCCTCAAGCCTGCATTAATCAGAATGCTACACAGCGAGAGGGTATACTGACCTCAAGGCGAAGTGATCATCGGAGATGCGTTGAACATCGACGCTCTTCCCTTTCCCATCGACAAGACTCGCTCAGCCAAGTTGGACCGATACAGAGGTGATTCGGGCCATTATTCGGTCAAGCTCGATGGAATGGAAGCCGCCGGAAAACCTGTTGTGGAGTTCAACCATGCCAAAGTGATTGTAGACACGGGGTCCGTCTCCTTATCTGCCCCCGATCCTTACTGATGACAGTACTACACGGTTCGTTGTTCCTGAAAGAGTACGGCATCTCACTCAGAGAGAAGGGAACGATGGCTGACAACAGCTTCAATTGCCAATATTTGGGACATTAGGGAACGGAACGACAATAAGACATCCGACAACACATCGATACGTTTTGCCTTGTAACCTCATGGCCCCGACCGATGCTGCTATGACTCTCACGCTGGGAGGAGTGAAATTCGCTGTTCAGTATCGAGATCTTATGTGCGTTGTTTGCTGGAGTGCCAGTGGCTCAGCTGATGAGCAGTGGCGACCCGCTCCTCGATTACCCCGAGTTCTGCTACGGAGCACTCATGTCGCGTGAGTCGGTACAGGTTGCAATAAGCTCGGATTCATGCCGGTTCGAGAGGATGACAGCTGACGTCTAGTGGACGACGAGTTGATCTTACTGGGGGGAACATTTCTCGTCAACGTGAGCGGATGTGACTACGCATTGCAGCAGCACTGACAAGCAGGTGTATCATTCTGTCAATACACAGACGGGGGCTGTGACCATGTACGGTTTGAAGGGATCGAGAGTCTTGTGATCTACAGCTTGTCGCGGGTATCTCAGTATATATGCAGAGGCATAAAGCACATATGGATCTGCTTCTAATAGCCGTATACAAGTCTTATGACTTATTTTACTCCAGAGTGTCGTCTGGGTCATATGGTAGGACAGTACTGTATGTGCATCCCCCTAGCCCTTCACGTCCCGCTCTTGCGGTCCACTAAGTCTACAGTCCAGGGCATAACCAGATCTTGGCCTTTATGAGCCTTCACCGCTCGCTCTCCATACCTCTGCAATAACGCCTGCTTCGCCAAACCCCTCTCTCTGCCCGGTGGCATCTTGTTGATCTTGCTCCAGCTCGCATACAAATCGTTTGCCGCTTTCTTGCTAGGCTGCGCGATCATCTCACACATCATCACATCCGCCACGTGCCGTGGCATCTCAATTCCCCCGTCGGTGACAGGCCGCACTAATCGTTCGTACCGCCGTTTCACCTCGGCTTCACCTAGCTCATTGTACACTTTTCCGCCAACACGTGGATCGGCAGTATGTATGCCTATCCGCTCCAATCGACGAGTCAGCGCCCCGACGTCTTGAGCGTCTATAGCTTGTCTGATTTCGTTGAAGGTCGCCTCCTTGGCCTGGGGCGTTTTCTTACTGTCTCCCTTAATAGCATCCCAGATCTGGTCCATGGCTTCTTTGGGCAGCACAATTGTTCCCCCTGTCATCGCACTGTTCCCCGTCACAGCAGCTTTGCTTTTTCCGCCCGGCGCTCCTGTATTCGTCGTTGCAGCTGAACCTGCACCTCCGAGCCTTGCACCATTGCCTTGCTTCTGCAATCTAGCCCACGCTTCCCGGTTCTCCCTCGCTCGCTTCGTATACTTCTTTTTCCTCTCCGCCATTTTCTGCGGATTATCAATCCCAGCTTTCGTCCATTCTCTCAGGTTGTACACTACGTCGTTCTCTTTTGATCGGCGTTTAAGATGAACAATCATTCCTTCTATAGTTTCTGGATCGTACCCTATTTGGCGCAGTAGCGACGTTGCGTGCGGTGCCCGGGGATCGGGGAGCTTCGGGTCGAAAGGGCCTTGATGCGGGTCTAGGGGGACGATTGGAGGATTTTTGGGTGGACGCTGCGCGGAGGAAGAGCTGGGGCCGCTTGAACCGAGAACGACCTGGTATTAAGGCTGACAATTTTGGGTTGGCAACATGTACTCACCTTTGAGCCGTCCGACCGCCTCGATAACCACAATGCGAGACATCCCGTCGTTTTCAGACAAACACACAGCGTAAACAAGTCGGGGTGGAAAAACAAAAATCCGGCCACTTCGACCATTGAGGCAATGACGAATATGGGCCAGTAATCGCTCAGATGGCGGTGATGCGTGCGTGCCAGACTGTCGTCGTCTGCCGTCAGCATTGACACCCCTTGACAACCATGAACTCTCGGGCGAAGCTCACTTTGGTATTGCAATGGTATCCCGAGATCGAAAATCATTCCTAGTATCATCGAGATTTCGCAGCTCGTTGTCCGGACCACCACCCAGACGAGAACGAACAATGCCATCAGGACGAAGACGTCCCATAGCCCCAACAGGTCGGAGACGAGTACAACACCTTCTCCTAACCATCCCCCGTTTGGAACAAGCTAGATGATCAATCTACCGTGTTTGGGGCAATATGGAAGCGATGCAGACATACCACCTGAGCACGCAGCCGGCTCGATCGATCGTTGAGGGGCATTGAGCGGCATCACTCGTGTGTCCAACTGCAGCGCCTGTGTTAGACAAAGATGTGATGGTCAGAATGGCGGAGACTTTTGCTACTCTTGCATTGTGATCAGTATGAGCAAGCGATAAGCCGCCCCTCCTTTGACACGCCGTCGGGGAGACGACCTGAAAGGAGGTCGATCAGGTTAGGACCACTGTGGAAGCAGCCGTTAGATGGCGGCCTTGTCTCATCGTACGCCAAGCACCAGCTGGTAGGTACCAGCATAACATGACCAGAAGAAAAAGTACAACGTGGACGATGCGACAATGCAAGCTCTACTCTGAAGAAACAAACCTGTTATCAGCAACCCGCCCAGTTTTGAACTCTAGACAAATTTCCACACTCACATGATCTTCTTAAACTTCTTCCACATCTTCTTCTCCACTACCAATTTCCGCGCCAACTTGACATAACTCCCAATCGTCAGATCCTTCATCTTCCAGGGCGTAAACCTCTTCAGCGTTTGAAGGTATCGCTCCCTCTCTTCGCCTTCTAAACCTTCTTGGTAGTCCGGCAAAAGGTGTAACGGGATTGGCGGCGGTTGAGCCCACTCTGTGACGTTTGGCACCAGCGTACGAGGTTTGAAGGTCGAGTACTCGATAAGAAAATCTGGGGTAGAGTCTGACGTGGAATCGACTTCGGGCATGTAGAACTGAACGTATCCGAGCGGAGTGAGGGGGTTGTTCTGCCGAGATGGAGAGTGCTTGTTATAGTACCGAGGAAGGTGCTTAAAGACACAATGTGGCTTGTCTTCGTTTTCAGGCAGAGAACAATCGTCCTTGTCCTTGTGGTGACGATGACCGCCTTTGCGCTTGAGGGTGTGGACAGCGTCAAAGTCGTCTGACCGCTCTACGCCGGTAATGTTGTATCTGAATGATCAAGGACGGACATGGGGGATATTATGTGTGACATACGAGAAGACTCGGATTCCTGGTAGATATGTCGGGATCACGCTCGGTGAAACGTTTATCACCGCATAGTCTTTCATCTTCAGCTTCTGAGGACCTGGCATCTCCCCAAAGTCCTTCTTCAATTCATCGCCAAGGGCACTGTTGAACCCCCTTCCTTTGATTTTGTAGCGACCCGACGAGGCAATATGTGGACCGTGCCGCAACTCAGGACCGGCAAAGGCGGAATCGAGAGAAGCGGAAATGTTGGCACGTTTGGCAGAAATTGATGTTTCCTCTAACTCTTGCACGTCAATGAAGAAGAAATGATCAACATTCCTGATCATCAGTGGTGGTCCCAAGAGCGTGAGAAAACGCACATGTGGCCGAAGAGATGCCCGACGATCGTGTCTTGGTATCGTAAAGCCAGATCGCCATATCGGAGGTCTGGAGTAAGTTGGGATTTGGTACCGAGCCTGAGGTACTCACAACAATTGTCAAAGTAGACCCCCATGTGCGGTGGGACATGTCCAGAAAGCCAAACCTGCATTCCTCTATTCCTAAATTCCGCCAGCTGAACCTCTAACCAGTCCATCTGCAGCGCTCCTGGATCGTTTGACCGGTCTCTACAGCCGTCGACCACTGTTGTCAGCGACCTTCCTTCCCTCGTTGACGAAAAACTCACAAGTGTTCGCATCGTACCAGAACAGCGTGTTGAGCGAAATTACGGCGAGACGATCTGGGATGACCTCGACCGAGAAATATACCCCGCGCTCAAAGACGTGTCGATAATCTTCTGGGATGAAATGTCGCCATAACCTGCGAGTTATAAAAGTCAAAGCAATGCAGGTGCCTGCACTCACCTCAGAAACTCCGACGAAACTGCGTTAGGTCCAGGAGCTAGGACGTTATGAGGGTAAATATCGTTGTTTCCAATAGAGGGGACGATCACCACCTCCTTCCCGAATGTCTCTCGAAACTTGTCCACCATCATCGCGTTCAGCTCGAAGATTTCTTTGGGCGTACGTGGTCGATTTCGGTCAATGTCGTGTCTGTTGTCAGTTGTAGTCTATGTGGAAAAAATCGTGGCTCACCTCGCATTGTCCCCTGTCCACACGACAAAGTCGACTTCATCTGCCCATTCCTTCTTGAGCCAATCGAAAGTCGCGTTGACTAGCGACATGGGCGAATCGCAATCGCTGCTCATTAGTACGGTATTTGTTTAGGCGGAGCTGCTCACGATACTCCAGAACCCCACGGGCCCGCGACCTCATCCTCGTCCTTGCTCTTTCCCTTCTTCAGCTCTGCCTCATCGTCTGCTGCCAACCCCGCTCCGACAACCCCCTTTTTCTTCTTCTTCTTCTCCACATCATGGCAGCCAGACTGAAACGTCGCGCCTGTCTTGTAGAAAGGATCCGGGTGGAAGTCGGTGATGTGTAAGAATCGACCTGTCAAAGCTGCACGTGTGAGACGACATTCTTTGCACGACCCAGCAGATGACTCACGTTTCTTTGACACAGCTTTGTCTGCTCGTAGCGGTATTTGAGCATGCTCAGATGCCGCCGTACACGCGGCCAGAAGAAAGGGCAAGAGGGTAAGGTGTCGCATGATGTAGAAAACGGAGAGAGACCGGAATCTGAGAAAGGGAGATTGCAAAGCTCGTCTTGACGTTATAACCGGCGACCTATAGCTGGTTACCAAGTCAGCCTTGTGACTCTGCTCACGCATTCGTCTACTAGACAATAAAGACACGGGCTTGTAAGACAGCTAAATGGAGAGGGGGTAGCTCATACATGCATAAAAAACCGGTGGACAAAGGCCGTACAGCTGATTTGCCCAAAGCTTCTCCAGACTGATGCGGACCTGGCATGCATGTCTCGCCCTGCCTACCGCTGTGCATTTCCTTCCTAAAGGGCAATATGATACATAGGCGTATGCAGTTGAATGGGAGCTCCATCGTCTCGTTGTGACGGATCAACATAGAGTTTCCGAAATCTCATTCAACTGTTCAAAGTTCTCTTCATCCCTCATCTTGGTCGCTCACCATCTTGCTCTTATCTTGTGGGACAAAGTTCCGGCTCCGTATCGACAATTAACTCTTCTCGTGTGATTGAATCAGTGGACCGTTGAATCCAAAATGGAGGTCGACAAAATCGAGAGGGTCGAGGCCTCTAACGGAGAGTCACCCGACGAGATGTGAGCTCAAGCTTGATGTCTGCTTCAGGCCCGAGACTGACCTGCGAGGTCGAGGAAACAGACGAAAGACCAGGATTTCTACTTCAACTTCTACTCGTCCTTGCAAAATCAGTACGTCTCGTGCGGACTGCATCGCAAGGGACACCGCTTCGTCATTCCGCTAATATTGCAGGGCGAATATGATAGGTGATATCAGTCGGACAGGGACATATCGTAAAGCCATCTTGGGTAATGCAGCTGTTGCTTTTCAAAACAAAATCGTGCTAGACGTCGGAGCTGGTGAGTGACAGACGGTTCCGAAGTAGCGGGCGAAGCGAACCTTCACTGACAGATAGGTTCGGGCATATTATCCTTCTTGTCCGCTCAAGCTGGAGCTGCCCATGTTATCGCTCTCGAAGCATCGTCAATGGCCGAGAAGATTGAGATTGTACGCCTTGGATGCACTCGCGTTTGTCGTGAAAGCTGATTCCCAGTTGATCAAGTCTGCCAATGCGGGCAAGACGAATTCACATATCCGCGAAAAGGTTCGGGTCGTTCGGGGTATGGTTGAGAACGAGCAAGTACAGAAAGACGTCCTGAGATCCGGAAAGGTGGACACAATCATCTCTGAGCCAATCGGTGTGATGCTGCTGCACGAGAGGATGGTACGCATGCCGTTTGTCATGCCGGACACGGGCGCTAATGTGCAGGTTGAATCCTTCATCCTGGCTCGTGACCTCTTCTTGAAGCCTGGCGGGCAAATGTTGCCCTCGGCAGGACACATCTTCTTTTCGCCATTTACGGACGAGGCGCTCTTCAACGAGACCGATCAGAAGGTGGGTCCGCCGACAGGGGTATACTGACCGTAAGGCCCAATTCTTCAACGCTACATTGTTTGGTACCGACTTCCGAGACCTGTATCAGATCGCCCGCGACGAAGTGTTCAGTACGTCCAGCTTGCCCAGTCATTTGGAATAGCCCAGCTGACATTCACTCAGGCCAACCGGTCGTCGGCATGTTCCCCCCGTCTTCCCTTCTATCCGCCCCCTGTCCACCGAAATCTTTCGACTTTCACACTGTCACCAAACCCGAGTTGGAAGAATTCTCCATCTCAATCGATTTTGTTGTCTCTCGAACATCCCTCGTTCACGGTGTAAGCCGCTCCGACCGTCAGATAACGTGAACCACTAACTCATTCCAGCTCGCATCTTGGTTCGACCTAGATTTCAACCCGCGTTCTTCAGCTATCCCCCCTAACGCGTTCGACGACGAGGCGACGACACAAGCCTGGGCTTACAATGTTATGCCTCCACCAAATGCCTGGCCTTGGATGCCAAGTACGGAAAATGGCCTGAATCCGTCGCCGACGCCTTTACCGCCTAGAAGAGGGTTAGACGTCAAGATGTCCACCGGGCCCAACGCCCCGCGGTCGCATTGGCAGTTAGTCTTCCAGCTGGTTGCAGAAGTCAAGCTGACATATCAGGCAAGCACGCCTGCTGTTGCCTGAACCCCTAGCGGTGAATAAGGGGGAACGTATCGTTGGATCGTTGCTCTTCAAGGTGAGAGATACGATCTCGATATAATCCACATGCACTAAATCTAGGTGAACGACGCTCGGTCATATAACATCACCCTGGACATTGCTATCGACCGACCGGGGCCTAGCCACCAGATGAACCCACTCCACCGTCGCGCGACTTACGATCTGTCACAACAATGTTTTAAGTGAGTCAATGAACTTGACAAAGCGGGTCGAGCTGATATTAGCTATTCGTACAACCCTGACCAGGCTGCGTCAACGGCTGGAATGGGCTATTAGAGCGGCATGACCGTTGGGTTCTTGCAGGTTGTGTAACAAAAGAAGAAATGGACTTTGACCTTGATCAATTATACATTGGTGTCATCAAGATCACCTTTACATACACGATGCTCCCGTCAGCTCGCTCAACCTCCTTCTTGACGAGTCACGCTGTGTCCTACTCGAAGAGGGGAACGCTAATCCTGCTGATACATTGTCTTCATCCTCTCCTGCTCATCTCCCCTACTCCACCCCATACTTATCCGGCTACTCTCGCCCAGCTGAACCATAGGCAACTGCGGCGTCACGGCACTCCTCTCACCTCTAGTGGCCCATCCAAACGAGGCATCTTCCACCGACCCACCGAACGTAGAAGCCGAGACGGGCGTTACGGCGTTATCTGCAATGTCGGCGATGCCGCCATACGGATCCTCGTTGCCGACCACGGACATTGGCGGTGCGGACGAATCGGGTGAAAATCGACTTTGCTCCGTACGCTCGAATCGTTCATATAGATCGTCATCGATCCAAAGGCTTGGCGTGATGGCTTCTCGCGAGAGCTGGAGTTGCGGGGGGGTTTTACCTTTAAATTCGCGCTGACCACTGAACGACCCTGGTGGAGCAGGATAGAGAGACGGGGAAGAGGACGCGTCTTTGGTGAGAGAGGCGATACGCGGGTGAAGAATTGGCACAGGAGGAAGAAGGTCACATGTGACGGGACGTGATGTGGAGAAGGAAGATTCGGACGAAGGGGTTGAATATACCGAAACGAGCGAACCTTGGGAAGGTCTGGACTGCGTTTGGTTGGGCTGCTTGAAAGCGGGGGGAGGCGCGTTTAAGCTTCCATCAACGCCGATTGAGCGTTGAGGCGGAGTGAGACGTCGGCCTGATGGGCTCGGTGCCGGCACAGGACTTGACGACGAGGCTGCATTACCGAAAGGGTTGGGTGTAGGCAAGAGGTCGGGCGTAGATGGCGATCTGGGTGATACGGCAGCGGTGGTGGCATGTGAAACGGGGACTATTGACGTAATAGGAGACGCTTCAGCTTCACTCCAGCGTTTGAGAAACCTCGCGCTGGGGTAGCCACCATTATCTTCTGCTGAAACTACGCGGGTCAATTCCTCTTCTTTCCCTTGATCATCCGCGGCGTCGATGCAGACGGTATCGTGAGGTCTCATCCATTCCATCCCTTTGTTCTCGACTGAGACGTCGCCGTTATCTTCACTAGCCCTAGCAACTCTTGACTGAAACGCCGCGGCTTGAGTAGCGGGCGACACGGTCACCGCTGCCCCGTTGGGACCGGGAGTAGTGGAAAAGTTCAGCCAGGTCGATAACGACTTTACGCTCTGCCCTCTTGACCTCCTTATCGCTGCGGCCGACCCTGTCCCGCCCAGGTCTACATCACCGCGCGAGCCAGTCGAAGCTCTCGAAAACCGCTTCCCGAAACGTGGTCTTGAGAAATTGACATGAGGGCCTGTTCCAGGGGATGCACCGTCAAACGGCGCCGGATGGGGTTTCGCGAAGAAAGCCGAGATAGCGGATAATCGCGAGGCTGGGCGACTCGACATACCCTTGGATTTCAAGTCGAGTGTCAAGCGGACTTTCTTGCTGAATCCGCCAGTCGCCCAGCCGCCTTCTCCCTCGATAGCGTCGGGACCCCCAGACCCACGTTGACTGGTGGACGACTTTTCGTCTGCTTCTAGCTCGCGGAATCGGCGCTCCCAGTACTCTTCCGTTCCCCCGCTTTGCGCTGAAGAGATCTTTCGGTGCCGTCTGCGGTAACATACCAGTAAAGTGCCTAGAAGGATCAAAGCGAGAAGACCACCTATGATGGATCCAGCGATGACGGGGCTTTTGGCAGGGGAAGATTTGGCCGAAGAGGTCGATTCGGACAAACCGGCTGTTTGGCTCGATACGCCTATGTTCGAAGTGGCGGATGTCGAGGGGAGTAATCTGAATGGGGAAACCGAAGTGGCTGAGCTCGTTGAAACCAGTGGAGCTGACGCGGCTCGCGCGATTGTTGAAGGAGGAGTGACTGTGGAACCCGTCTCAGGGCGTGATGTGGGCGACGGTGGTGCGTTGCTTGACGTCGACGCCGACGTCGTGGCCCATGTCGAAGAAGACGGTATCACCACCGGGGCCGGGACAGGTGATGAAAACGTAGACGCATCAACCGTCTGGTGGGCTTCACCCTGCTTCATTTCCTCTCTACCCGTCTTCGACTCTCCGCCAGCTCCTTCAACAGGCGGCGAGGTGGTACAAGGGTAAAACAACGTTTGCTGGGGTACAACCCTCCCCACGACTGTCGCCTTCGTCTCCACAGAGAAAATTGTGCTCGTAACCGTCGGCGTGAGTGTTACCAGAGAGGTCCGGACTTCAGGCGTACAATTCACTCGACCAGCAGGGCAATCGGTGATAGTCTGTGTGGAGAGGGAGATGAGCGGTTCACCGAGGTAAGTCGTTATTTGCGAGTGGGTTATGGTACGGGTGGTCGAGACTTGCTCTGTGCCGTAAAGCGTCACCGAAGGTTGGAGGGAGCACATTGCGGCGAAGCGATTTTGTAGATCCAGAGGTCCCTATTGAGTGGTTGGGCAGGTTAGTCTGGAAGCCAATATGAGGATGCACACTCAATACAGTGTCATCGACCGAACACGCCAGGCAGAGGAAGAACAGGATAGCGGAGTAAGGACCAAACGATGGCAAAGACACAACCACCATGCTTTGTCCACCGATCCGGCGCAATTACCCTCTTCGAACCTAGATTGACCCTTTGACCGGTATCTTCCTTTTCCCCTAAATCACAAAGGGACCTCAGCGCCTTTGAACCGGTAGTGATGGTCCTTTCGCATCGGAAAGCTGATCTTCGCGAGACCAACATTGGATTAGCGGGGCCATCCTTTGGCCGTAGCCGCATCAGTCTTGGCATAAGTCTATTGGCGAAGCAGCGCCAGACAACGGATATCCGGCGATGCGAGAACGCTGAACGGGCGCTCATGATTCTGGTTGAATTGTGTAACCCAGACAGGCATAGGTACATGCCTCCAACACCCAAGATACCCAAAGCTGGAACCAAAGGAGGCTTTTGTTGATAAGCAATCTAACGTATTCCCGTTCGTACACCCTGCCTTCTCTCCTCAATCCTCACTTTGATCGGCATTTTCCCACGAGATCCGAATTTATTGCTGGAGGGCAGTTCCGGCTTTGCCCATTTTCTCAAGGTGCTTCTTCGAGTTGACCTCGGAAGCGTTCCTGATGGCCCACGTGAGCTCGTATGTCTGCGTGGCATCTTCGTAACCGGAAAGGATGGTGGGTTCGGGTCCACCCTCGATCTGCCGTTAACCCCGGAACACTGACCATATCGACATTAGCATGACTCACGGCGTCGATGAAGTTGTTCATCTCGGTTTGGTATGGGTCATCACCCTCAGTTGAGATGAACTCAGCGGTATCGGAATCAGGTCGACGGATACGGAGTTCGGGGGTTCCGTATGGGTCAGACAGGCTGTAATCAGTGAACATTCGGCGCAGAGTGGTGAATCGGCATACATGAATTGATACTATTCGTTAGCTTGGCCCAGGAAAAGCGCGCTCAGCTTACACCGTCGGCCCAGACTTGAAGCTCGATAGAGTCATTAGTTCCGTGCAGAGAAATACCGTGCATCATCGTGCCGACAGCGCCGGAGTTGTATTTCCTGCTTTGTTAGCTCATTCACTCCAACTGCCAATCCCCCAGCAGACAAAAGCGCGGGCGAGAAGGGCGATTGTGGGACGTACCAAGAAGAGGTGGTGAAACGAGGCAGCCTCGATTCCTCGGGAATCTTGCCCTCATCGATTTGGATCTGGGACAGATGCCCAGGTTTTTCGTACCACTCAACGGCGGTAGCTGAAAGTGTGTCAACGTTGACATCGCCTCCGAAGTATCGAGACAGATCGCCTAGAGATTAGATTGATAGGTTGAGCGCGAAGGTGAGAATGTGTGATATGACCTACAGACGTGGGTACCCTGCTCGATGACCGGTCCCTGGAGGACGGCCTTGTTCCACCAATCCTACAAAGTCAGGTCGTACCCTCGTTGGAATCTGTTTGTGCGCAAGATCCTTACGGGCTTGATTCCAGGGGGGTAGGCCATGATCCATCGTGCGAAAGTGGCCATGCTACTATCAGCCGGAGCTTTTTCGGGTAACATGTAGAGGTTTGCGAGGAAATTCGATCCACTCACACATGTAGGTTGTTCTCCTCAATGATCTTCTTGATCATCTGGACAGCCTTGAGGTATCGTAGGACGTAACTGAAGTCAGCAGTGGAGACTTGCACCCTTCTGTCCTTTGCCGTCCTCCTCTTGCCTGCCCCCCCCTTCCTTCGCCGCCTCTTTTTCCTCTGCTTCCTCATAATCTCTCCTCGCTTCTTTCGGCTCCTCTCAACTGTGCCATGTGACACCACTCACCCAATAGAAATAACACCCTTGTGGTTAGCCGCGAGCCTCCTTGCGACCTCTTTAGCCTCGCCGACCGATTCCTCCCATGGCGCACCGGTGGCAACGGGCTTCTCCAAGAAGATTGGGACGTCGGGGAAGTTGGTGTTGAGCTGGAGCTCAAGGTCGCGGGGGGAGCTAAGACCTCCACGGAAAGCAGGGGGCGTAGCGACGAAGATGGCCCTGTTGTTAACATCCAGACAATCTCTCACGTTTCCGATCGCTGTGTATAGCTACGTAGCCAAACGAGGAAGTGAAAAAGTGGGAACAGCTGAGAATGGTTTACGAACGTAGGTTTGACAATCTCCCCGCTCTGGACCTTCTGAACGAACGCCTTCACATCCGGCAGAATGACGGTGTTCCCATAAGCTTTCGCATTGGGACTGTCGCGCTTCTTTTGCAAAGCCGCCTCGGCGCGAGGCGGGTCGACTTCGATGATCGCGTCGACGGAAAGGCGCGACCCGACCTTCGCTTCAAGTCGCTTGGTCATGTTCCATGGTCCTTCGGTGGTACCGAACATTGCCTGGTCTCAGCGTTATGGTTCTCTCAGCATCGCGAAGGAGCGGGAGAGTCGGAAGAGTAACGAGACGCTTACAAAGCCTGCTCCGATGAGGAGCGCGTGAAAGGTTGTTTCGCTGGACATGTCTGAAGGCTGCCTGTCAGGCTCATTCTCAGCGAATCACGGCCGCTCAGGCATACTGACACTATACACGGAACGCTCTATGGTCTATACAGAGATGGAGAGATGGAAAGAATAGATCGAGGCGAGGCGATACATCTCAATCCCCGTGAATGGCGGTCAGTATGGCCGTCGATGTGAAACTCATTTGGGATTTCAGCCATGTCTCGCAATCGATCGCGTCATATACCCTCAAAACTCGGAAGCTTAGATATCGGATCTATCTTTCATTGCATCATCAGTACATCACAACCGACCGAGGATTATTGTCCACACTGTATATGCATACACGTCCTATATCAAGCACCTAGATCTCATCTGCCTCTGCTCCTCCTCTCATCTACCTCTTCCTCTTGTTGCCCTTTCCTCGAGCCGGTTGAGCCTCCATGACGCGGATTTCGTTTTTGCCAAAGGAAACGCGCTTAGCCTTTTTAGGAGCAGCGGCTACGGCGGGAGCGATATCCGACTTCCTCTTCCGCTTTTGGGTGATAGGTGGTGGTGTGGGCGATTTCTCAACCTCCTCCTCCTCGTCCTCTTCCTCTGACTCTTCCTCGTCCTCCACGTCAGAACCAGAGGAAGGCTCGGGGCCGTCGTCCAATTCAACCTCGTCACCATCTTCGGCCGAGAGAATTAATGCTTCAAGATCCTCCTCTGCGTCTTCGTCATCTTCCTCTTCCTCGTCATCATCAAGCTCCTCGTCATCCTCCTCATCGTCCTCCTCATCATCGGAAGGACCGGCCATGGCAATGAAATCGTCGTCAAGAATAACCTGGCAGATAAGCAATTGCCCTTGCCGACAAAGAAGACGGCCTACCTCTCTGCTGTCGATCTCACCACCTTGGAACCGGATAAGACCCTTGCCCGTCGCTCGCATCTCCTTTCTACTTCTGCATGCAGCCAAAACTGCAGACATGTCCGCTTGCCCAGCGACAACCGCACCGGTTGATGCGGGTGGTGTAGAGACATAGGGGAAGGTGTTGGTAGCCCAATCACGGAGAATAATTCGCGCAGCTCCTTCAAGATCGGCATCACCGTGCTGCGGATCAGCTATGTACAATATTGAAAAGGGGTACGACCTACCTTCCTGATTCGGCCGTTTGCTCGCGCAACAGCCAGAAGGAATGCCTCGACGTCTCCAGCAGTAAAGTAAGGGATGTTGTACGCCAACATCAGGTCTTGCGCATTGGATCGCTTGATAACGTAGTTGGCTGAGAATCAGCATAATGTAACCCGTGCGTAGCAAAACTCACCAAGAGGAAGAACATCCTTGACACGGTCGATCCTTCCCAAGTTTCTCCTGAGCATATCTCCCGTAACTTTCTCCTCCATCTCGTCGTAATCTTCCTCTTCCATTTCCTCATCCTCAATCTCGTCGTCCGCATATTCCCATCCTGGTGTGTCGATCACCCTGACCTTCAAGCCTTCCCTAGCGTTGATCAAAACTTCAACCGGTTTCGATGTAGTCGGTTGGGGGTTCTTTGAGGCGGCGGCCGTAGGCAGGATTGGGGCAACTGGGTGCTGTTGTGCAGAAGCCGGTAGGAGAGCATTGAGAAGAGAAGTTTTACCGACCGACGGGAGACCCATGAAAGCGACGGTGAGCTCGCCATCGGATGACTTGGCCGAAGACCATTTCTTGAAAGCAGAAAGGAGTTCGCTTCGTCCGGGGTAAGGGGATGTGGATGGGCCGACAGGGGAGGGGTTGGACGAGACGAGGTAAGTGTCGACAGGCAAGTGCGGCAGCCAAGCGGCAAGCGTCTCTCTGGGCGCGAGGTCTAGATATCAGTCGTTACCCCTGCGAGGTCCAATAATGACTAACCAATCTTGTTCACGGCCAAAGCGTATTTTCCTCCCGCATCCTTGACCAGCTTCTCGACCCACCCGCTCCTACCACCTTGAATATCCCTCGCGTCCACAACCTGGATCACGACGTCCGCCTTGTCCAAAACATCCTGCAGCGTCGCAAGAGAAGTGTCGATCAGCTCGGGAATGTCCGCATCCTCCTCCTCTTCCTCGTCTACCTCTCCGACGTGGATCGGGGCCGAGGCAGAAAGAACGGAAGATGAAGAGAGCGAAGCGATACCGGGTGTGTCATCCTCTGGCTCATCGAGCTTCTGCTTGTTCGCCTCTCTTCGCGTTTGCTTGTCCTCCTCGTTCTGCTTATCAGCTCTGGGCTCGCATGTTAGGCGCTACTGCATACCCTGCGTTTCTCCTCGGCGAGTTCAGCGAGTACTCGGTCTTTGTACGGGAAGCTGTTAGGAACTCCAGCATCCACTGGCTTTTCTTCTCGATCAGCTGCGCCCAATGCCGCAATCGCGATGCTACTCACTCGACTTCCAGGTTACATCCTTCTTGGCGGCTTTTCTAGTCTTCCTCTTGTGCTCCGCGACTTTTTTGGTGACCTTTGCTCGGTCTCTGGTGTTTTGTCGGTTAGACGTCTCTGCTCATCAGCGCTAGTTCGCAAGACCAAGGTCATTCACTGACTCTTCCTGATTCTAGGCATGTTTTGAGATATAGATGAGTCAAGTGTAAAGGCAGAGGTGTAGCTGGTAGCGTCGAACAACAATTCAAAATCCGCAAAATAAATCTGCTGGGCGGCCATCTCCGCTCTCGCCCACGTGAGCGCCATAGACACTCAACCAAAGACAGCTGCGACAAAACATGCATGCATAGTTCAATGTCCTCATGAAACAGTTATGAGATGAGTAAAGGGCAAGACGCCTGCAAGACCGAGCCCTACGCGGGAGTTGTAAGTGAAGTGAGGCTCGATTCACCGGCAGTGTCCCAGACATCGCGCTTGCAGCATGGCTGCACGCGTCTTTGGCTAGCAGGACATGCTGGCGCATCGTCCTGACAGCCGCGATCCTCTCAGCGTTCCGAGCTTTGTATGACCTCGATCAACATGCATCTGAACGATATAGAAAGTTGTTACGACAAACGCAGGTGCATAATTAAGTTTCGGTTATTGCTGTGTGCTTTGTTTGTTTACCGGCGTCATTCACTCGACGCGAATGATCTTCCTCCAGCATTGTTGTTTTTCACCTATACTCACCTCCCAACCCACCACTATGGCTTCGGCTGCCTTTCCCGCCTGGCAAACAGGTGAACTGGAAGAAGAGTGGGTCGAGTCGTCACCATCACCACCACGTGCTTCTATACGAAAACCAAGCACCCAAGCATCAAGCGAAAACCTCCCTCCTCAAACGGCCGAATCGATCCGGCTGAAACGAGGATCTCTGCGCGCTCTCGGTCATTCTGCACCCAGAGCTCTTCCACCTTCTCGAAACGCTTCCGTCAACTCGGCATCCTCGCCTCGAGTGGTCAGCGGTCACGGTGAAGGACGGGTGTTGAGTGAGAAGCTATCCAACGGTCTATCGGATCTGCCGTCCCCTCCAAGCAGTCAGCCAGGAAGCGACGGGGAAGCAGCCGTGGGCACTTTTCTCGTGAAAGATGGGGTGGACGATGACAGAGGGGCACATCTGGCGAAGAAAGGGAGAGACATGTTTGGTCCAACAGCGTTGGAAAAGATGTTCAGACCACCATCACCTGTTGCCCCAGCTCAATCCACACTGCCATCACCCCCTCCATTACAACAATCGACCTCTCCGACGTCCTCCCCGCCTACTTCATCTTCCGTTCTGCCGTCGACTACGCCGACCGGTCCCCCCTCAGCGGCAGCACGCCGATTATCACACCCTTACGCCCCGCTAAACCCATCGAGATTAAGCAAGTCTGTTACGCCGTCTTCGGCATCATCGTCTTTTAATGGCACGAATCTCCAGGAGGAAGACAAGACTCAAGATGTCGCGGTGCCATATGCCGACTTGTCGCACGACAGTCTCATCGCAAAGGAGCAGCCAGACGATGAGAGCGACGTGGAAGGATCACCAGCTAGAGAGCTGAAGAGCGGCGAGGTAGAGACCGATATGAGTCCTCTTGGTACCGACGAGAAATACCCTTTTACATTCGCAGCTTCAAGGCAAGCCCCAAAACCAGTCACTGCCTCATCCAGTCATTCTACAGAGTTCGCTCCGTCGCCTTTCCATTCAGACGAAGCTTCTCATTCGACTCTTCACAAGATTCCGCAAGGATCTGTTAGACCTGGATTGCGCCTGTTTAGGGGCGCATACGACACTTATACTCGCGAACACCTATCTGCACTGGTGGATTCCATTGCGATCGAAGCTAGCCCATCTCCACCTATCACCTCGCCTACCAACATGCGCCAGTGGAGTTCGGATTCGAGTCGGTCTCGAGGACAAACTGACAGAACGTCGGAGGAATCCAGAGCTGAGTCACAGGATTTGGAGGAAAACGACTCAAGGAGTTCGAAAAGAATGAGAATGTCGCCTGTCTCGCCCGCACGTCAGGCGCCTGGTGTAAGAGATTGGGGGGCGCAGGGAAGAGCGATGATGGCGAGGCTAAGAGCAATGGAGGATAGTACGACCAGCGCGAGCCAGTCTCATTCGGCAGGCAGTCGCACCGGTGAGTGATATGGCGGTCTGATATGTGGAAAGACACTGATAATTCAGCGTCAGAGCCATCTGAGCGCGGACAAAGCGAACCAAGTGTCGATTACAATAATATCCCGCGTTCCCCACCCAAGCTTACGCGGCAGAACCTGGACTCGAATAGAGCCACACACCGCTCTAATCCCAGCACGACCTCGTCGGGATACTTGCGCCGAGCGGAAGAGCTCATGGCGCGGATAAGAGCACAGTCTGTCTCGGTTTCATCGGCGCCTTCGGAAAATCAGTCTGCTACCACCGATTCAAGGATCCCTTCCGGCACATCGAGCGAGTGGGGGATTGCTGGAATCGCTGCGCAGCAGGTCAGGTCTAAGGCGGAGGCTACAAAAGTGCCGAGACGGCGGCTTGAAAGATCGGGAGCTGAACAGGAAAACGAGCGATCCGAGGAGTTATATGGCGAAAATGAAGCCCCAGCGAGAAAGGAGAGATTGGAGGAACGAAGGCCGATTTCGGCGACATCCGGGTCGGGAGGCTTAGGCCAGCCTGAAGCAGAACCACAAGCTGTCGATCACGAGGACCTCAACCGATTCGTCTCGGCCACGACTGCCGTCACTTCCACCACCATGTCCACGTCCTTCGTCAAACACGCCGGACCTCGCGCCCCCACTGCTATGCGCGTGATCAAACCTGATGATCTGGCAGGCATCGTGCCAGACCGTGTGGGCCGAATGCGATACGATCCTGACCTGAATCGATGGGTGAAAGATTGTGCTGGACTCCACACCGTGGATGAGCGGGGCGAGAGCGCCGATGCAAGGACACGCAGTCAGTCGGCGGAAAGCGAGGACGTGTTTGCGGGAATGGAGAGCTGGGGCAGTCGTACTCGACCTCGTGGTGTAATGATGGAAAGCACACCGGTTGAAGCGCAGGAACAGCTGGAAGAGCTTGCAGAGGGGACAAGCGATTCGGATTCAAGCGGAAACGATGAGCATGTCATTCATCACGCCGATACGACGCACATCATTGAAGCTGGATCATCCGTTTCCGACGAGTCGGGGGACGAGCTCTTCGACACGCAACAAGGACCTCGCCCCTCACCCGCGCTCCCCACGTTCCCATCACCTCCACCCCGACCTCAACCGCACCATGCGGAATCGGCCCCGGCAATTATGACCCCCGTCCAACCTCACTTGTCCCTTCCACGACCTATTCGCTCGGCGTTACGAAATGCCAACTCGCTTACTCCGGCAGTCATCAAAAAGACGCAATGGCACGAAAGTGTAACTCCAGCTGGACTGAGTCGGGAAGACAGACGAAGTGTCAGCTTCAGCGATGGGAAGAAGAATGGACGGATAAGAGGTTTACATCCCGGTCAAGGAGATACGACTGCTGAGTCGGATATGACGGAGGGGCCGAGCCGAAGGCACCCTGCGGAGTCCAAGCTGAACAACGTCGATAGCAACCGGGATGGAGATTGGTTCCGTGGTTCTGGGGAAGGAGAGAGGAGCTGGCAGCCTAGTGCGAGGACTAGGCGTATTGAGAACATGTTTGAAAAGTTTGGAGATCTCAGTAAGCTCAATCGATTCTTGGGGAGGATTGTGACTTACAATCAGGCATTGATGAGGGTACGCCTTCGAAACCACCTCAACCCCGTCCTACCGCCGGAACTCTTGTTACGTCGCCCGAACAAGTCACAGACATACACGCCAACGAGGAGCACAGTGACGACGATGACGACGACGCTGACCGTACCGTCCGACCCCTCAGCGACCGATCTCTCAGGACTCGAGGTCAAGATGCTAACGCTACGTACCTCACCGAATGCTCATTCGGTGTCGCGCACGACAAGCTCGTCCAGGTCATAACAGATGTATACGGGAGCGAGCCGTACTGGGAAGGGCTCAAAACCATCGATCTCAGAGGAAAGGCTGTGGACAGCGTAGCAAGGATGAAAGAGTTCTTGCCTGATCTCGAAGAGGTCAATTTGTGAGTCGCTCCTTTCTCTTCAGCCGGACTGCAGCTGATTTCTAGAGCGGACAATAAAATTTCCTACTTGTCGGGTATGCCGTCGTCAATGCGGGTTATGCATATCGCCAATAACCGACTGTCGAGCTTGAGCAGCTTCGATCATCTTCGAACGTTAACGTTCTTGGATGTCTCGAACAACAATCTTGATGAAGTGTCTCGTATGTATAGCTCGGTCTACGTCGGATAGCACTGATATACAGAACTTGCTTGCCTTACAAACCTTCGCGAGGTGAAGCTGGATGGGAATATAATCAAGAGTCTCGCTGGGATCATGCAGCTGGAGAACTTGGTCCGCGTCAGTGCTAAGCGTAACAAGATTGCAAATGTCGACTTGACCGGCGCTACATGGTATGCTTTCACGTGCTCATCGGACTCAAAGCTCACGGCCAGGCCGAAGCTCGAAACTTTGGACTTGTCAAACAACCGTATCTCCAAGATCAGCGGTCTGAGCTCTTTGACCGGGTTGCGGGAGATCGTCCTGGGTGAGTCATTTTCGTCTCACGCGACACATCGCTCACCATCAGATATGAACCGCTTGACGATTCTTTCCTCAACTGCAACACTTCCTTCACTTCGAACCATCCGGATCTCCGATAACGACGTCACCGCTCTCGACTTGTGCAACTTCCCAAAATTGCGAATCCTGTACGCGGATCGTAATAGGCTGAACGGACTCAGGCGGACCGGCGGTGGAAAGAGCAGAATCGAGAATCTGTCTCTGAGGAATCAAACTGGCGAAACGCTGAGATTGCGCTGGACGGAACTGCAAAGTGTGAAGAGGCTGTACCTGAGCGGTGAGTCTGTTGTTACTGCGCGGTGCAACGCCGTACTGAGTTCAGGCAATCCGCTCGTTGAAGACTTTTTCCCATCAGAACCCCTTTCTCAGCTCACTTACCTGGAAGTCGCTGCGTGTTCGCTTACGACGTGGCCGACTGGCTTGTCGAGGCGGATACCGAAGCTGGAGATTCTGAACGCCAACTACAACTACTTCTACGACCTCAACGGGTTGAGGGGTTTGACAAGCCTAAGAAAATTAAGCGTCGTCGGTTCGAAGCTAGGCGAAGGGGGGCGAGGGGCTGTGATGACTGGGTTGAAAGGCTTGAGCGAACTTGAAGAGGTCGATTTGAGGTGTGTTAATCTATCACTGCCGTCCGCATGAGCTAACGAGCAGGATGAACCCATCAACATTAGGTTTCTACCTCCCTCTCATCCTCCCGTCCTCGTCTACAAGCCCGCCAACACACTCCACAGATGATTTCGCGTTCCACCAGAACCCACTCGCAAACGTGACACTGGCGACTATCCGTCCTCCAGACACACCGGCGCCAAAATCTCATCATCCTCGCGCTTCTACGTCCCAACCTAGCGAGGTGGAGTGGAATATTTTGGACGCGCAGTTTAGGAGAAGTTTGCCGGACGAGTGGTATTCGAAACGATTGGTCTACAGAGGGTTGATCATGGCTTCATGTCCGGCATTGAGCATGTTAGATGGGGTCAAGGTGGAGGAGGGGGAGAGGAGGAAGGCTGGAATGTTGCTGGCTGCGGCGGGGGTAGCAGCAGCTTGAGGGTGTCCTTAAGAGCAAAGGGTCACGGACGTTTCGGAAAGGTCCTCCTGTGGACCGCCGCGCGTCGCGCGGCTAAACAAGTGACTGCGCAGTGAAGTGCAGAGAACGTATATCATCTTCCTTGTAATTAATGCACTATGACATCTTGGGTTCAGTTCTCAGCTTGCCGCAGTCGTCTGGAACTAAATCTACTCCGGGGCTAACGTATTTACAGCCTTCCAGGTAACCGCATGGCACACCCTCGTGGTTCAAATTGTGCGACGAGTTCCGATGTTGTTCTCTTTAATGTGCTGTCCGTGACTCATAAACTCAAATGGGTCATTATAGTTACACAACAGGCTACTGAAGATATAGTGATCAATACGCTCAACCATAAAATCCTTGCCGTTACCTGTCTGCGGTGCCTGTCGTAGTAGGGCAGATGGATGGTCCGGGATGTTGACTGACCAATCTGGCATGGTGGGACCGCGGAAGGCGAAACAGCAGCAGTGGCGAACCTCACTTGGGCGGGATGGTCACGACACCATAACAGTGTGCCCTCTGCGCCTTTCCTGATGAATCGGATGTACAGTCGAGGATCGGCCCCATAGGCTCAGATGATTTTTCAGGGCAGGAGTGTTTTTTTCATTTTGTCTTCGAGCGAAAAGCTGAATAGACAATCTGTTCCCACAGGCCGCGCCGTTGCCTCTTTGGTTTGGAAGTCAAGTGAGATAACGCTACCCACCGTTCTCAAATATGGATACCAATTACTGCTGCAAGCATTCCGCCCTAATATGTCCTGCACTTCCTTGAGTGCAATTCGCAGGGCTCAACGGGGAACATCGTGAACGAGGATGCAATATAGATCTATTACCGGAAGGACGTCTATGTTTGGTTGAAATGTCATTTCCTCTGATCGCGGTGATACCTCTGACATCCACGTAGAAGCACCAGATACTTTGTTGTTTTCGGCTGGCCCCCAAACATTTTAACTTGCTATCGTCTACCCCAGGTCTGCTATTGCCACCTCGGTTCATTATCGCCACTACCTCATAATCCGAAGTCCGAAGCGATCCGGCGCGTTTGGTTTGTCCATGTTATCTCCCCTCATGTCACCCTGCCAAGTCAATTGCCATTACAAGTAAAACTGATATTCCTCTAAAGCCCTGATAGCTTCGGCTCTGTCGGTATCTTGTTGTGCGGGTGATTCTGATTGTGGAGCCTTCCCGCGGTCAGACTCCAGACCCGGCGCAAAGGAAGCCGGATACAGGTGAGATAAACTTGCCCGCGGGCAGCTCGTCCGATTGTTCGGTATTCACATGCGTCAACTGAGTTACATCGCGCAGGCATATATACCCCCGGGTCTCGATGTAGATTCGACTGCAATCACCTTCCTTCGACATGGCCCACATGCACTCTGACCTCAAGGATGAGAAATATCCCGGCGAAGAGCTGCCTCACGGTGCGGTCATCGCGGAGGATGACTCGGAGCATCAAGAGTATCTCATGCTCGCCGAAGAGTTTTCAGGAGCTGCGCTACAGAAACTCACGGTGAGTCGACTTGGTCTTGCGAGACTATGACACAATTGACAAAGTAGCGCAAGATCGACTGGAGAGTTATCCCGCAGCTCATCTTCATTTACATGTTGTCGTATATTGATCGCGGCAATGTGGGTAATGCTCGGTTATTCGGGGCCCAGGAAGATACGGGTTTAAGCAACACCGACTGGAACATTGGTCTATCGCTACTTTGTGAGTCAAGTGATGAGTTCTGTGTCTGACGCCCAGTCATCACTTTTGCATTGGGTGGTCTGCCATCAAATATCCTCGTCAAGAAGTATGGGCCCAAAAAGGTCTTGCCGGCCCTTTTGACATGTGTCGGAGCGATTTTGATCGGCGCAGGCTTGTGTCACAATCGCGCTCAGTGGTTTGCCCTCCGAATACGTACGTATACAAATGCTTCTCGCGCGAAGCTAACAATCAGTGCTTGGTCTGTTCGAAGCGGGAATGTATCCGGGCTGCACCTACACCTTGACAACATGGTATACACCTGCTCAAATCCACAGTCGTACTACTATCTTCTATCTCGGAGGCGTCTTGTGAGTTACCGTCACCTTTGGTCCCGGCTAATGTCAGATCTGGCGCATTTTCCGGGTTACTCGCATTTGGTATCGGCCAGCTTGACCACGTTGGTGGATGGCGAGGATGGCGATACATCTACGTCATCGAAGGAGGAATCACCGTTGTCGTTGGCGTGCTCGCCTTGTTCGTCCTGCAAGAGACGCCTGAGCAGACCAAGAAATGGTTGTCAGAGGACGAAAAACGATTCCTTGTCCTTCGGGCCAAATACCTCTACGGTGGCAACAAGATTGGCAGCAAAGACGAGTTCAAGTTGACGGATGTCGCTCAAGCACTGAAGGTAAGTCATACCCATTGTCTCCTACGTCGCGAGCTTACCATCAGTCTATCCATGTCTGGATCTTGGCCTTCATTGCCATTTGCAATACTATCGCCGTATACGGTTTCGCGTTCGCCCTGCCTACCATCGTGAAAAACATGGGGTTCACCGCTGCCAATGCTCAAGCTCTGAGCGCCCCGCCTTACGTCTTTGCCGCATTCTGCGTAGTCGCCTCCGGGTTCTTCTCCGACAGGTACAGACTCCGCGCAGCGACAGTCGTCGTGCCCTCAATCTTTGCGTTCATGTAAGTTTTGCTTTTGTCCGCTAGTAACTTTTCTCACAACCAGCGGAGTTCTGATATGTGTCTTGTCCGTCACACACAAAAATCTCGTTGCACTGTCGTGTAAGCTCTCCCGCGCGACGCTATCAGCCCTCGCTGATAAGACTAGATATCGGCACGTGCATTGCAGCCGGTGGTCTATACTGTCTCACACCTGCTCTAACCGTCTGGTCGGGTCTCAACACGGCTGGCCAGACCAAACGAGCTGCAGCGATTTCTTTGGTCTTCTTCGCTGCGGCCATTGGTGGTATCCCTGGATCGTACATCTACCTGGCCAAAGAAGCTCGTGAGTACTAAGCGATAGGGATAAAGTCGAAACTGACAATCAGCTGGCTATCCGACAGGCTTTGGCGTATCTCTCGGATGCATTGGTCTCGGAAACGTGATAGTGCCTGCTCTGTATTGGCTTTACTGCGGGTGGCAGAACAAGAAGCGGGACAGGATGTCTTCCGAGGAAATCAACCAAAAGTACACACCAGAGGAGCTGGCGTCTATGGGTGATCTCTCCCCTTTATACCGGTACGAGAGGTAATGCGGTGCTTGCAAGGAGTATCAGTCTAGTTTTTTAGCACAGTATGCATTGGGACATGTAGTTTGCCTCGATAAGCCAGATAGCCTGGATTAGCCGGGATTGGCCGGAGGTGCCCGGCTGTATTCTTGCAATAACACCACCTTCATTCAGACATATTGCTTGAGATTCGTTCTTATGTTTGCACATGATCTATCGGGTCTCGAACCTCTAGACAGCCCCGACGACAATGACTGATGAGCCTCCGGCGGCATCCCCGCCTCAAGCTGGGCAAGCAAGAGAGTACCGCTCGAGACGTCAACGGCCGTGTGACAAATGTCGGTATGATTCTTGGTGTGAGGCTGAGATCCAGGCCGTAGGGGCAAGCACCTGTGTGTAATACCTAATCCAGGAGAGCCGTGTATGAGCTGTTCTTCTCGAAGACAAACTTGCACATTCGTCGCTCCGCCAGTGAAAAGACGGAGGAGCAACGACACCCAGCCGTCTAGAACGCAGCCTGATGTCCTGCCTTCGTCGCCTCCACTCGAAGCCGTCGATGCGGACGGGGGTAGCAATACGGTCATAGGAATACTGAACGGGGCCGATATAAGCAACGGAACGCAAACATATGGGTGGGATCATGGCGTGGGGTCGACGTCAACAGGCCTGCCGGGGGATTGGGCGGTCAACCATTCTCCGCAGAACAACAACGCCAACCAAATCTCTCCTTTGACCGCGCTGGAAGGCTTCCCTGTGAGCCGGAAGCCTTGACCTATCTGACCGGCAGTCTACAGTGGGGTATGATGACGTTTGGCGCGCGCTTTTCAGACCGGAAGATGCTATCGAGGTGAGCTCTCACGGGCAGAATCCTGGTCAAGCATTAATGGAAGCCGGCTACACAAGCCACATCGTTGGAACTCGAATCTGGCGACGACGTCGAATCGCATTTTCTGGGGACCGGCACTTTTCGCGGGTTGACCCTGCAAGAGATAAACAGGGCGACCGATTTTAATCCTACAAATGGACCTGGCACGGTGCAATTTCGACAAGTCTCGGCAGACGAACGGTTCCCCGTCTATTTTGTCCGACACGCGGCGTTACAATATGGCCGCGCACCTCAATCTGGAAAGGCAGCCTGGGACGGGGTCTGCAGATTGTGTCGGGATCTAGGAAATGAGACGTTGACGAGAGCATTGTCAATGTGAAGTTACCTACAAGATCACGCTGACTGCCAGTCTTAAAAGCGTCTGGCTTCCGGCCATCCCGTTCATCAACTACCCCCAGTTTGAACAAGCATGCCGCGGGGTAGAAGGCTTTGGACCGGTACCATACGCACTGCTTGCGATGTTGGTCGCACATTCCGCCTCGTATTCCTTAACCTTGCGCCCGCTTCATAAACCTCTATGGGCTCAGGTTATCAACGCGATGGATGCAGAGTTTCGGCAACCGAGATTACGGACGATTCAGTTAACAATATCAATCTTGATGAGCCGACCAGGAGTCAACTTTGGCCAGAGCGATATACACCTTTCAAGGGTTGGTCAGGTATGTTTCTGTGCTGACAGTAGGCGATAGGAGCTGGTCATGTTCTCGGCCTTCACCTCGACCCTTCTCAGTGGTCATTACCTAAATGGGAGAAGTCTTTGCGTATTCGGTTGTTCTGGTTGATGATGTTCCACGATCGGATCCGTTCTTTATTGTTAGGAAGACCAAGCCATCTGCCGAACAATAACCACTCGACACCTATGCCTACGGTGGAGGACGCAAGATGGGTACAAGATGACGCTTCCGGGCCGATAGAGCTCGACGCGAGCCACAAAGCCAGTCTTGAGACTTTCGTTGCCAACTGCAAGCTGGTTCCGATCGTTGATAAGTACGCTTAGTTGCTAAATACGCTGATGCGAAGGATCATAGAAGGCTTCATGACCGTCCAGGCCGCTCGCCAACCGCTGAGCCACGTCGCCAAGATAACTCTGCTAGACTCAGTGTTAGAAGACATAGCAAGTCTGGAGCAAAATCTGCCCGAGGCAATACGGCGCAAAGCTTACAACGACGAGCGTGTCCTGTATCCGACCGGTGTCAGTGAGTGCACGTTGAGACAAGTCTTTATATCCTAGGATCTTTTCAAATATCAGTGCTTGGTCTATCTGCCATCGTACACCAGCTTCAACTCGACTGTATCAGGGCCCAATCTGTCGCTGCCCTCGAGTCGGTATTGACGACGGCATTAGACACAACGAAATCAGCAGTCCGGCTAGTGACCGGATTATCTCCTCTGGATCGAAGCTTGTTCTGGATGCCTTGTACGTGGAACACTGGATTTGACTCACACCAGATACATTCCACCACATGTCAAACATCGGTTCACTGCTTTTGCGAATCATCATTTTGTCTGGTAAGACCAACCCTGCCATGACGACGGAAGCGATCACTCTCGCCACGGTCTACTGCTCGACTTTGGCTCAATATCACCAAGATGAATTGTGGGACATGGCAGAAGAGACATTGAAACGCATGGCAGAGCCTGCTTTCACCACTGGAAGGAATATCGTACAAGCGCGAGAGATATACACTATCATTGCCATCGCAATGGGCTATCCGAGTGACGGTGAGTCGGCTTCGGTATCCAGCTCAAATCAGTTTGGCAACAAGCGAGCGGAGACCCGGTTTGGTCTGCTGATACGCTCGATCCCCACATATGGACCAATATGGGGTTGTCATGGTTTGACGAATCAGGTTTGTTCAGTTCGAATTCGGCCAACGAAATGGGCCGATAACATTCGGAGAGTTGCCCGCGGTCAACCGGGTATGTGCGGCGCGCAACTTGCCCGCAGCTTTAGACGACAGGTTGTAGCGTGATATATGTACCGGTAGGGATGGTTTTGTATGCATAGAATCTATCAGTAGCTGTACAATGTCCGACTTTGACTTTAGCAAGGCGTTCCCCAACACACCTGTCGTTCGCGATGCACTGTAGGTTTTATCATAGCAGCGAGAGCCATCTGACCTCTAGACTCGCTGATCTCGCGATCAAGCCATGGGACAAAGGCCATTGTGATACCTTCTACGTTGTCAATGCGCGGGTCATCGATCCGAAGGAAGGGAAAGTGATGGAGGGTCAGAAGACGATCAAAATTGAGAAGGGCAAGATCGTGTCGGTGGACGATGTGACAAAGATCGACGCAAACGCATCGCAATACGATGCTGAGGGGAGATTCGTCTGCCCCGGTCTGATCGATGCGCATGTACATGTGACCGCTGTCCCTGGTGTAGCCGTGAGTCTATCGACGGTGTCCTACCCGGTTACTTCTGACAGTAGACCATGTCGGATCTCGTCAGATTACCAGAACAAGTGATCGCCTTGCGAAGCACGTACATCCTCAAGGGTATGCTACAGCGCGGTTTCACTTCCGTCCGGGATACAGGCGGAGCGACAAAATTCATTGCGGACGCCTTGAAAGAGGGCCTGGTCGAAGGTCCGCGGTTGTTCCAGTGTGGTAAAGCAATCTCTCAGACGGGCGGTCACGGTGATCTGTTCCCAGGACAATCAGGGGGTGACGGGGTTGGGTGTTGTGGTGGGAAGCACGCCGCATATGGTCGAACAGCAGATGGAGTCCCGGCATGTTTGAAAGCGGTCCGGGAGGAGCTCAAGCAAGGTGCCGACTTTATCAAGATTATGGTCGGTGGAGGTGTGTCGAGTGAAACGGATGCGATAGATACGGTCCAGTACACTGCCGAGGAGCTCAAGGCGATCACGACGACGGCATGGCAGATGGGCAAGAAAATGGTGAGCTCTACGTGTGATGTTACTGACGACTAGTGTACCGCTCACGCATACACTGTCGAGGCTATCAACCACGCTATCGACAACGGTGTCAAGGGTATCGAACACGGCAACTTGCTGGATAAAGCTACTGCTGAGAGGTGAGGCAAAGTGCCGTGAAGCCTGCTCACTCGTAGAATGGCGAAAGAAGGAGTCTACCTCACACCCACCCTCTCTTGTTACGGTATCATGCTACGGAAACCGTTTGAAAACTTTCTCAGCCCCGACTGTCGAGACAAGAGTGTCGAAGTCATGCAGGAAGGTCTCACCGCTCTGAAAATGGCCCATGATGCTGGAGTAACAATCTGCTATGGATCCGATCTACTCATCTCCATGCAAGCGTGTCAAACAGGCAAGTCGAGACGCAGGGAGAGGCGCTGTGCTGACCTATCAGAGGAGTTCTCAGTCCGAGCCACCGTTCTCGATTCGCCAACACTCCTCCGCCAGGCTACAATCAACCCCGCCAAAATGCTCGGCAAAGAGGGCATCCTTGGTGTAGTTGCAGCGGGTGCGATGGCCGATTTCTTGATCCTGGATAAGAACCCGTTGGAGGACATCACCGTCCTGGACCGACCTGAACTGTACCTGAAGGCAGTCTTCAAAGAAGGCAAGCTAGTCAGGGGTGAAGCGATTTGAGTCGGGAGCTTCCCGTCGTTGAGTTAGAGTATTGCATAGAATTGTTCAGCATCATGCAACTATCACACACTTCCGTCAGCATACAACATACCTTGTGTCAGCTTGGCTAGATTCCAATGAGGGCGTTGTGACGATAGAACTGAAGCCATAAATATTCTCCAGCAGCCACTGGCAAGTGTTAGCCGTGGATAGGTGTACATGGGGTATGTGCCGGTGCGGTGTTAGGCAGTGAATCTGACCACACGCACGACTGTTGTTCCATTGCATGTCCACGACGAGTTTTTCCGAAAGTTTCCGCACCCCAGTCACCGGGTTAAGCTAGATCTACATGTACGTGACCATCGCCAGAGCATGTGATGTCAACAAGCTTGGACAACGTGAGTCGGCGTTTCTCCAGCCAGTCGAAAGCTGGCCGCGTGCCTGGGCTAGTAAGATATATCGAAGCTTGACGGCTCAGCACTTGCCGCCAAAATTCGGCTGCCGCTCTTACTCCACCAACTTCGACAAGAGCTGCCAAGTACGGAATCTCGTTATAAGTGGGATCTCCGGGATCGTAAAAGGCACTATATTGAGGCCTAGTTCGTAATTAAGAGGTGGCATATTCCGGGGTCACCGGCTCATGCAACGATGGTAACCGGAGCTTGACACTAGATAAGATACGGGCAATGAAGCAGAGGCAACCGAATCGTCGCCCACCATGCTCTTGTTCGACTTGTACATTTTCGTCTCGCTCCTATTCGGGTCGGCCTATGCTGTTTCCATCGAGCGCCGGCTAGCAAAGCCTAACGATGATCCGTTCTATACCCCTCCTGCTGGCTGGTGAGCAGAATTTCCAATCGGCATGTATGCCACATTGCTCAGACCCAGGGAATCAAAGCAGCCAGGAGAGATCCTAGCCACCCGTAAGATCTTGGCAGCGAGTTTGGGCTTTCTGCCCACGGCTTCCATGACATCCTATCAGCTGCTGTATCGGACACAAGACCAATATGGGAACCCCCTGGCCACTGCCACAACGATATTCGTCCCTCTTATTCACAGCAAGGATACCTTGGTGTCTTTCGCAGTGGCTGAGGACTCTGGAGTCAATAGCTGTGCACCATCATATCAGTGTAAATCCAGCCCCATTGCAACGCATACTGATTCCAGATCGCTTTGGCTCAGACAGCTCAAACTTGCTTGCACAGGCAGAACTTGTTTTGATTCAGATTATTCTGTCTCAAGGTACGCTGGTTATTTCGCAACCTTATACTGACGCTCGGAGGTTGGATCGCGACAGTCGCAGACTACCAAGGTCCAAACTCGGCTTTCAGCGCTGGTCGCCTGGAAGGTAGAGCTGTGCTAGATAGCGTTAGGGCTACTCTTGCCTTCTCGACCTTGCGATTAGCGAAGGATGTCAAAGTCGGCCTTTGGGGGTATTCTGGTGGCGGTATCGCTATGGGTTGGGCTTCCGCACTTCAACCTCAATACGCCCCCGAGCTCAACATCGTAGGAGCAGCCCACGGCGGGACTCCGACCAATCTGACCGCAACCACCGAGTTTCTTGAAGGCACGTCGGGTGCAGGATGTAAGCAGAGGGTTTGTCGTTTATATCACAGCTGACCCTCAGTCGTAGCAGTCGCTCTGCATGGACTTTCAGCGGCATACCCTTCATTCTCAGCCCGTTTGGATGAAGTAGGAACAGCAGCTTTCCGCTCGGTCATCGACTATGTGACGGAGAAGTGTGCTGTCGACGTCGTGCTCAAATACCGCGACACTCGGTTCTTCGCACCAGGCGTCTATTTCACCAACAGCGACACCATTTTACAAGATCCACCAATCCGCGTGAGCCAAAGCACAAATGTACCCCAACTAATCATTCAGTCCGTTCTCGATACACTCAATTTAGGCGAGGGCGGGTCGGCGGAGACCCCCTCTGTGCCTTTGTTCATTTACCACGCTCGGAATGATCAAATCGTAAGCGCATTGTTATCTTTGACCTGATCGGCAGATCCCGTACGGCCCAGCAGAGCGGATGGTCAACAACTATTGCGCGAATGGCGCCACTGTGGAATTCGTCACGAACAACGATAATGGTGTTGGGCACATCGTGAGTCTCTGCAAGTGAGCGGCGCTGAGACCTTAGTTCCAAGAGGTTTTGATCATCCCCCGCGTGATAGCTTTCCTGAGAGACCGATTCAGTGGCCGGGCGGCCTCTGGCTGTGTTCGGACCAACGTCGGTGTTGCATCACTAGTTGGCATGCTGAGCGAGGCTCAGAGTCTCGGCTTGGGAGGCTTGGCACCTCTGCTCACTGCCGCGGTCGGCGTGTTCCAAGCATTGCCACCAATTTAATCAGATTCGGGGACTAGGGGTTTATCAGTGGCAGAAGTCAGTGTCATCAAAAGCGAATCGATCTTCCTCTGTCTTATTGGGCGGGATCCGCGAGGACGCTGCCATGCATATCATATTGTACACAGGAGACCAAGAATAGATCCTGAAGTGCTCGTTCCGGCAGTCGCATCGATGCGGGCAAGACGTAGGCGCCGGTAAGAGCGTGTTCATGTATCGGCCATATCCGAGACCACTTGCCGCCGCTTCACTCATTATCAGTTGACCTTCCACTCGATATATCACAGAGTGCATCAAAGTATCAATATGTACTTTCGACAAGATGACCGACTATACTCCACTGCATATCAAGACCCCCTTGGAGTACTCAGAAGGACTCTCCAGACTAAGCGGTCATCATATATGGGTGAAACAAGAGTTCAAACAAGTCACGGGTTCCTTCAAAGCGCGAGGGATAAGTCGCGCATGCTGGGAGGCCAGGCAGAGAATTGGGCCAGACGCTCATGTGGTGATCGCCTCGGGTGGTAACGCAGGGCTCGCGGCTGCCAACGCTGCTCGCCATCTCGGTGTCAAGTGCACCGTATTCGCTCACAGCTCAACGGAGCCAGCAATCTACAAACGGATGGAACAAGACGGAGCGACTGTGGATCTCTCGCACGCCGGCTGGGAACAAGTTGATGCGGCAGCTCACAAGTTTGCCGAAGCCGAAGCCAACCGCGCATATGTTCACCCTTTCATCGGCGAATCCGTTGTCGTGGGTCATGTTTCGCTCGTCGATGAAATATACGAGCAACTACCTCTCGAGGCGGCAGAGAGGCAATTGCAAGCGGACGGCCCAGATGTTGTGACTTGTGCCGTCGGAGGCGGAGGTCTGATTAGGGGTATCATGCGAGGTTTGGACGAGAATGCCAAAAGGATGAACATCCCATCAGCTCATCTGGTCGGAATACAGACACTGGGAGGGGACGCGTGGGTCCGGAGCTTGGAGACCGAGGACGATTTCGTCACCCTCGATTCGCCATATTCGATCGCCAACAGCTTGGTTTGTAAAGCGAGTTCTACAGAAGCCGTCCGCGACGCCCGACATTACGCATCAACGGGACACGGCGGGATCGCACCAGATGACGTAAAGGGGAGAGCCGGTACTTACCTCACCGTCGTCCGAATCGATGATGCTCAAGCTGGAGCAGCTGCATGGAAATCTAGTGAAGCGTACGGCCAGCCGATAGAGCTGTCTTGCGGAGCTGCCATGGTACCTGCTTATCAGCCGGCAATCCTCGATGTAGTGCAAGGCAAACTCAACACGACACGACCTTTGCACGTAGTCTTGGTCGCTTGTGGGGGAAGCAGAGTGGACGAGGAGACCAATCAGTGGCACAAGGAACAGTTTGGCGATGGGTATGGGGATATTTACGTGGATGGTCGCAAAGTGGCCCTGCGCAGATCTATGGAATATTCATGTGCATAGACGAAAATGAGGATCAGAATTATGAGGTCTGAAACTCCGATTGGCTATAAACATCGATCACTCGGTAGATTGATGTCTCGTACTGATACATGCTCGTACGAGTTGATGCATCTATGCAGCACTGGGGTGACAACGTGCGGTAAGGGTTGCCATGAGGAGTCACGTGATATCATATAGGCTTAAAAAGGTTCCGAGACAGACTAAGTGATAACGCTGTACACACTCTCGTGTGTAGCTGTAGCACATATACCGGTTGCATCTGTTGTTTTGTCCTTCTTGCGGGAGCAGCACTGCTCTGCGGTTGAGTCAGCAGTAGGAGATGTTGGAGGGTTCAAATAAGATCCTTAGCAGCTTTCCGTCAATGAGATACTGGATCAGGTGAATCAACGTTCATTGTTCACTTCGCTCTTTCACAGCCCTTTCCCACGCAGATCCACAGACAAGTCCCACATGCAGGCCCCCGATAAAGTCCTCGTCTGCGACGTACAGCTGTCACACCCAGAGCGAACTGGCAACGGTCCGCCGTACTTTCGGGATTCCCCTCTGCAGATCCTTGGTCACGACCTGGCACTCATCCTTCGACATGCCAGCGAGATACCGAACATCTTTCTTCCGCTTCCACAGAGAGGAGGGCGGCAACAAGACGTGACGGCTGTGGGATTGATAGCTCAAGTCGCCTTCGTCTTCACTTCGTTGCTCGTCACGGCGGTGCTCATTTGGGCTTTCAGCGTCGGTTTTCCCACGCCGATTTTGGCGCTGGGACTTTTAATCTTATCCGTCAAAGGTATCAGCAGACTGCAAGGAACACTTCGTAGACGTACAACCGACAACTTTGATGACGAAGCTTGGCTATTGTGAGACAAGTCTTGTTCTGGGAGATGAAAGCTAATCCAGTGTTAACGGCGTGGGAACTTCAACATCCGGTCTACAGCTGATCCTGGACGATTTTCATCGCGTCTTCCACCGCCAGGTAACGGGCATCCACAACAAGACCTACGGCATGTTCTGGGATCTGGTGGAATGTATGCTGCAGAGGGATCTGCTTTGGCCCACAGAAGACGTCAGAGTTGGGTACCAGGTAAGGGCGTGAACCAAACAGAACGTTGTCGTTACTTCAACCTGACTTTAGACCATATGTCGATACATCCGGGACCCCGCCAAGAACAAGGTCGTCCTCATGGCACACAGTCAAGGGGGGATCATCCTTTCCACTTGGGTAGTGGGTACCCCTCGCAATATTCGTAATCATATGAGAACTCCGCTGAGACAATAGGACCAGCTGCTCGCAGACTTCAACACCGACGATCTTCAGAAAGTGGAGATTTATACTTTCGCATCGGCAGCCAACCACTTTGCCGTACCCTCGACCACCACTCCTTCTGGAGACAAGCGCTATGTGTTTGGTATCGTGGAGCATTTCGTGAACACGAGAGACTACGTTTCGCTCATCGGTAAGTTTGCAGTCTGCTTTGGCTTCAAGCGGCCCGACTGCGTCTTGCTTATGAGTGCTCATCACAGGCCTGATTGAGTTTGCACCTGCGCCTCCAGAGGGTACTGTTACCGGCGAATTACCACCCAAAGCTGCCGAAGGTCGTTTCGCCGGGAGGATTTTCAAGCGTGTCGGACACACCGGACATTTGTTGTTGACCCATTAGTACGTAAACATCTACCCTGCAGACGTCGGCCTTAATTTAGCTCGCTCACATGCTGTCCTTAAACTGATGATTAGCCTGAAGATCGATGATTCGTTCCTTGACCATCCTACTGCCGAGAAGTATAGCCAGCTCTGCAAGTATAAAGGTGGAAATCGGGCTGCTGCGGAGCCGCGCATGTGGAAACACACTGAACAGACGGCCGTACCAGCAGTACTTGCGCACCCGATACCCGAACCAGCTATATTACTTTACCCTTGTAGGTAGGACGGGATCTGACTATCGTGCTTCGGGGCTCACGGGATGTCGTCCCCAATTGAATGTGTACATAGGGATGAAAGAGTGACTTTGCTCCGTCAATATCGATGCCAAATTATCCAGTCCGGTCTAAGAGCTTCTTCCAGACATGGCTATGACCATGCGCCAACAGTGTACGTACAATCAACCCACTGCGTCGGTATCCGGTACAAGAATGTTCCACAATTGCCCGGATGTAATCACTTCTTCCCCGTTGTCACATGCGCGTTCAAACCGATGTCGCGGCCCGCCGTGCCCTCCTCCTCGGTCCAGCCCTATACCATAGGCACAATGGGACAATTGAAAACCAGTGATTCTTGGCATAACCCAAGAGTGCGAAGCTTTGTCGGACAAGTCTAGCTTCATCGGAGTGGAAGGATTCGGACGGTCCGGCCCGCTGTTACCGGCACAAAGTCTTGCCGTCATCAACTGAATGCGGTCTCCAACTCGTGCTTAGATGCATTCACCCGACCATCTCCACAATGGTCAACGTTATCCGACATGTCGAGCAACAAAAATCGCGAGTGGGTCGACCCGGACACAGGGCATCGAGTCGTACGCTTGTCAAACGAAGCGGGCAGTTCAAGCTTGTATTTCAACTTCAACGGGTACACTCCGGAGGGAGACTACCTTATCATTTCAACCCCCAGCGGGCTGGATAAGGTGCACATGACGACCCTTGCTGTCGACCCGGTACTGCGTCTTGCTAGCCCCTTCAAGCTCCTCTTTGTAGGTCTCAAATACCGCCGAGCGTATTACCAGACTCTGGACGACAATGCGATTCATTACGTCGACATTGACAATGGCAATACGGTCGAGATCGCTCGAGTCGGTCGAGGCGATATCCAGAGCATCAACTGTGACGAGACTCTACTTGGGGGAGTCGAGACTGATCCTGACAACACGTCCGAGATCCTGAAGCTGTTTGAGAACAGGGACAAGGCAACGGATCAGTTTGATTACCGGGCAAACTGGCCAGACGGGACCCCAATGTCATATGCCGACGCCAAAGAGGTGCGGTTGAATCAAAGGCTCGAGGCAAAGGTGCCGATGAAGATGTTTGTTATCAACACGGAGGACGGAAGTCGGCGGGACGTTTACGGATCGACGGATTGGCTTAATCACCTTTTGTTTTCGCCAACAGATCCGAACCTTTTGATGTGAGTGGTGCAAATCAATCGTCTTGCTGATAAACAGGTTTTGTCACGAAGGAAACTGGCATTGCGTGGACCGCCTTTGGCTGATTGATATCGGTACGGAATCTGCCAAACCGGTCAAAATCCATCATCGCACAATGAACATGGAGATCGCCGGTCATGAATGGTTCAGCCGCGACGGAAAGACCATCTGGTACGATCTACAAACACCCCGAGGCCAAACGTTCTACGTCGCCGGGTACGACATTGCGTCAGGTCAGCGTAGATGGTATCATGTCGAGGACCGCAATCATTGGTCGGTCCACTACCACTCTTCTCCAAGAGACGACTTGTTCTGCGGGGATGGAGCCGACGAGGAGATGGTGGCGTACGCAAAAGACGCCAAGTGGTTGTACCTGTTCGAACCGAAGAATATCCCTGACGTCGCTGGGCTAAAGGCGCCAGACTCGGGTGACTTGGTCCGACCGGGTTACTTCCAGACCAAACGGCTTGTCAACATGAAGAACCAGGATTACAAGCTCGAACCGAACGCACAATTTTCGCCCGACGGGAAGTGGGTCGTCTTTAGGGGTAACATGGAGGGGGAGATCCATACGTATGCTGTAGAGCTATGATGATCGAGATGATATTGACGGCTTTATGCTTCGGTTTGCAAAGACTAGTTTGCTCACGACACTCACATTCCGCGCCGAGTGTATGAGCGGTTGAAGGTGTTCGGTTATCGCTATCCGATCAAATATGATCGTACGAGGCCCTTGTCGCCGGTCAGTAGATAGCGACATGCGGTCAGATAGCTGACAAATGAACATCCCTGAAATGTAACGAGTATTAGATAACATATGGGGACCGTACAATCGTTCATTTGAAGTAAAGGTTGACTGTTAAGCAAAGACCACCACACCGCTCATCCCCGCTATTCTACATCACCTCACGGCGCTGAAGAAGCGCAGGATCAGTCTCGCCGGTCCTGGTCCTCTCCTCGTTGAGTGCTTTCTGCGCATCTGTGACGTATGACCTGAACCTCCACGGCTTGATCTTCTTTCGGAACATCTCGTCGAGTTCGTTTGCGGTCCTTCGCGAGGTATCAGGGATGATGAAGAATGAAGCGACGACGAATGGAGTGGATAGACCCGCGTAGAAGAAGGCCGTCTTGAGACCCCAGTTGGCAGCATTGGCATTGAGCATGTACGGACTGAGTTTAGCGTGACCTCACGACACACTCACGTAGCCGTGTTGAATACTAATCCTAGACAGACTCCGCCGGCGGCAGCGATACCAGCGGTCTTTGCGCGAAGACGAGAAGATCCCGTCTCCGCAACAAACGCCCATCCGAGGTTTCCGATCAAAGTCGAGGCCAGACGCCACATCAGAGAAAAGAACAGCTGACATTAGCGTTGTCGTGCGGCCGTACTCACCACGAGTTGGTTGACAGCGTGCGATTTGTTCGGTGCAAGACCGATTCCTCCCACAATCAAGGTGAAGCACCAAGTCGCGACGACAGCAAAAAGGAACAGCATTCGTCTTCCGATAAGATCGATCAAGCTTGCCTCGATCACAGTTGTAGCAAGGGCCACGAGCGCTAGGAGCAAGGAGAACAGGAAAGGGTCCGCGAAACCGGCAGTTTGAGCGAAGTAAGAGGCGTAACTCGACAATACTGCGAGACCACCGAGTTGTTGAACGCAGGCGGGCCAAAAGGCAATCAACGTTCGGAACTGCAGTTAGCGTTGACTATCTTGTGCGCTCACCCCGTTGACTCCGATGAAAACCTCCTTGACATTGGCCAGCTCTTGCAAGAACCCAGTGCTGTCCCCATCAATCTGTTTCTGGTACGACTTTTCCTTTTCGACTGTTCTTCGAATGAGATCATAGTGAAAGTCGACATCGTATCCCTTGATCCCTCCGTTGAGTCGACGAATGATAGCTCTGCCTCTTTCATGTTGTCCGTGATTGGCGCACCAGTAAGGAGTCTCCGGAATGTAAAGGTACACACCAAGCATGATCCCAATCATAGCCCATTCAATGTAAATCGGGGTAAGGTAGTTGTAAGGCGACCTGTCGTTCATGACTTTGAGGGCGAGCGAGGAACACAATTGCCCCAGTCCGTACCTGTGGTTAGGCCATGACGTTTGAATCACTTACCAGAAAGAGTAGAAGATCAGGAGGAAACCTCGAATGCGCGAAGGGGCAAGCTCGGTAACGTACATGCCAGTCATAAATTGGACCGATCCGACACCTAGGGTCAACATTGCCATATCGCGAACGTACCAAAACCGGAGAACAACTTCGCGACCAGCCAAGTCTTCCAATTACGTCCAAAACTCTCCATCGCGACCGCGATGACAAGTGCTAACCACAACGTGTAGAAGGCGTATTTACGACCAAATCTATCGGCGATGCTGCCGTTAGCTGGGAACACGGGCGCAACGTACAAATGCTGGGACAGCATGCCGAAGCCTTGACCGGCGCTCTGAATACCACCCCATGCCGCCAGAACATCGGCATCGAGGATAACAGCACCGGTCTTGCTGCTAATTGCGGTTCCGTATTGCTGAACAAATCCCTTGTTGGCGACTGCGATCAACGACAGGTGAACGGTTGGACTCACTGATATTGCCGGTCATTGAGATTTGAAACCCGCTGTTAGTCAGCTCCATTTCACCTCGCAACCTACTCTGCTGCAGCCGAAAAGGCCGCAAATAGACACATGAGTGCGACCTTGTGGAAAACGACCCATGTTTTCTTGAAGGGCAAGTCTTCAAAAGGTGATTTCATAATCACGTCGTCCTCTCCGCCATCCTCGACATGCTTGATATCGGCCTTCTCGTCGAGATCGACCTGTGGTGCAGCGGAAATCACATCGTTGTCGCGAGCTTGTGGGGCCATCGTGGTAGATCCCGGGGGATAAAGATGATAGCGGGGCAGTCCACACTAAAGTGGGGCCTAAGCTTATAAGCTATGGATTCATCGGGGAAAAGCTGGTCCGTTGCAATTGTGACTCCATATGTAAGCAGGGCCGCGCGGGTGATACAATTGTTCTTGGCGTCATCGGGACAGCTTTCTTGCGAGCAACTGCGAAGATTGGGTAACAAATGAATGCTCATCGGTGTTCCTGGTCCGACAGTTCGGACTAAAGAAACCATCCGGTCGCCACCGGCGCTTATAACCTCTCATCTGCCGTTGGAATCGCTGAGGCCAGCTGATACCGGCGTAGTGGGTCATTCTCGAAGTAGCAAGTGGGCAGTTATCCAGCGGTGTATAGTTATTGCGCCAGTAATGCCAAGAAAAAATGCTCGAGTCAGAGACTATGTCTACTGGCGGATGACCCTTGCTTGGTGGTCTTCATTCCGTTCGCTCCTACGTCACGTTCTGTCGTGCGTACTATTAGAACAGCCACCAATACTTCTCGAGACGGTTGCGACATCTACTCCCCTACCGTGGAAAGGCAACCACAGCTCGTAGCAAACCTCGTCTACCAAGCCAAATGAGATTGATTGAACATACATTACGCTGTATGCAGGCATGGTTTCTCTTTTGACCGAGGGAAATGGCGTTAAATCAGGCTAAACCGCCCTCTTCTGTCGAAAGCAAGGGGACTACTACGATCGCTATTGTCCCCCTTCATCCAGCGTCAATGCGAAGGTGATGGTCGTTGATTGATGAAGCCCACTGGAATATGTTGCAACACGAGCTATTGGTTCGAGGCCCGACACGAGCTATATCGCGTCAAATGCGTCACGCGTGGGATCGGCCTGCAAAGGAGACACATGGCGCTTGTAGCGCAGTGAGACGTGACAGAGAACTTGAAAAGCCCGCGATGAAGCATTCGCGTCTCCGGATGTATGCATGTTTACAGACTCTATACTACCATCAAAGTTGATATAGCAGATATCTGAATGAAGCATAGCCGGCACAAGGCGATGCGATTCGAGAGGATGTTATGAGTTACCAGACAGATGAGGGAGACCGTCCAGGCCCCTGCGAACACCGCCTTTGTTGAAAGCGGAGGCTATTCAGGAATAGAAATTATGATAGCGCAACCGTGCGATCTATGCACTTCACTATTATACGCGTTGATAACAGCCTTGACGCAGATTGAGCCATGACAACGCAAAGGTGCGTCCTAGGCACGTCGAGTTCGATGATGCCATTCTGATCTTGGCGTTCAAATATTGCTTGTAGATGTTTCCGCTTGACCGCAATACCGCATCTGTCAGGCTCTTTTACACGTTATGTCCACGGTAATACTTGCCCGGATGTGCAACGCGATTAACCGCCACAGGATGTCAGGTTAACATATTACGTTATTCAAAGTCCAGGAATGACGATACTAAGCCAACGTGGCGCCTCGATGCTCATCACACGCGCATTCCTTGGCGAGGTATGTTTTGGGCTTGAGGCTTATCGTGCACAAGCACAGCACAATTACGTGCACGCGAAGATCACTGGGCGCAGACAGGTCTTAATTCCTTCGTTTGCATAGTGTCTCTATTCGACCGAGCTACATCATATACAGAACTACCAGCCCATTACTTTCCCATATCAGTGTTCCACATACGAGCTAGCATACATCATGGCTCTGAATAACGCGACAGGGTATTCCGGAAACTACCCAAAGTCGCCTGCTACGAGCTTCGAAGCCTGTGACATCTCAAACTACCTTGCTGCGGGAAATGTACGTGTAGCAGAATTACGGTTTCTCAAATAGTAGCTGCTTAGAGCTCCGGATGATGTACCTGGGATCGGTATTGACCAAAGATTACCGTGCAAAGTAACCAACGTGTGAACGTGACGATGCCGACGGGAACGCAGAATGCTCGATGGATGCGTCTGTATGTCCTGGCAACCAACCCCCTCTCTGCAAGTGAAAGGCTGACCGCAAAGTGATCATGGCGCCAAAGGTTCCTACGTGAGTCACTCGTTGATCATCCTGTTCGTCACGGCACGTCGTGATACCGCCCTTGTACATCCCTTTCAGCATCGACTCACTTCAGTGCCAAGGTAACGCAAATTACAGCTCGTTTGGGCAGCAAGATACCTCGTTCATCTGGGTAGTCGAGCCTCTCCGAAACGTCTCGGGTCTTGTAGGTAGCAGATGGTCTGAGAAGCCCACATACGAGATACAGACTCTCGGAGCACCAGGTGATAGGACTATTTTCGTGGTTTTGGGACCCCCGGCAGAGCATAATTATGAGAACTCCACCGTCGGTGCTCAATATTGGACCAGCCCAATGTATATCGTCGGCAACGATCCGTTGCCAAGCAATTCCACGACCACAAGTGCAGGTGAGAAGAAGCAAAGGTGAGTTGTACAAACCACACACAAGAAGGAATTAACTGACGCTGGTATCAGATTCAAAGCCGGACTGGCTGTCTGCCTTATGGCTGTCTCATGTCTAGTACACTCGTTCTGAGTCGATTCGACGGGAGGAAGGGGAATGCGAAACTCAACACGTCACATTGCGGTTGATCGAAGCATGTTACTTGGTATTCCGGATATCTGCTTTTACTGAGGTACCATATCGAATGCGGTCGGTTGTTCTCTTTGCGGCCTCGCCCAACTCCAGCATTCATGATTGGAGCATTGACGGTTGCGCCTCGGGAGGTAAACAACGTGCCAGCAGTCTCCGCAAAATTTTTCCAGCAAGCGATGATTTGACCGTCACGAAGCTTCCATTATAGCACTAAATTTTTTATGTTCTCCGACTCTAGCAAGCTCTTTACTCTATACTAACATCCCATTGACGGTGAAATGCCTGTTGAGCGCACGACATGAGATCATCCGCATTCATATCATCGAACAGTCCGCTGTCGGGCATGCAAGGTAACATCCTTGCCGGATCGAGTTTCGGCAAAGTCTTCTCAATCATCTCACGCACCATTTTGAACACCAAGTTGTAAGCTTCGCTGGTGAGATGTAGACCGTCCCTGTCATCAGCTGTCAATGCAGGATTGGGCAGTACGTGAAAAAAGGCAGCAAAGCATCTTCCGTTGTACCCCCGGCAGCACGTATCAAGCCGGAATACACATCAACCACTTGCACGCCGAGATTCTCGGCGACTTCGACACATCCAGCAGCGTATGACGCTGTGATTTTTGCTGAACGATTCGACCCTTTCAGTGCCTCTTCAGCCGTGTTTGCCACGCCTTCTCTCAACGCCCAATTCACGTGTTGTCGACGCCAATAGTCGGCGAGGATCGGTGGTGGCGTCATGAGAACAATCGCAGTGTCGGGCGAATAGTACTCGGACTTTGGCGACCAGAGCAGGTGTATCATGCTTCGCAAATTGTCTTTGTAACGATCAAGGGGAACATGTACTACAGCAGGCGATAATACGGCGTCGTTTGCACCTGACGGGATCAGCATGTGTTACATATGCGATCTCGTACCCAGCCAAATGGTAAGCAGCCGAATCTTCTGCCCGCCAGCGCTCGTTCTGGGTGCAAGCATTCGTCTAAGCGTCGACAGACCCCATTCCGTGTTATAACCTGGTGTCAACTAGCACTAGCAGACTTAAGCATCTTACCGCTGAAGCCTCGATTGACGACATCCAATCGTCGCTCGTAATATTCGCTCATATGCTGAAAGAAGGTACCTGGAGCCGAAGTCTGAGTAATGGAGTCTCCCTTGCTGTCAGTACAAACATGCCGTTATTCAGCTCACAAATAGCACGCAGACATCGTTAAAGTGGGGCGATAGCATGATATGCGGTCTACTTTCTGCACATGTACTACTAGAGTCCTGCATATAACTCATCACTTGTATCAAAACTGGCCGCAATGGACCGCGGTGAGGAAAAGGGCCGATGGTATGAATACAGCCGACCGGCTGAATGCTGTGTCGCCGCCAGCATAGACTTATTGCCAAATAACGTGTCCGATTACTCCTTCAGCCATTCCGAACACTGAGACAACGATATACTACGCGATGCATTCATATGACTAACAACCATATATAACGCCACTGAGCCAGTAAACGGTGATACCAGAATATAGCGCCGATAATCAGCCTATGCATCGTCCTCAACGCCGTCCTGTCTCTGTCTACGCGCCTTTTCCAATCGAAGACTGAGCTTAACCGGATTCTCCTTCGGTGTCTCGAAGATGTACTCGATGTCCTCCAACGAGAGACCGCTTGTTTCGGGGAAGATAAAGTAGGAGATGACGAGTTGTATAGCGTTGTACGCGATGTAAACGACCCAAATCTTGTATCCGACTTTCCCAATGCCGATACTGATCCCGTAGTTTTGCACCACACCTGCGGCAGACTGCACCAAAGAGTACAGCGCCATCCCCTTGGCTCGCAAGGGCAAGGAGAGTATCTCGACGGGATAGAGGTTGTGCATGGTCGCAATGAGCATAGCACTAAGAGCCTGGAAGAGGAAAACCCAGAACACGGTTAAACCGGCGGCGGCTTGAGTAGGATTTTTGGTGTACTGCCAAGAGGTGATTGTAACCGCCGTTTGCGTGAAGATGAAAGCGATAAGGCCGGCAAAGATGAGTGTTCGTCTCCGGGCCTTGTCAATGATGTATGCTCCCACTGCGGTGAACACAAAGTAGACGGCCGTCGTTCCCAGACTGATGCCTGTTTGAGACAAGGCCGAAGTAATGCCGATAGTTTCCAACGCCGGTGTCAAGTAGGAGCCAATGATTCCGCCTCCATTCCACGATTGGAAGCAGGAATACACGACAATGATCATGGTTCTGAATGCGACTCGTCGAGTGAAAAATGGTCGGAAATCCCAGGATGCTCGAAGGGTCTTTGTACCACGGGTGGCGGATTCAAGAGACTCTTCGATCTGTCGGAACACAATGGATACGATAGGCGCATCGAGATCATTGTGCGTAGTCATCGTCTTCGCAATCACCCTTCGAGCCTCGTCGTTCTTTCCTTTCATAACCAGGTAACGTGGCGTCTCGGGACACAGGAAGTAGATAGTGGAGCACACAATGGCGGGTCCGACGGCTTGGAGTAGGAGAGGCAAGCGCCATTGCCAATTGCTGGTGGTCCATCGACTAAAGCCGACCATGCAGCCTCCCATCATGACCGAACCGATTTGGAAGCAAGCTCCAAAGATGCCGACAAATCGACCACGTAGGTGTACCGGAGCGATCTCTGCCATGTATTGCGAAGAGGTGCATAGCGAGCAACCAAAGCCGAGAAGGAAGCGGCCTATCATAAAACATGCCAAGTTTGGAGCTTGAGACTGCATGATAGCCGCAATAACACAAAGGGCATTCCCGGCAAAGTTGACGCTACGACGACCGAAAACGTCGGATAGCACCAAGAAGGGAGCACCACATACCGAGCCGATCAACATGAGAGCATTGATCGTGGCGAGAATTGGACCGGTGTTGCCGAAACCGAAATAGTTGTGCCAAGTATCGTACGCGTTGATGTTGCCAATGACCGCCCAATCAACCCCGTAGGCAGCTTGATTGACACCCATAACGAAGAGGATTCCTGCTAGGCGAAGGCCGGTGCGCGAATTGACTGTCAGGCAGGATTGGGAGATGGCCATCACGTCGTCTTCCGCCATTCGATTCAGCACGGCGTCAACGACGTCGATACCGAGCTTATCGGAGTCCAACGTGGGGTCTCCTCGAAGTGGGAGTCCCACATTTCCTTGCTGTGAGAGGGAAGGGACATGCTCCTGATGGGCCACATCTGACACGCCAATCTTATCATCGGGGGACTCGATGTGCTGCGACATATTGTAAGGGTCGATGAAGGTTCACCAGGTGAGGCTTGCGTTTAAGAAGGCTATCGGATACCGGTATGTTTAACGGCTATTAAGCACCTGAACTACTCCAACAGGATCCACTTGAATCCTGTAAATGACCGGAATTGGCCGGAATGGAACTTTGGCCAGAAATTCCGTGAGGACGTTCCGCCTTGAACATAGACTGGTGACCCCGCGTGACCCAGAAGACATGTCATCGCTGCGTTATCGGCAAGTTGCAAACGAGCTGCTTAAATCCCGAAGTTGATTATTGCTGTTCATCTCGGGCAGCTTGATTCATTTCATTCGGCGCGAGGCACGAAAACATCCTACCGGTTGCCGTGTATTCATCCGTCCTGCTCGGCTTTCGGAAGAAGTGCTTTCCGTAGAACAAGGCTCACCGCAGGTGAGAGAACTTCCTGCAGACGACCATTACAGTTGGCTAGCTCTGGACTCCCCGCAATACGGTATGAGCTCTCTCTGGTACAGCCGGCCTGCGTCCGTTTGGCAGGAAGCACTTCCTATCGGCAACGGGCGCCTCGGTGCCATGATATTCGGTGGTGTCCGCCGGGAACGCATACAACTCAACGAGGATACCTTGTGGGGCGGCAGTCCATACAACCCTGCTGTACCGCAAGCGAGGAAGCATCTTCACGCGATCCAGCAGTCGATTTTTGATGGGCGCTATGACGATGCAGATAAAATCGGGAACGCATCGTTTATGGGCGCACCCCCCCGACAGCCCGCATATCAGCCCGTTGGAGATCTATACATTGAAATGCATGGGGTGCCTGAGGTGATCCCAACGAGTTATCGACGAGAGCTCTCGCTTGACTCCGCCGCTGTAACTGTTCAATACACCTACCGCGATACCGTGTATACACGCCGCTACGTTGCCAGCCCGGCAAACCAAGTGATCACTGTCCATGTCACCTCTTCTCGTCCAGGAGCTCTCGACTTGAACTTGTTTGCGAATTCTCCGCAGGCACACCAATTGACGACCGACGACAACGGCGGGTTGATCCTTATGACCGGACGCAACAGTCCAGAAAACGGCCTTGCAGGCGGACTGGGTTTTCAAATGCGATGCAAAGTGATAACTCGGGACGGGGCTGTATCCTCAACCGGTGATCAGTGTCAGGTCCGAAACGCGAGCGAGGTGACTCTCTTCATCGCCATTGCCACCAGTTTTCGCAATTATCACGATGTAACGGCGGATTTTTGTCAGCTCGCCACGGGGCACATTCACGGCTGTGCCGGACTGACTTTTGATGACATCGCTCAGTCAGTCCGTGTCGATCACAGCCGATTATTTCATCGTGTTCATCTGGATTTTGGAGTGGATAATAACGAGAAGCCTACCGATCAAAGGCTTCAAGAGTTCAAACTGGGGGCTTCTGATCCCTCCTTGATTGCCCTGTATTTCCAATTCGGACGCTACTTGCTCATCGCTTCCTCGCGTCCCGGAAGTCAAGCAGCCAATCTGCAGGGTATCTGGAACGACTCACTCGATCCCGGATGGGGCTGCGGCTATACAATCAACATCAACACTCAGATGAATTACTGGCTCGCCGAACCAACGGGGCTGCCTGAAATGGTAGAACCCTTGATCAGGCTAGTAGAGGATATAGCTCAAACGGGATCGGCCGTTGCCAAAGTCATGTACGGCGCAGAAGGTTGGGTATGTCACCAGAACACCGATCTATGGAGAGCAACTGCTCCGAATACCGGAGCTCAATGGTCGTTGTGGCCGACTGGAGGTGCATGGCTATGTCGCCACTTATGGGATCATTACGATTATAACAGAGACAAAGGATTCTTGCGACGCGTCTTTCCAGTTCTGGCAGGTGCCTGCCGATTCTTCCTGTGCACCATGATCGAAGATCCTGTGTCTGGCTACATGGTAACGAACCCATCCTGCTCGCCGGAGAATATACACGGCATCAATGGATCATCGACCACTCTGTGCCCTGGACCGACCATGGACATGCAAATCCTGCGGGATCTGTTTTCCCACACCATTGATGCGTGTAGAATCTTACAGGAAGATGAATCGCTGCAGCAAAACTTGGAAACACTGCGATCACGGCTTCGACCCACTACCCTCGGCGTAGATGGCAGAATTAATGAATGGCCTGATCACTTGGCCTACACTGAGCCCGAGCCCGATCACCGACACACGTCTCACCTGTTCGGGCTATACCCGGCTCACCAGATTACACCTGACACAACGCCTCAGCTGGCAGAAGGGTGTGCCTATACACTTTTGCAAAGAGGTGATCCTGGGACGGGATGGGCATCGGCTTGGCGATTGAATCTGTGGTCTCGACTCGGCGACGCCTCAAAGGCTTGGGACATGTTGAAAGTTCTACTTTGTGAAATGACCTATTCCAACCTGTTCGACATACATCCTCCATTGTCCAAGGCTTATGCCATGGGCACGTTTCAGATTGACGGGAACCTTGGCGGGACGGCAGGGATCGCAGAAATGCTCGTTCAAAACCGCGGGGACGAGATTATCCTTCTCCCCGCTCTACCGAGCCAGCATCTACCGCAAGGTAGTTTCAAGGGGATTCGTCTTCGGGGTTGCTGGTCGATGGATCTGGAATGGAGAGGGGCGAAGCTTCGTCGAGTTCATTTGCGCTCAGATTTGGAAGGTCAGCGCATAATCAAGTACGGCTTGAAACGAAGATCAGTGGCTCTGGCAAGTGGGGAGAGCATTACTTTGTTCGGTACCGATTTGTCCGATGCGGAAGTGTAGAAGCCGTTGTATGCATCTGCAAAGGTCCTTCACCTCGTTTATGCATATCTGCTACAGCAGTCGAATTGTGAATTCGTATTCAATTTTCACACCTTCTACAAAGGAGATTTGGTATTTTTCCAAAACACCAGGACCAGTCGAAGCGGACCCTATACCGGACATGGCGTGATCTATGTGAATCATGGTAAGATTGCTGGGAATCAAGTCACTTCTACGGTTCGCACTGTGCAGTTTCTGAGACGTCCACCGACGGACGGTGAAGTTGAAGTGTTCATCACTTTCGAACTTCAAACCGTTGCCGTTCTTGTCGACGATGTTGGCGAAGCGGACAAGCGCGCGATTACCGTTTTCCTGCGGCATCACGTACGGAGTCTGCATCTCATCGATCGCCAAATCGTGTAGGCCCAGTTGAGCTCCATTACTTGTATCGGGGTAGGCTTCGCCCGGGCCGAGTCCATACCACTTGGCGCGGGCAAAATGGGGCGTCTGTAGAGCCAGAAGGACACCAACTCGAGGGATTTGTAACCCTTTCCAATCTCCGCGCGGAATGATTTCGACCTTCACACGCAGCCCATTATCGTCATTTGAGGCATGGTACGACATCGTCACGTCCATATAACGGTCTAAGACAGCCATACCAACCTTTAGTCTCACGACGAGATGGTCATCGACCAGGGCGACGGACTGTACTTGATGTTGCAGCCGATCGAGACCGGCGTCCAGCCATTTGTCGAGATTCGACACCCTGACTTCAGGCCAATCGGCGTTCATTTCCCCTCCGCTATCGTTGTCGGTAGGCGCTCGCCAAATGTCGAGTTGCATAGACTCGACCCCATATGTACCTATCTCAATGAGTCGGCCGGTGACAACATCGAAATTTCCAGGGCCGACGCGTACAACGCGACCTTCCACTCGGGGCATAAAGTGAGCTGGGGCGATATCTCGAGCGACATGTTTTGTTTCGTATCCCTTTTTGTACGGGAACTGCGCCCAAGCCACTTCGTGGCCATCCTCCGCCCAAGAACATCCCAGAGTTGTAGCGGATATTGTCCACCACGTTTCTTTATCGACTTTTTGTAAATCTGATACAGTCGACAGATCGAACTCTTCCGTCTCGCCCGGTCCGGTTTGTGAGATGGTCAACTCGCCGCGACAAAGGACAGTACCTTCCGCCTCCAACCTCCACGCGATTTGCAAATGCGATAGATCGGAAAAGGTAAGTTTGTTGCGCATCGCAAGTCGGTTTTCCTCAAGAGAGAATTCTATTGGCTGAATGATTGTCTTGATATCCGCTAGTGCGGGGGATGGTGTTCTGTCAGGAAACAAAAGGCCATCACAAACGAAGTTGCGACCATGTGTGCCGCGAGCTTCGCCAAAATCGCCCCCATAGGCATAGAACGTACGTCCTAGTTCATCGATGCTTTTGAGGCCGTGATCGATCCATTCCCACACGAAGCCACCCTGGGACTGTCAGTGATCATTCAAAGCCAGACCTGCCTGTAGCCGAGAATATTTTTCGAATAACTGCTGATACTCTAGCAAACCACCAGGTCCATTGCCCATAGCGTGACCATATTCAACCAGCAAGAAAGGTTTACTCTTCCGCGATTCGCTCCATTCGACTAGATTTTCCGGGGACAGGAGCTGCGCTTCGCCTTTTTGATAGCCGTAGCCATCGAACGTCTCTTCGTGCCGTCCGATGCGGTCCACCTCCTCGTGCCAGGTGTACATATGCGACCATATATCACTATGCTGTGCCGTCCAGTCATTCTCGTAATGGATCGGTCTTGATGGGTCCCGGCTTCTCAAATATTCTGCCATGTGCCCGATATTGATGCCGCGGCCACCTTCATTCCCCAACGACCATATGATGACGGAAGGATGGTTCTTGTCGCGCTCCACCATACGCTTGATCCGATTAACGAAAGCTGGAGTCCATTGGGGCGAATCGGTAGGATTCTGTCTCCACTGAACCATTCCGAAGCCGTGGGTCTGGTCTCAGCGGTATCTCACGTTGGGGCTTACCTCGAAATCCCCCTCATCAATGACCCACAGCCCGTATGTATCGCACAAATCGAGAAAATGTGAATTGGGCGGATAATGTGCCGTTCTCACGGCATTGAAGTTTGAGCGTTTCATCATCAAGACATCCTGCAGCATGGTCTCCCGATCGATAGCTCGTCCGCGCTCGCAATGGAATTCGTGTCGGTTGATACCTTTGAAAAGCAGCGGTTGACCGTTCACCATCAGCAGTCCGTCACGAATTTCTACCGTTCGAAACCCAATCTTCAAAGGGACAGACTCCCCAGTTGTTACGAGCTCTCCCATATATAAATAGGGCGTCTCAGCAGTCCAAGGTTTGACGGGAACTATGATCGGCTCACCGGCTGCGATGTCAATATCCAGATCGGGCACCCGGATCCTAGTGCGGCCGCCTGTAATGTCGCATTCCACTAAGAGCGTTCCTAACCCAGACGTATGGTCGAAAGATGCATGGAGAAAGTAGTCCTTGACTCCAGACTGGGGACGATGTATGAGCGAGACGTCGCGGAAGATCCCTGGTAGCCACCATTGGTCTTGGTCCTCGAGGTATGAGCCCGCCGACCATTGCACTACCCGGATACACACGTGAATCCTAGATCTTGGCGATACGTGTTCGGTAACGTCAAATTCGACGGGGAGGCGAGACCCCGACGACCAACCGACCTCTGTCCCGTTGATCCATAATTTGAACCACGATTCGACTCCATCGAATCGGATGACCGTCTACAATCAGTCGGTGATTGTTATAATATCACTCACCTGTCCGTTTTCTGGCCAAGATGATGGCAAGTCAAAGACCCGCCGGTAGTCTCCAGTAGGGTTGTCCGTAGGGACACAAGGAGGATTGATGACGAATGGGTATTCCAGATTTGTATAGTATGGCTTGCCATACCCTTGTAAGACCCAATGTGAGGGTACCGTAATGCTTCCCCAGGCCGAATCGTTGTAATCTTTCGATACAAAGTCTACAGGTCCTACGAAAGACGATAGTCGAAACCTCCAGTCATCACCGTTCAGCGACAACGTATCGGCGTCAGACGTGAACCATGCCCGGGGGTCTAGCGCACTGTCGGACCATGGTTCTGTTGACTCGTGTTGGGCGGGATGATGCTGTGTGAGGAGTTCACGCATTGTCATCACTGTAGTTTCCTTGGTCGAGTCCGTCCATTACGTGCCAGGTTGTGCGTTCTTCAAGCCTTGGAGTTCGAGTCTCGGTTGATTGCACGGCTGTTTTTCGGGATTGACTGTACAACTTTGAAAAATGGCCGACCCGTGCTCCACATGTCGAGGAGTAATCAGACCATGCAGGATAAGTGTCCAATGACCTGGAACACGTTGTGGAAGGGTTATGAGCCTATTAGCCGCAAAGTGGAGACTCTCGGGAGTTCATTTCACCGAAATGCATCTATCGGGCAAAAGCGTTTGGCACGGTTGTACCATTGATACCCATTGGCCACGGCGGAGCTTTTCGCCGCGTATGATCAATATTACCATGCTGGATATCACGACGGAGAGTTCATTTGCATTCCAGAGAGGAAAAACCTCAAAGAGAGGATCTTGTCGTGTTCGTAGTCAGGGCATCGGATTCTGAGCGTTCGCATTGTGCTGTCTACTTTCATGAATTGATGCGCAGATATGGGCCATATGAGCGATCTCGTATTCGTTTTAAAAGCGGTTCCCCCGAATACCGAGAAGCCTTGATTACCACCACGTTACCTTGTGCCCAGCTAACTTCCCTCCTCCAAGAATCTGCATCAGATCTTGCCTGCTTCGTTTCAAGGGTCAGCACAACCGTCCAGTCGGGACACAACGAGGACAAGTGCATTATTCGTACACAACTTAGCGACTCGGACCTCATGTCTAATCCTTCCACGTGTTACAGCCTAAAAATGCCCCATGGACCCACAGAGAGAACGGCCGCCTGATCGTGTTGATAATTACCGATTTCTCTCTCTTTGTCTTGACGATCAAGCATGTATCAACATGTCCAGGGTGAAGGCGTGGGACAGTCAGGCTTTTGGTACTTGCGTAAACAGCCATCTATCCTTTGAAAAGCGTAGGGTCATCCGGCAGAACGGGAGGAAGAACAAGTGCACCGTAATTAAGAATATCGTTTATCGGTGAAGAGCTAAAGTCACCTATAACCGCGAGGAGTGCGGACAGATCCTGCCTAACTTGTATGTTTTGTTGAGCTTGATCATCGGGAGCTGACCCTGGTCCCAATGGTCGCAGTTGGGCGTTGTTGCTCATGCTGAACATTAGCGACGACCGGCAACTAGGCACCCTTACCAAATCATAGCCATCATCTGATCCGAATTATATTTCATGAACGTAGGTAGCTTTGCTCCCGGTCGTGTGCGATCACCAGCGAACCTCAATGCACAGCGCGTCACAATTTGATGCACTCCGGATGAAAATCTCAATATTAGAAGGGTCGCGAATGGCAGAGACATCTTAGGGGGTTAGGGGTTAGGGGGTTATTCTGCTGCATCTGTTCGTGTATATACTATGAGAGTGCTGAAAAGAACCCTAAGACAAAGGAGAACGAGGTGGATGGAGTGAAGGGTCGAAGTGTGAACCGCCTCAAGGTCAAGCTGAAACAGGCTCTTCACGGCACGTTCCACCTCACCTCAACAGCCCGTACGTCCTGGCTCTTGCCCTGACGAGCTCGAGGCTGATGGCTGAACCGAGACGGCCAAAGACCGAGTCTCCCAGCGCGCCTTTCCATGACTGAAACTCGTCTGCGGTCTCCTTGGACATCAAGCCGCCTGTAGAGAAGACGAGCGGCTTGAAGCTGGCCGTTGAAAGCGGTCGGACGCTGGTGGCATGCCTTCCGACCGAGTCGAGGTGTTTGATGCACTGTTTGGTGGCATGGGCCACCAGTTCCGTCTCGGCGGGCGCTTTTGTTGTTGTTTTGTGCGATTTGGCTCCCAACAGCGAGACGACTTTGACATCAAAGTGGACGGTCGCCCTACCGTGTGACGGCGCTCCTTTCCACTGGATGTCATTGCGGCGGCGTCCTTCTTGCGTGTGCGGCTCGATCTCGACTTGGGTCGAGTGATCGGAAGCCAAATAACGTCCGATGGTCCTGACAACGGCGTCGTGACGCCCAATCGTTCCCCGCGGGCGGGTCAGGCAGAGCTCGTCGTGGCCGAGCCCGGCCTCGTCACCGCACCAAAGGCAGTGACCGGTCTCGGGGGGAGATTGCAGCCGGTAGGCGAGGCCCGTAGCGACATCGTAGTCCGAGAGGCGCAGTGTCGGGTTGTAGGGGATGATTGAGATCCACTTGCGTCCTATCGGCGATGCCGCTTCGGTCAGAAGCTTGCGCGCCTTGTCGTCCATGTGCTCGAGAAGGTGACCGTGCTGTTCTTTCCACATTTGACTGCAGCGACTGGCCTGGCTGGGTTTCTCGGGTTCGGGAGAGCCGGCTTGCCGTTCCCCGCGACCGCGTTCTCCCAGCAACGGGGCCAGTACAGCGTCCGAGTCGTCCTGAGCGGCGGTGCGGGCGTGGGGCGAGCAATCGGCGTGGGAGAGGACGCCGAGCCCGCCGAATCGCGCTGGTAGCTTGATCAGAGCGTCTGATATGGGCGATGCTTCGGGCCTGCCTGCGGATAGCCGCTTGATTTCCTTGCCAAGCCTGTCATCGAGTGCGGTCCAACAGCCCGGCAGATCGTCCGTCTTGAGTGTACGCTGAAGGTGCCGCACGTCTTGCTGAATGCACTGCCGGACAAGGATGAGAGCGTGTTGATGGGGTAAGTGTCGGAGCTGGTCCAGCTTGGAGGCTGTAGAAGCGGTTGCAGCGTTCAGGAAGTCGAGCCTGGCCGCAGCTGGGCCTACCACCGTTCCCAGCAGCTTGAACCCGTCGCGCTTGATGTCCTCGAAGCTGACCGAGGCACACTTGCGCTTGTTGAGCTCGAGGGACGTTGATTCCCGCTCAAAGAAGGTGTATGCGTCCGCGAGAGCGCTGTCATCTTTAGAGAGGATGTAAACGTCGTCAAGATAGGCGAGAACGAGCCTGCCTTCACCCAGATGCGCCATGAGCCGCCTGAGCAGCGGCCTGATTGCCAGGGAGAACAGCAGGGGACCGAGCGGGTCGCCCTGCCTGACTCCTTGCGCCGATTTGAGAGCTTGATCTCCGATGAGCAAGTCAGAGCTGTCGTTGTAGGCCCATTTGGCGAGTCTGTAGATACCAGAGGCGTGGGCCTTGAGCGCTGCGGCGATGTCGAGCCTGTCCGCGGTGTTGAACGCGTTGGAAAAATCCAGGGAGACGAGGTGAGTGTAGTCCTGCGGCAGGGAGCCTTCCAGGCCGCGCTCAACCGCTCTCACAATGGGTTCTACGCCGCCCTTGGATCCCACGCCGAGCTGGTTGGGCAGCAGGAAGTCCTTCTTGAATGCCGCTTTGAGGATCGCCTTTGTGGAGAGCCGGTAAAAGAGCTCGCCGACCGCGATCGGTCTGACCCCGCCGTCTGGTTTGAGCAGGGGCGTGAGCCTCGAGGTACAGAGCATGGCTGCGCCGGGAGCGGTGCCCTTGGCCATGGAAGCGGTGAGGGACACCATGAACCGTCCAAACTGCGGCAGCTTGATGGCTTGCCGCAGCAATGGGACAGTCCATCCCGAGACGCCGGGTGCTGTGTCTGAAGCGAAGCGTTTGAAGGCTAGGTTGATGTCGTCCAGATCGGGCGCTCTGGACGGCAGGGGGCCAAGAGAGATGCCAAAGGGAGTGATCGGGCCGGCTGGGTGCTTGGACTCCAGAGCCGTAATCACGTCTGGTGTCAAGTCGGCAACCTTGGCCTGTCCCACCAGGGATCTGGCGGCCGAAGAGAGCCTGCCGGATTCCACGAGCTTGAGGGTGCGTGATCGGCTCTCTAGGTGAATTGGCGGCTGTGCTTCCGGCCAGGGGACGGCGGGATACGCTTCCAGAGCGGTCTTGACAGCTGCGGGTGTCCTTGAGCTGAGTGCCGGAGCGAGACCAACTTTGGGCAAAGCGAGGATGTCAAACAGGGCCAGTTCCGATGGTTCTGCCAAGTAGACGGATGCCAGACGTTCGCAGGTGTGTCCAAAGGGTTAGGGGGTTAGGGGGTTAGGGGGTTAGGGGGTTAGGGG